>BROG01000043.1:1827500-2196684 GCA_030159075.1 Atrina japonica | reverse complement strand
AATCGGAAAGGTACAACAATTTACCTGATATATGCCAAAACGACAGACTTTGCGACGGGATGTGACTCATATGATGTCCTGTAATATAAAAGACAATATCAAATTAGATATGGAAGTAAAATTTAGCTTCAGACATGACATCTCCCTTATATTTTAATCGGAAAAGTCCAGAACGTTTGCCTTGAGCATTATAAATTTGGTATCATGTTTATTAAACTTACAATGAAAGAAAATCCAAACGAAATCAAAACGCTTTATCAAGCTACATTTCTATCCTGCAAAGAATTGTTTATCTCCTTCTAAAGGTACAGTTGCTCCGAAAACATAAATAACCGTACCTTTCATTTGAATCAATCTAAATGTCTGTTGCGTAATACTGTAGCAATGCAGTGATATTTCAAAATACTACTAAAGTTTATCATCATGCAATATTTTATTTTCTGTCTAATATCGGGTATTACTCAACGTACATTATTCTTGCAAGTTTTGCCAGATTGCCTTTAAGGATAAACAAATCAATTTACCTGACATGTCTACAGATGAGAGACTTGGTGGTGGGAAATGGCTCCCGTAGGATCCTGTGAAATGAAATAGACATTAAAATAATATCTGGACGAAAATAGTATAAAGCAAATAGACAAAGGCCCATGTAATATAAGAGTACAACTTTACGACTTCGATTAGTTGTCACAGGTAACACGTAAGCGTTGCAAAAATGTGAAAGTGAATTATGTTGTTTTCACTAATCTCTCTATATCTATATAGTAATCTGTATTTTATCTTCTACATTGTGATGTTTGTTTTATTTGAAAACAAAATATTACCACATGTGTCTGGTAGTTTATATGAATATATACACTGTCGGAACGGTACAACAATTTACCTAATATTTTCGCCGAAGGATGGACATCTCGACGGGAAATGACTCATGTTTATTAAATTGCTAATGGAAGAAAATCCAAAAACAAATTGAAACACTTTATCAAGCTACATTCCTATCCTGCAATGGATTCTAGATCTCCTTCTAAAGGTACAATTACTCCGACAAGACTAATGACTACATCTAAATGCCGTGCCTTTGATATGAATTGATTTAAATGTCTTTTGCAATATACGGTAGCAATATAGTGATATTCCCAAATACAACGACAAAGGTTTCAATCATGTAATATTTTATTTTCTATCTAATATCGGATATTACTCATCGAACTTTATCCCCGCAAGTTATACCAGATTCAGCTCATTAAGAATAAACAAGCAATTTACCTGACATGTCTACAGATGAGAGACTTGGTGGTGGGAAATGGCTCCCGTAGGATCCTGTGAAATGAAATAGACATTAAAATAATATCTGGACGAAAATAGTATAAAGCAAATAGACAAAGGCCCATGTAATATAAGAGTACAACTTTACGACTTCGATTAGTTGTCACAGGTAACACGTAAACGTTGCAAAAATGAGAAAGTGGATTATGTTGTTTTCACTAATCTCTCTATACCTATATAGTAATCTGTATTTTATTTTTTACATTGCGATCTTTGTTTTCGC
This sequence comes from Atrina japonica, assembly GCA_030159075.1. Lineage (NCBI taxonomy): Eukaryota > Metazoa > Mollusca > Bivalvia > Pterioida > Pinnidae > Atrina > Atrina japonica. Next base: position 2,195,135 of record BROG01000043.1, on the reverse strand, counting down.
TGAAAACAAGAAACAGAAGATTCCCATAACGACCAGGTAGTTTATATGAACATATACACAATCGGAAAGGTACAACACTTTACCTGACATATGGCCAAAGGATAGACTTTGCGACGGGAAATGACTCATATGATGTCCTGTAATATAAAAGACAATATCAAATCAGATATGGAAGTAGATCTGAGCTTCAGACATAACATCTCCCTTATATTTTAATCGGAAAATTCAAGAACCTATTGTTGTACTGAATTTGACAGAAATGTTTGCTTTGAGTATTTTAACTTTGGTACGACGTTTATTAAATTTGCAATCGAAGAAAATCCAAAACACACTGAAGCACTTCATCAAGCTAAATTCCTATCCTGCACATGGTTCGAGATCTCCTTCTAAAGGTACAGTTGCTCCAAAAAGACAAATGACTGCTTCTAAATGCCATACTTTTCATATGAATCAATATAAATGTCTTTTGCGAAATACGGTAGCAATGCAGTGATATTCCCAAATGCAACGCCAAAGGTTTCAATCATGAAATATTTTATTTTCTGTCTAATATTGGATATTACTCATTGAACATTATCCTCCCAAGTTGTACCAGATTCAGCTCATTAAGAATAAACAAATCATTTACCTGACATGTCTACAGATGAGAGACTTGGTGGTGGGAAATGGCTTCCATGGGATCCTGTGAAATAAAATAGACATTAAAATAATATCTGGACGATAATAGTATAAAGCAAATAGACAAAGGCGTATGTAATATAAGTGTACAAATTCATGAATTCGATGAGTTGTCACAGAATATCCGTAAGCGTTGCAAAATTGAGAAAGTGGATTATGTTGTGTTCACTGATCTTTCAACATCTATATTTTAATCTGCATTTTGTCTCCTACATTGTGATCTTTGCTTAGTTGAATATAAAATATTTTTTACCACAAGGATCTGGTAGTTTATATGAACATATACACAATCGGAAAGGTACAACAATTTACATGGCATATGCCCAAACGACAGACTTGGCGACGGTAAATGACTCATATGATGTTCTGCGATATAAAAGACAATATCAAATCAGATATGGAAGTAGATCTGAGCTTCAGACATAACATCTCCCTTATATTTTAATCGGAAAATTCCAGAACCTTTTGTTGTAATGGAATTGATAGAAACGTTCGCCTTGAGCATTATAACTTTGGTATCATGTTTATTAAATTTGCAATGAAAGAAAATCCAAGACAAATTAAAACGCTTTATCAAGCTACATTTCTATCCTGCAAAGAATTGTTTATCTCCTTTTAAAGGTACAGTTGCTCCGAAAACAGAAATAACCATACCTTTCATATGAATCAATTTAAATGTCTGTTGCGAAATACGGTAGCAATGCAGTGATATTCCCAAATGCAACGCCAAAGGTTTCCATCATGTAATATTTTATTTTCTGTCTAATATTGGATATTACTCATTGAACTTTATCCCCGCAAGTTATACCAGATTCAGCTCATTAAGAATAAAGAAATCATTTACCTGACATGTCTACAGATGAGAGACTTGGTGGTGGGAAATTGCTTCCATGGGATCCTGTGAAATAAAATAGACATTAAAATAATATCTGGACGATAATAGTATAAAGCAAATAGACAAAGGCGTATGTAATATAAGTGTAAATATTCATGAATTCGATGAGTTGTCACAGAATATCCATAAGCGTTGCAAAATTGAGAAAGTGGATTATGTTTTTTTCACTAATCTGTCTACATCTATATAGTAATCTGTATTTTATCTTCTACATTGCGATCTTGATTTTCGCTGAAAACAAGAAACAGAATATTCCCATAACGACCAGGTAGCTTATATTAACATATATACATTCGGAAAGATACAACACTTTACCTGACATATGCTCAAACGACAGACTTGGCGACGGAAAATGACTCATATGATATCTTGCATATAAAAGACAATATCAAATTAGTTATGGAAGTAGATCTGAGCTTCAGACATGACATCCTCCCATTTATTTTAATCAGAAAATTCCAGAACCTATTGTTGTACTGAAAATGACAGAAATGTTTCCTTTGAGTATTATAAATTTGGTATCATGTTTATTAAATTAGCAATCGAAGAAAATCCAAAACACACTGAAACACTTCATCAAGCTATATTCCTATCCTGCAAAGGATTCTAGATCTCCTTCTAAAGGTACAGTTGCCCCCAAAAGACAAATGACTGCATCTAAATGCTATACCTTTCATATGAATAAAATCTAAATGCCTTTTGCGAATTACGGTAGCAATGCAGTGATATTCCCAAATGCAACGTCAAAGGTTTCCATCATGTAATATTTTATTTTCTGTCTAATATCGGATATTACTCATTAAACATTATTCTCCCAAGTTATACCAGATTCAGCTCATTAAGAATAAACAAATCAATTTACCTGACATGTCTACAGACGAGAGACTTGGTGGTGGTAAATTGCTTCCATGGGATCCTGTGAAATAAAATAGACATTAAAATGTTATCTGGACGAAAGCAAATAGACAAAGGCCCATGTAATATAAGAGTACAACTTTACGACTTCGATTAGTTGTCACAGGTAACACGTAAGCGTTGCAAAAATGAGAAAGTGGATTATGTTGTTTTCACTAATCTCTCTATACCTATATAGTAATCTGTATTTTAACTTCTGCATGGTGATTTTTGTTTTCGCTAAAAACAAAATATTACCTTAACGATATTACAGTTTATGTGAACATATACACAATCGGAATGATACAACAAATTACCTGAAATATGCCCATACGATTGACTTGGCGACGGGTAAAGACTCATATGATTCCCTGTAATATAAAAGAGCATTTCAAATTAGATATGGATGTAGACATAAGCTTCAGACATAACATCTTCCTTTATTCTTGAATCGGAAAATCCCAGAACTTATTTTTGTTATGTAAAGGATAGAAACGTTCGCCTTGAGCATCATCACTTTGGTATCATGGTTATTAAATTTGAAATGGAAGAAATCCAAAACAAATTGAAACACTTTATCAAACTACATTCCTATCCTGCAAAGGATTCTCGATCTCCTTTTAAAAGTGCAGTTGCTCCGAAAATAGAAATGACTGCATCTAAAAACGATACTTTTCATATGAATCAATCTAATGTTCTTTAGCGTAATTCTGTAGCATATTTGCCTTCATATTAGAAAGTAACTATTCCGTGTTTTCCCAATCCGTGAACTTCTCACCAAACTCGTGAGGTTTACATGGAACATTTGTGAAGGGTATGGCGTGCTAACAGGGGACGCTGACTTCTTCCGCGGACACACGGTCGCAGTCTGTTTTGAATTCGTAAATGTTTTTCATTTTGAGACCGGACCGTTATTACATTCAATTTATTATATTCTAATGAACCCGGAGTTTCGTTTTTTATTCAGCACTAGAGGAAAATCTAAGACACTTCCTCGGGCTACATTTCCATTGTAGAAAATTATTTTCGAGTGTAGCTCATCCAAACATAGAAATCGTTTATACCAAACTTAATAGATCTATATGTTCATTTGTATATTCTGAACTCAATACAGCGTTATGCCAGATCCACCCCAAGAAGAATGAACAAATAAATTTACCTGACATGTCTACAGATGAGTGGCTTTGTTTTGGAAAATCCGTCCCCTGATACCCTGTGAAATTAACGAAACAGAAATGAAATAATGAAGAAAATGATGTAAATAGACTAGGTAAAGCCATTGTTATTAATTTTTGAAATTTTTCAGATTGTTACATTAATTAGAATAATTTCATAATACATGCAAAAACAAAACAAATTGGAAGACGTATACGTAATGTTACACTTTTGTGATGTTATATTAGAGGTTCATTCCTGTAGGTTTTTTTTAGAAACAATTCTTTCCATCTTTGCTACGTACGTTGATATACAATAACAAAAAAGAGATAAACACAGGCATAAAAGTCCCTATATCTTTTGTGAAAATTGCTTGAGAAACACAGGCTTGGTACTTTTTCACTTGCAATTGATTAACCGAACTGTACAGTTTCTATATAAATACCATACAGGCCCTGACCTTATTATCACATAATCTATAGGAATGTAAGATTTTTCATGCCTGTTTATATCTCTTATTTGTTATTGTATATCAAGTACAAGTAGTAAAAGTAGAAAAAATCGAAATGGTTGTTTTTAGAAAACACTGCTAATGCCCCCTTACTGTTTCGTATCCTTAACAGTGGCACATTTGTGGCTCGATTAAAATTATGTATGTATTTCTATTTGGTTTATATATACACGACTAGAAGTTTGCAATAGCTAATCATAGCATGAGACATTCTATACGCCCGTTACATCACTTGTGATTAACGAGAGATAACTCGTTTTCACGGCAAGCAAGGTTGAATTTCTGGTGGTGTAAGCGGCATGTTATGAGGGAGCAGTCATTAATGTTGAATTTGACAATTATATGTTTACAAGATGGCGTCCACCTTGCTAGAGACTGTCAATGCTGTGAATGGAAAGGAGTTGTATATTGAAGAAGGAGACGATCTAACCGCTCTTCATCATGTTGTGACTTGTATGAGATATCTCGAACTTCATTACAATTTTTTCAGCCACGTATGCGGCATGATTCAACATGTTCGACTGTAATGTGACTTTACCGGGTCTCGTTATTTATATAGCAGTGTACAGCCACAGAAGGGTACTTGTCATGTATAATGGCCCTAACTGTACAGTTTCAAACTTTTAGAGTAATAGACTTCACAAGAGCAAAACAAACGTGAAAATAGTTCAACATTACTTAATTATATACTGTAAATATCAGGAAAGGGTAATTGTGTGCCCTATCATTTATAAATAACAAAACTCAGCAGCCCGAGTCAATTCATAGAAGGTGCTGTCGATTATTGCCACACCAACGCAAACGTGCTCAAGTGCTCAAGTGTCAATATTGGTCCACGATACGGCCTTCTCGGTCTCAATCCTGCACTGTGCAGACGATGTCGGGTGGTGTCAGAAGTTAATTTGATATTGTAAGTTCCAGGGAACTGCCTTCAAGTTGATGTTTACGATGTTGGACACATTCTAATGTGATGTATCGGTTCTGACGTGCAGACGTCACAGGTGGGCGCCCTGGTCAACGTCTGTCGTTCATGTTGCTGGTAGTGCTATGTCTGTCCATCAGCCGATAAATTGACGGCACATGACAGCCGAAATCGGTAGTCACATCTTCTGTGTGGTGGCCTGCTTGTAATTGGCCAATGGCGCGTTGTCTTTCCATTAAATTGAGGCGTGGCATGGCGCCTCTACAGATAGTTTTCGGGGGTTTCTTAGACGCTAGGCACTAGGCTTAGATTCCAATACATAGTCAGAGTTGTATGTGGGCTCACCATGGTGTTTGCCCCCCCCCCTCCCCGTTCTGCACGGACTCATCGACCGAGTAAGCATTACTATTGTATGATTATATGTGTAATGCACAAAAAATCAGTGGCGTTAATAGACTACATAAGGACGAATTTGTTGCAAATAAACTAGTTTTTGGTTCTAGTTTGCAAACCAGTTATGAAACTAAATCTGGTTTCTTATGGCTAAACAAATAAATGGTTTAAACTACCAAAATGGGGTAGGCCTACAGAAAGAAGTAAACAGTCGCTCTTTTATAAGTGATGTAAAAATAAAGGAAAAAATGATACCAATTATACAAGAAAGAGTATTAATCTTAATACGATATTCAGTGACCCTGATTATCATGTTTCCACTTTTTGAATTGTGAGGAGTTAATATGCTAAAAGAGCAAAAATCACTCTACGGTAATGTCCATGTTAAATTTTAAAAATGGATGCAAATAAGTATGGCACGCCCAAATCACATTAATGAGTTATGCCTAAATTTTCTCCATTAAACCCAGTTTGTCTCCAGTTAAACCTAGTTTTTCTCAGTAACCCACATTAAATGCAGAAAAACTAGGTTTAACTGTGAAAAACTAGGTTTATTTCGAGAAAAAAACAGGATTAACTCATTATTGTAATTTCGGCGTGCTTCATCAGTTAAACCTAGATTTTCTCAGTTAAACCTATTTGTATCCAGTTAATCCTAGATTTTCTCAGTAACCAACATTAACTGGAGAAAACTAGGTTTAACTGAAAAAAAAACTAGGTTTAACTGAAGAAAATGATTACCACGCTGGTCAGCGACCAGTTCTCGCCAAGTATCAATTCTCGCCAACTTGTTATATTGTACCTGATATTTTCTGGTTTGTCGGAAAAATCATTGTTTTTTTCTTTTCGTTCGGCAATCAGAATAGACTCTTGTACAGGAAACACAAAAAAATTGTGAACGTATGCATGTGTTTGCACGTTCTACGCCAATTGACGAGAATTGGTACTTGGGGAGAATTGGTCGCTGACCAGTAACTGTCTTACAGTAAATATGAAAATATTCATAATCGGAAAGGTACAGCAAATTGCCTAACATATCATATAATGTAAATGATATTATCAATTATGATTATTATTCATATTATTGCATTATAGATTATTATACACGTTTGTTATTAATCATATTATTTCATTTATCAAAGTGTTGATGGTGATCAATACAATGTTACCTGACAAATCCGAATAGGAAAGACTTGGAGTAGGGAAGTCACTCCCGTGATACCCTGTAAAATAATAAAAGAAAGTTTTAAAAACACTTCACGACCGCATGTACTGTAATTGTAAAAGATATTCTGACTGTTATTATTGTTCAACGATATTCCAAACTTTTAGAAAACAAACAAAACAGTTCGAAAGAGAGAACATTTAGCAGTCAATCTCTGTCAATTAAAATCAACATAATATTCAGAGTGAGAATGTACAGCGTCAGAAAGATTGACAACTGTTATCTATGCAGTAGCAATGATAAGATAGGTTTACCTGACATTGGTGTATAGGAGAGACTTGGCGTTGGAAAATCACTCCCATGATGTCCTGTAAATGACAAATATGTTAAATGATGTGTTAATAAAATCCGTTTGAAAGATATCATATCTGTATATAATATGATTGTTAACGTTTACGAACATATTTGTCAATATTTCTGATGTATTTGCAGAAACGGATAGTGGTAAAATCATTTCCATTATGCCTTGTTAGATTCAGGAAAATCCAGAAACTCGGCAACTCGGACGACGTGGCGTCGTGGAACCTACTTAGTTTGGTGTTTTGGGCATCTGTTGTTAAATGGGCGTTAGCTGTGTTTTCCCCCCAAATATATTCTTTACTACTTGGATGGATATACAGTAACAAATAAGGCATATACCCACCATAAAAATTCTTACGTTCCTATATTTTTGTAAAACTTTGGTCAGGTCTAGTGTGGTATGCGTATAAAAATAGTAAGGTTTCATGAATTATTTACAAACGAATAGCCACCAAACTGGGTTTCGCAACCAACTTTCACATAATATATATGAATGTAAGAATTCTTGTACCTGTTTTATCTGCTTTTTGTTATTTTTACATCGATCGAAGTTGTAAAGAAGAAAAAAAGTTGTTTTGGAAAAAACATAGCTTATGTAATTATTTTGGTGGATAGTTTCATTTAATAAGCATAACTATATAGTACAAAATGTGTACTTATTATATGATTCTTTCACAGTATTTGATCTCTTATTATAGTTAAGCTAATAGTCCACAAGGAAACAACAATACTGGGTCACAAATTTAACTTTGTGATATCTCTGGACCAACCACAAAATATTCTACCCCTCTATGAAAATAAATATTATACAATATATGTAAAGCAACAATAAATTGTGTTGTATGTATGTTTTAAAACATCCAAACTATGGTTTCGGCCAGTAGCAGCTATTTGTTTAGCTATTAGAAAATTTCATTAATCAGTCGACATTATTCTGCAATATAAAACTGAGGTAAAACTTCTATCCCTTTCATTTGAATAATGAATCAACATATTTCCATGGGAGAAAATATCATATTGTATTTATACTCAAATATAAACAATACTAGAAAAAGGCCTTACAAGTCTATATTATATCTGCGAAAGCACTAGACACGTAGGCGCGTTTTACATTACTATAAGGTTCTTTCTTAAGGATGATAATTTCCTTTAAGAAGTAGTCTAAGATTTATTTAGATAACTGTTTGCTGCAGAGAATATCCATATACTGGTGAAAAAAAAAACGTAAGATGAAATTGATAAACAAACATGGTGAGAAAATAATTCTGCATAAAGTAATATTGTTGTTCACTCACTGATCACTGTTTGTGAAACTTAAGCAGTCAAGAAGACCAGAAAGTGACAGAATAGGAACAATTGTTATATCAGTTTATATTCTTACGAAGGCGTGTTTTCCGAGTATTTCGGGTATCTTCGTATTTTATGTATATGGAAAGTCATTGAAAGTAGTTTCCATTCATCAAAGTAAGGAATGGTCAATTGACCCGATTTATAGATTCTAGTAGAAAAAACTAGTTTGGTAAATTGAAATAATTAAACAAATTTAACTATCTGATGCAAATACATAGAATGTGTCTTTTTGTTGTTCACTGATATCAGTAAAATAGTTCACTTTGATGATTGCTTGCATTACAAAATAACTTGAAAGCTCTTTTTAATTTTCAATTAAATGTGACTCAGACTGCAGTAAATGTTCAGCTGACATGATGTAATATTAAAATGTTCAAATACATACCTGATTTACTGAATTCCGAGTACTCGCTCACCGTGGAAATAATTGACTGTTGTCCTGTTAAAACGATAATCGATTGAGAAATACTTGTACAATAATTGTATATATTGTAATATTTATCGGAGTAATTTTAAATTGATAAGGTGTTTTTGTTGATCGAAAGAATGATAAATATCCTTAGAGTTAAACGTGTCACGTGTATAATTAAAAACAAATATTATGAATAATTGAGTAATATTGACATTTGATTTCGTAATAAAGACATGGATTATAGGTTATATTGTCGCAATAAACATATACACGATAACTGTATACGGTATAGTTGCTTTTATTCACGGGGGATTTAATTTCGCTATATTAGCGGTCATGGGAAATTCCGTGAAATTATATACCCTTGAATATTATATCTTACACATATGAAGTATTAAAAAACAATTCCTAACCTATCTTGCGCGAAATTTAATACCCGTGAATAAGATCAACTCAGAAAAACGTAAAATTTCTCCCAGTCAAATTAAACAACTATACAGTAGCGATATAGTAACGACATATGCATTTTTTCTAATGCTGACATCATATTGACATAGACATACATAATATATTGTTACATCGACAGATCATATTGTTATCAGTTCGTATCGAAATGCGTCGTAATGACGAAATCCGAGTTATGAAAATGTTAACGTGTTTTGACTCGTTAAGCTTACATAACGTTGGAGCTATCTACTTTTTCACATTTGTCTATTTCTATGGTAATTCAGTTGTTCAGTTATATATTTTTTTATTTTAATTCTAATATTGAAACCTCCATACCTTTTTGGCATATAGATTTTCAAATTCATATTCCGGTTGCGTGTGTTGGCGTTTCTTTATGCAATATGTATATATATCAATATATATATATATATATATATATATATATATATATATATATATATATATATATATATATATATATATATATATATATATGTTGGATTTGATTTATCATTTTATTCCAGATTGAAATTAAATACGTTTGAAAAACATTAGGCTCAGAGAACTAAGAGATCCACGGATAATTTAAAGTTCCATATCTTTTGGAAACACTACCCATACTTGGTCATAGTATAATTTATCCACTGATCTCGACTGGCAAATTGGCATTTTACTGTAAATAGTTATCGTTATGTATTGTATTATTAATTAGATTTTTGGATTCCTCTCCCCATAAATATAGCTTACTGAGGTCATATATATATATATATATATATATATATATATATATATAATATATATATATATATATATATATATATATATATATATATATATATATATATATATATATACATACATAAACGCTTGATAGGTCAATACTATCACATCTTGTGGTAAGATAACTTTTTTAACACTGAAGAGTGACTTTAGTGTATCGTTTGTACATTTGCAGCCATGTGACATAGTATTTTAATTGAAAAAAAAAATAAAACCTACCGCATTTGATTTGTAACAGAAAGTAGCATGAGAACCGATTCATTTTTGTTTTTTGCTTGGCCCAATGCGTGGTGAATTTCGTTTTAGCATTAAGGAAAAATAACATTCAAATAAAATGCGAAGAGACACTAACATCTGTCTATTTTCGCTAGTGTCCATATCCTTCTAAAGTATAACATCTACGATTACTACTACTACGACAATGATTACAACGGCGTCAACAACGATCGACTACTACTACTACTATTACTACTATACTACTACTACTACTACTAGTAGTAGTTGTAGTAGTAGTAGAATAAGTAGAAGTAGTAGTTGTTGTTGTAGTAGTAGTAGTATTAGTAGTAGTAGTTGTTGTTGTTGTAGTAGTAGTAGTAGTAGTAGTTGTTGTTGTAGTAGTAGTAGTAGTAGTAGTAGTAGTAGTAGTAGTAGTAGTAGTTGTTGTTGTTGTTGTAGTAGTAGTAGTAGTAGTAGTAGTAGTAGTAGTAGTAGTAGTAGTAGTAGTTGTTGTTGTTGTTGTAGTAGTAGTAGTAGTAGTAGTAGTAGTAGTAGTAGTTTTTGTTGTTGATGTTGTTGTTGTAGTAGTAGTAGTAGTAGTAGTAGTAGTAGTAGTAGTAGTAGTAGTAGTAGTAGTAGTAGTAGTAGTAGTTGTTGTTGTTGTTGTAGTAGTAGTAGTAGTAGTAGTAGTAGTAGTAGTAGTAGTAGTAGTAGTTGTTGTTGTTGTTGTAGTAGTAGTAGTAGTAGTAGTAGTAGAAGTAGTAGTAGTAGTAGTAGTAGTTGTTGTTGTTGTTGTTGTAGTAGTAGTAGTAGTAGCAGTAGTTGTTGTTGTTGTTGTTGTTGTTAGTAGTAGTAGTAGTAGTAGTAGTAGTAGTAGTAGTAGTAGTAGTAGTAGTAGTAGTAGTAGTAGTAGTAGTAGTAGTAGTAGTAGTAGTAGTAGTAGTAGTAGTAAAGATGATATTGATAACTGTAATAAATGACAATACTTACCAGTATAAGTATTAGCCCAGGATAATCCAGAGATGTGTAGTACTTGAAAAGAGTAAAAAGATGACCATTGACAGATTGGAATAAAAACAAGAGCATACTGGCATACAGTTATACGCATCAGTCATATAAGCCGATTAATTTTAAGTGCTAATTCAAGCTTTTTTTCTTAAATGAATTTAATTAATCTAAATATTATTAACAACACCAAAGTTATAGCATATAGCATAGCACTTATGTTAATCTTACAATACATTAACTATATAAATACTAGGTTTAACTGTGCAACAATCACATACTGAGTATTGAACCTAGTTTTAGTTCCGTTAAAGTGATATGAGCTGTCGTAGTTGATAAATTTTACATGCCTATTGTATGTAATATTTTATTTCAAATATATTCCAAAGAAACCATCTGGTGGTTAGAATAACAAATGCATGTGTAAAATTGAAACAATCTTGCCAAACGTAACCCGTAATATCAGTTATTGTTTCTCCGCCATTACTTTGAACATTGCAAATTAACGTTCGTTAAATCCCCTGACCGAATTACGAAGTACATTTGATATGGCGAAAGAGTTTATCTGAAAGGTCATTGAATACGGAAATACAGCTGGATTTTTTTAAGGTACGGGAAAACTTAAATTCTAATAAAACATAACTTAAAAAAGAAGATCTTTTACAACAACGTTTCACGTGTTTGATAATGCATTTGAACACACATTTTATCATATCATCGACTATATGCCAGAGAACAAAAATAATCATTGTGACAGCTTATATCACTTTAATGTGGGAAGCTAAGAAAGTCGTTAGTCTTAGACGGATTTGGCTTTATTTGGCCTTGTATTTTACACTTTTCCTTTAGAATACCTAGTTTTCTCAAGTTGATGTGGGTTACGAGAAAAATTAGGATTAACTGGAGAAAAACTAGGTTTAACCCGTTACCCACATTTACTGGGGAAAACTAGGTTTAACTGAGAAAAACTTGGTTCATTCGAGAAAAATCTAGGTTTAACTGAGAAAAACTCATTAATGTGACTTAAGCAGTTTATAAACTTATATTAAAATCAAATTTTGTGAAAATGAATTTGTCATTTTTTATTTAATTCACAAAGTGATAATGTACATTTTGATGCTGACAGCTATAATATGACTGACATTTGATCACATTTTGATGCTGATAGTTGTGACATTGCTGTCAGTGTGATGCGATTGTCATATGATCACATTTTGCGTGCCATACATATAACTAAGACTACGATAAGTGTGAAACTCAGATTAGAATCAGTATCCCATACCCCAAAACGGTGTCTGTATAATACTAATAATGGTTTCCACTATTTCCAGTCTTTTCAAACTTTAAATGAATAGGCCCAAAGAAACAAGAAGGCGACGGGTTTTGTATGTATATCTAATATGCTGCGGTTCTTTCCAGGACTGAAATACCGAGTTTCGACCTATACAGATACCGTTTTCAATGAAAAACATCAGCACCCAGAGTAAATTAATGCACCGTTTTAAACAATTCATATCAACAACATATTTTTTATATCTTATTACGACAATATATTCCCCGCCTATTTCATGCAACTGATTGTCCCCCTACACTGGTTTTGTTTTCTCATGAGAATGGAATATGACATATAATTTGAGTTAATGTTGTTTAATACAACGAACTGCTTATGTTATTAATTTTATACCATGTAAATGTCAACACAATTCATTGTGTGTATTTTAGAAGACACGTCTTTATAAGTAGGGGAGAATAACCAGGGTTTTGAAATATTTCACATGTGATGTCCGGTTTTTCTCACTTAAAAATTAATTATTCTTTGCCCGATATGTCATATTTCATTGCCTGAAAATTTTAGGTGTTTTTCTTGGTTTCAAAATAGAAACCTTTCTACACAAACTTCATCATGTGACATTTTTTTTCATGCTAGATTTACTCTAATTGTCTATTGATTTCTGGTACTAATAAATCAATCATTAAACTTGGAGTATATTTGTTTTTCAGATTCTGTATGGATTTTCTGTAGACATTACACTCAGAAAACAAACTGCATTTTAAATACTCTCTATATACCATCTAAATATTTGAACGGAGAACGGTCATTACATAATTCAAAATCAATTAACAATGTCCAATATCTATGTAAAACCGATATATTCCTTCGAAGTGGATATTGTAAAATGAGAGATACAGTCAGTTGATTTTTTTAAAAATGCACGCGTTACTGTATTATATATATATATATATATATATATATATATATATATATATATATATATATATATATATATTCAATTTTTTTTTTTCATTTATACCCATCGTATTCTAAAAGCCATAGACATGGCAGTGAAATGCTGATATAGCCAATTGGTTCAACGTCATTCAAAAGTGTTTAAATATTATCCTGGGTTTAGGCTTTACTTTAACGAAATTACGTATATTAGAATAAAATTTATGGATGGAGAGGCGGCCTGGCTCAGTCGGTAGCGCGCTCGACTCTTGATCTTGAGGTTGTGAGTTCGAGTCCAGCCGGCGGCAGGTTGGTTTCCTGTCTGTCGGATGAGACAGTAAAAACCGAGGTCCCGTGTCACAGTAGGTATCGGCACATTAAAGAACCTCACTGCTCAATGGCCGTAAGTGCCGAGCATAGGCCAAAATTTGAAGCTCTTCACCGACATTTGGTGACGTCTCCATATGAGTGAAATATTCTTGAGTGGGACGTTAAACAACAATTAACAAACAAACAAACAAGATGATGGAATAATCTTACCGATAAAAAGTATTGTCAAAATTGTGTAATCCATTATTATCAGTATGACGAAGTTAGATTTGTGTTTTCCATATCATTTTCATCACTGGTAGTTACACATTGCGTTCCACATACTTGTGCTTGTAAGCGAAAGCTCTAAGCACTCAGTTCTAAATTTTTAAAACACCAAAATGACTGCAGCATTGCGATAAAAATTGTACATCTCAAATTAATCCATAATTCTTCTAAAAACATTTTAATAGACAATGCATCTATTTAAACAACGCGCAATACGAAATCATTTAAACAAATAATGTGTACTCCGATACAGATAGGATGTAACGATACAGATAAAGGGATGGTAATTCGACCCATGATGATCAGTTAAATGACAAATAATGACATTCATAACTGTATATATTTACTCTATATTGACTTATGTTTCACAATTTATTTTTCAATATCTTGTTTTAGGTATTCGTCTAAGACAAAACCTTAAATTGAATAGTTTTATCATTCAATCAAAAGGGGGATATTTCAGGTTATATTCAAAGTTTTCGAATTACTCGTGACATTGGAACAAACAAATACGCCACACACTTCAGTCAACTCTACTTACAATTAAAAAAAAATAGTGGAATATCAATACAATGCGAACTCTATTACAAGAGTATACAGGTCAATGTAAATATTAATAATCTGGTTTCATCAGCAACCACATTCTTGGTTTGCCACACGGTTTGTAATCAATGGCAATGGAGTTTCGTAAGTGCAGATGAAGTTATATACAGTCTAACTCCGATTATCCGGACTGAATGGGAGACATAAAAAGTCCGGAAAAATCGGTCGTCCGGATGATCGATCATATTGTTGAAGTCCGTACATCCCAAATTTAGCGAGTGTTAAGTTGGTCATTCTCTGTGATCATATCACTGAAGAAACATCGATTTTTTTCACAGGCATGTTGTTATTTTAATTAGTTGATCAGTAAAAGTAAAAGCAGCGATTTATAAAGCCTCTGCTGGTAAAATATAGACCTAACATACATGTGTGTATGTATGAAAAACACGATTTCACTTCATATTAAATTGCATGACTGAAATCACGTGTAGATCTAGATCCTGATGTAGCCTACTTAATGTCATTAATTTTACACCTACAGATGTTCTCCCGTTAATAGGAATGGGAAAATCACGTAAGTGCTAGCTCACTAACATTATCTTTAGTCCTAAAAGTCACTGTGATTTGAAGAAATCTGACACTTTGTCTGTTGCAAACTCCTTCGAGTCTTGACCTAGATTTCCATAGCATGAGGCCCGATATGGGGTGCCTGTACCACATTGCTTTAATCATAATCAAATTCCTTGTTAAAGCTATTATTTTTTTCTAGCCGTCAATGTCTTAATTTTGTATTTGACATATCAATTTTAAACAAGTTACACAGGTGAAAAAAATTAATTTTACATGACTTGGTAGTGCCATTATTGTGAAATAATGTTTACATGTCTTCCCGTATCTCACCCCCTGGTGTTTGCCAACTTGTGGACAGTCGGTAACACATGCTTCGATTGCGTTTATCCATAGGACTAATAAACTTGAAAACAAAATAAAGAGTGAAACTGATATTGTATATCGGTAAGAAATATTTATTTATTTGAAATGTTATTGAAGTTGTAGTTTTAATGATTGCATCTTCTTTACGGACGCTTGTTACGACACTTGCGACCGTCAATGTTGAAGTAGCCTATTAATATGTCGACTGTTTTTTAAGGTCTCAGTTTTATTTCAGATACCCTACAAAGGCTAAAACAAGTCAATTATTTGAAACAATAAACAGAATGACTGGTTTTCAGATGCTATTTTAATACTTACAAGACAGTTTGTGAAACTTTTATCAGTGAATTTACAGAATGTACGTTACGATTTTTACCTTGGTAAAAATATTGGGGACATGGCATTTGTGCGTACGAGCGAAAAATCCGGATAATCGGCGTCCGTATGATCGGCGTTAGACTGTTTATATATTTCTGTGGCAGCGTTACGTTTGAAATATCAAATATTATGTGGGCGAGTGAGCTGATGGATGAGTAATATATTGATTTTAAAACATTATATTAATAATCAATTATCATTTGGACATTGTACTGTTTACGAATTTAGTGTTTACTGCATCGACAACATTATTAAAATCAAAACTGACCACATCATCATTATCATCTATTGTTTAAAAACCAAAATTTAATATAAAACACAAATAAATTGAATTTGAAAATATATGATAAATAAGTTTTACTTTCATTTTGCCTTCCAAGTAAAGTGTATATCGCTGCTCTCTTTAAATATGCATTGAAGAGAAACTTTGAATTGTGTCCCATTATTTATACACAAACACATACAAACACTCTGCACATGTATTAATGGTATTGACCTCTAACGAGAGCACATGTCTTGTGAGTTTTTGTGACGTTTAATTTCATAATTACAGTTAGAAGTTTAATAAATTCTATCGCATTTATTTTTATAGATTCAACAAATGACAATTACTAACACATTGATAAAACATGACATTTTTCCTTGTAGCTTATTTGTACCTATCATTACAATTATATTGGAATTTCCAATGATACTTAGGTTAAAACTGCGAGTTTATCAAATACCCTTGATATATTTCCAAGCATCTATAATCTGAATCAAAATTCGTTGGGGAGTTCAGATATTTCCATTTGACCAATCTCCAGGCTCAATTAGTTTACATGTTTACAACAGTCGTCAACGTGCACAATAAAGAAAATCTATAAAAAAAGCAAAAGAGACATATATATATATATATATTGAGCCTTAATATGTCGTTATGATATTTACTATTGATAATATGATTGATATCAAACTCCGTTTACTAAATTCAATTTAGGTCAAATACCACTGGTATAAAATTATAGATAAACAATACAATTAACAAATCAAATACTTGATTGACAACTGTTAAATTGTTTTAGTGAAATAGTATACAATTTGTTATAAAAGAATTAATTGGAAAAGTTGAATGTCTTTCAACTGTGTCATTTATCTCAGTGTACTTATTGAGAAATGCTTATCATACCATACCGCCAAAGAACTTTGGCAATTCTTAATTCCTCTGTTTACAAAAAAAATAATTGAGAGAGAGAGAGAGAGAGAGAGAGAGAGAGAGAGAGAGAGAGAGAGAGAGAGAGAGAGAGAGAGAGAGAGAGAGAGAGAGAGAGTATTTAACAATTTAATGAAAATATGTATGCAATGATATTGTGTGCGAACACACTAGAGGCCGTTGAAGATTTAGATATCTTTACATAAAGATCTTATGATCTTTTATATAAAAATGAATGGAAAATAAGAATAAACACTAGTGCGTGTGAGAGGACAATTTAAAAATTTGTTTAGGTTTAAATGAATTTGAAGCAGAGTAGATGTAAACCCAATGTTTAAGAACTATATGTAATGACGCTAACTTTCACGGAGATCAAGCTAGTTATAAAATTAGATTGAGAAGGTATAATAATACTTAAATTCATGATATATATATATATATATATATATATATATATATATATATATATATATATATATATATATATATATATTGTTTGAATTATAAGCACACACCTATTGCCGTTTTAAGGAGATATCAATTGAAATGTCATTGACAAATGAAATTATTTTCTATACGGACGAGAAAAATATTTAATGGGAATACAGTATTGTAATGTGTGAACATATGCGAGTATATTTATAAGTATATGACTGGTGATTAACGTGTTCTTTTTTGTGAAGATTCCCATTGTCCAGGTGCTGGTCCTACCTTGTTTTACGACCTTTTTACTCCGATAAAGTGTATATCTTAGCGGTGTTTGAGAACTGAATGTTACGTGTTATTTGGCTGATTAGACTTAGATCCACAACGCTAGAGGCTATATGTTTTCAACAGTTTCTTACTGCAGATGTATAAATACTGAGTTGTGTGTGAGTTTACCTATATAAGATGACAAATATACACAAAAATCGGTTCATTAAACAACAATGAATAAGCATTTTTATCATATATATTTTTATAATGTAGTAGCAAGCTTTGGCATACACAATTAGCTCAGAAATTCAATAACATGATATATCAATGGATAATAGATTTTCAGGCCTGTAATATGCTTAATTGTCATATATGGACTTACGTGTGATAGTGCAAAAAAAAATAATTCCTTATTAAGGTTCTTGCATCTAAAATTTCCAAAATTTAAAAAAAATCATCACGTGACATGTTTTAATCTCTCAAGAAGCAGTAAATAGTATCCATATTATTATGAAATGAAAATGATATCCGATTGCCCTTCCAACCAAACTGATGGGATATACAGCAGACGCAACTATACAACTAAACCGAACAAGATCTAGCCATTTTCAGATGAAAAATATTTTGTCTGAAAAAATAATAATCAATGAAGTGTGGATTATTTTAATATTACAGAAGTTCAATAGTTTTTAAAATGATTCAGTGACACTGGAGATACAGTACAGAAAATGATCATCGAATTAGGCTAACTTCGAAGCGAGTTTGCTGTCCAGGTCTATCGATAACTTTGGCATGAACTTTAAGGCAACAAGTGATTTATTTCAATCTAATGCACAGGGGCATGGAAATCTTTTTTAGAGCGTAATATTTTCCTCCAGGCTCCAGTTTTCATTGAGCATATTACGTGCGTAGCACGAGTGTTAAATATGTATTATCCTGTCTCATTCGATGTAATAAACATGTTATTCAAAACAATTGTCTAATATCCTCTATGTATTTTGAAATGTTTATTCCCCACATTACAATATTATATCTAAACCACACATCGTATTGTAAATGTATATAATATCAATGTAAATATACAACGACATGGAATTACCATCCTTTGACAGACGAACCACCACAAACTTAGACAATATTGAAGTGGTTGGAAATGAAATTTCCGATATAAATCTGCACTTTAGACTTAAATCTGTCATCGTAACTTTTGAACATGTTTTGAATTCGGAAAAAAATATATATAATGCTCTTGAATCACCCCCGATTTATTCATTTTTGGTTAAAATGTTATCAATAGAAATTGACTCGCAGTCCCGCTATAAAAGGCGAGTCCACAGAACGACCGTTACTTCACACCTGTACTCCCAAAGACGGACAGGGCCCGAAGTCAACAAATTTACTCAATACTCAAGCTCAACTTTCATTTCATTATTTTGACTATAAAAATGTTTATAAAACTTTTGGATTTTAGTGATTAGGAAACATATTATGATTTTTAATCATTTACATATAAATGTTTGCGTCACACTTTCTGTAAAAAACGAATAAATACATTGAGTACAGTACTCAAGATTTGAGTACGTACTCAAACGTTTTTTTTTATATTTCTGAAGTTTTCTTCAAATGGGCAATGCTTTTTATCTATGCCATCAATATACAAACATGCTCAGTACTAGTTATAGAATGAAGTTTGCATGTTTTACCTTAAAATCGTGAAAAGTTAGTTGAGCTTGAGTACTGAGTAAATTTGGTGACTTCGGGCCCAGATGACATGTAATCAAAACATACACTGTACTCAAATCATAAACATTCCGCATAAAATTCTACATCAAAGACTTCAATAAAGAATTTATAATTAGTTTTAATTTAATTATTTTAGTATCCGTAAAATAATCGGTAATGAGAGCAGTCGGGTCGCGCAACACTTGACCAAAGACAAGGTACCCCTTCTCATATTTTTACAAGATAACATCAAATAAACGTTATAAGAGACATAGCTGTGAAACAGTGCTATCAAATTATTCCAAGTGGGTGCGAGTCGTCCCGTAAAACGAGCGGAGTGTTCGAATACATATTCCCGAGTTGACCTTGGTCTGACTTATCTTTGATTTGTTATTTCGGAAGTGAGGATATTCATATCATAACAGGTGGTCTGAGCTCCCGTTTGTGTATAATTTTACGATTTTCTCAAAGTTTGGCAGTTTGGAATTATGTTTGATATACTCATATCTAAACTGAATAAATGCATGCTTGTGAACTGTGTCGTCAAAAGTCCAGATGTCCGAGTAAATTAATTTTGTTTATATTATATATTAATGTTTATTTTCGACATGTAGGCGAGTTATACTCAAAGTTAATTATTTCACACGATTGTTCTATGCGATTCTAGTCTAGACTGATTTAGCAAACTCGCATTTTATATCGGTTGTGGGGCTTGTTTCTGTTCAGAAAACTGAACAAATATGGTTACCAATGGAAGTACAACACTGGGGATGTTTAAAAAACGATATTATTATTATTTTTTTATTTAATTAAATTGGTTCCAAAGTTGACAGCTTTAAGAAGGCAAGTGGTCCAGATGACTTTAGTCATATCTTACTTGAAAATGTGTGTAAAGAAATATCAGTAACAATGAAAATATTATTTAATAAATCTTGAAAGTTGAAAAGTGAAAAAACATGTTCGTCGAATTATTGACCAATCTCTCTGTAAAGCTGTATAGGGAAAGTTTTCGAACGAGTGATATTCAAACACATTTATAATCACCTCCACTCGAACTCATTGTTATATGATCTAGAGTCTGGTTTTCGGCCCGGGTCCGAAGTCACCAAATTTACTCAATACTCAATATCAACTTTTATTTCAATGTCTTGACTATACAATCATTTGTAAAACTTTTGGGTTTGAGTAATTAGGAAGCATATTATTATGTTTTATCATTCACATAAAACTTTTTGCGTCATACTTATGGTTTTCTGCAAAAAAAGGAATACATATGTTGAGTACGGTACTCAAAATTTGAGTACATACTCAAACAATATTGTAATACTTCAGAAGTCCTTTTCAAATTAGCAATGATTTTTATCATTATTTACAATTATATGCTGTCAACCTACAATCTACATGTCCAGTTACAAAATATATTTTGCGTGCCTTTACCCTAAAATCATGATAAGTTAGTTGAGATTGAGTACTGAGTAAATTTGGTGACTTCGGGCCCTGGTCAGTCAACCGTAACCCAACTCATAGAAATCTATCACCATATATGTCTTGTGCTAGACAATAAGGAATTTGTATCTTACACATTTTGTGATATTAGCAAGGCTTTCGACCGACTGTGGGTGAAAGGTCTTGTAAAATAAACTGTAAAAATATGGTTTTGGAGGCAATGTGCTGCTATTGTTAACAGATAATTTAATTGATCGAACCCAACAGATTAGATTGAAACCTTCAATCTCAATTGTGGGGAGGATCCTAGCTGGAGTGCCACAAAGGTCAGTACTAGAACCCATACTCTACCCTGTGTACATTAATGACCTTCCGATGGACTCCACGGACTGACAAGACTTTTTGCAGACAACACTTCAATTTCCCACCAATCCAATGACCTTTTAAGTATTGAGTGAGAAAATAATCTTGATCACTGTCAAGTGAAATGTTGGTAAGAAATGTGGTTGGTTAAGTTTAAACCCCCCAAAACAAAAATGATACTATTTGGTTTAAATGATGTCCATCATAAGCAGATTTCCTTTATATTTGATGGTGAAACAGATAACCCACCCCTAACGCATTCTCTCTCTCTCTCTCTCTCTCTCTCTCTCTCTCTCTCTCTCTCTCTCTCTCTCTCTCTCTCTCTCTCTCTCTCTCTCTCTCTCTCTCTCTCTCTCTCTCTCTCTCTCTGTGAAATGTATAATTATATGTACACGGATGCCAAAATGCATTTGATTTATTGTTTTAAAGAGAAGTTAAACTATGTTTGTAAAACTTGTTACTAATCCTTTGCATAAATATATGGCAATATGAAATAGCGTTAAAAGAACTACATCACTCTCTCTCTCTCTCTCTCTCTCTCTCTCTCTCTCTCTCTCTCTCTCTCTCTCTCTCTCTCTCTCTCTCTCTCTCTCTCTCTCTCTCTCTCTCTCTCTCTCTGTCTCAGGCACACACACAGTTATATTTACATACCGACTGCAATTCCCTTCATTGAAAGTATAAATAGAGCGATGTATTGGAGTTGTCAGTACATGCAGTCACGTGACCCGAGTGTTAACCGCTTTACATGTTGGCGTAGGGATGCATGAATGATTCAGAAAAGAATAGAATATCACATATTTACTTTTTATTTATTTAATCTTAAAAGCCATTAATTACCACAAAACAAAAACAAAAATCGCAGAAAGAAATCGGAAACAAAAGACTAAATCTACATCTGTAGCACACTGTACAGCCTACAGGCCCATATCGCGATATATCTAGGTCATGTTATGATGTTATGACCAGAACCACAGACCACACAAATGAAAGTTCGCTTCGAAGTTGCAACAGAAAAAGGAGAGTTAGTCCTAGTGCAACTTTGTCAAGCATCTCTGATAAACAGGTCGATTTGTTTGCCTTCACCGGATGTTCCTATCAGAAACAATTCGACACTCGCATCGTGTAAAATCAGGCTGTGTGAAATACTTACGTAAGTTACGTACCAATCAATCATCATGGTTCCCAGCTGATTGGTAAAAAATATCAAATAAAATGGCTACTTTCAGTTGTCATGAATGAATATTAGCTGTCTTCCTTCTGGTAAGTCACACTCAAACTTTCTATATGGTATATCCCATTAATAATATATCAGAATTCAAGCACAAATTCGTTGTAAATACATTATACAGCATACCCATTGGCGCGTCCATTTGCATTTTCAATTCTCTTCCGGTTACCAAGCAGAAGAAAATTTTTAAATAACTTCAAAACAAATCTGACACTTATTCAAAATTTTCCATATCACTAGTTTCTTTCAAAATGACATGAACATAAGAAAATAAACCTTAATTCCATTTAGTATTTCCGGAAAAAAAGGGGAACTACTATTGGTCTCACACAGCTGTTTAGCTGTTACGCCATATGAAAAACTCCCACCGCAAAGCCAATTACATAGAATGAATTTCGTAACAAGCTGACTACAGATTCACAGAAAATGGTAATATATATAAATATAATGCTGCACATTGATTTTTTTCCATAATCCATTGCATTTATACTCAATGCTTTTCAAAAAATGAAAAACAATCCTTAAGTGAAACCAGTAAGAGTTATCTCTCTTAATATTGTAGTTTTAAAGTTATTTCCCTTTTTTCTTGGCATTTTGGTAGCCATTTTTTTTTTTTTTTCCTAGGACCTGTCCCAGCGTGGGTGATCCACACTCAACCTTTTTTTTTTTTTTTGTATTTTTGGTTGTTTGCAATCTGTAGATGCTTTTCCCGTTTGCTCAAAATGTAAGTTTTTTCAAGTTTTCTTTATATATAGATGTATTGCATATTTTAAAGATATTTTTGCAACTTTAAAAGTTACACCGAGACCTAGAGCTACTGTCGTTACTGATGTGACCTAGACCTTTGCCTGAGATAGGTTAACGGTTTCTATACATTTGCTTAGGTTGGTTTTGCCATGCTAATTCTTAACATTAATAGGTAAAGCCCATGCATTGGCCATGTTTGTATCATGTACTTAATATATGTCCATGCATTTTTGCCCATATTTTGAGATATTGATCATAGGTAATGATACAATCGTGGCATTGTCTATTATATTTTATTTTTATATTTGTTGCAGCTCTTAACCACACGAACACACGCACATGCCCTTGTGACCTTACACGCCACACGCAATTATACAGTGACTCACTCACATTTGGTTAACTGTCTTAGATCCAGACAGATTACACACACACACACACACGCACACACACAGACACACACGGGATAAACACATTGATGTATTCAAAATATGCAGTTTCTGTTTATGTTGACGATCACGGGGTCTTTACCGCTATTAGTAGAATATTTGCGTCCAGGAGTGTATATAAAAACCTATTGACTTTTACTACTGAAATAGTTGATTATATAACACTACAGTGACATTTCTTTTGATTAAAACCATTATTCGGGAAATTCTCAAATTCTTTCAACAGCTTCGAGAACAGCTAGATTTTGGTTTATAGATTTACCTTGTCGTGTACCATCGTTTATGGCTAGCCCATTTTTAATTGTCGAGCTTAACTGATGAAGTCTTAATTACAGAAACAATCCCCCTGAGCGATTTCACCGACCTTTTCCAAATCTTCAACTTTGGTATAATGTTTTCATTTGAAGTAGTTTAATATAGTATATCGAGTACAATGTTGAATCACAATTGTGTATTTATGTTATTGTCATCAGAAGGGGTGTGTCTAAAAACAGTAGTGGTTGAAAACATTCAAATAAGGTGACAACGTGTGTGCCGGATAATAAAATTCTTGCAAGTGCAACAGAACATTGATATATGCAAAAACTGTAAACTACACACGCATGACTACAGGAAAAAAACCAGGAAGTCAAGATTGCTCAGGGACATTGGATTAGCAGAAAGGCAGAATGGAAATGACACTATGAGGAACTACAGAGCAGACAATCTCCAGAGACAGTACCTACGACACAACCAGCAGAAAATTTGTAAGATTAGTGAAAACACAATTCAAGTCCAATCAAATATATTTCATTACACTGACTTAAATCGATTCCACAGGGAAAAAAACTGTTCGAGAAGATAATATCGATAAAAGTTGAGTTAACAGACCCCAATGAATAAATAATATCAAATAACGGTATCACTTGTCTACTATTGGCTATATTGGAATATGCATCTGGATAATGACATTAATGCCTATGCAACAGTTATTTATTATAATACTTCTTAATGCTACGGATTTTGCATAAATTTATAAATACAAATGCACACTTACCTACAATTATCACAGCTAGTATGTATTTCATTGTACAGTCCTAACTTCCTGAAAATGCATATATGGTGATATCAAATATATTGAAAACTTGTTCCGTTTTAGCGCTATTTCATATTTGTTTTTTAAACATAAATTATGAAAATGCCCGCTATTGTAGCTCTAACACTTTACGTCTTTATGTGCACTTTAACAACTAAAGAACGAGATACATACCCTTTAAATACACACAATCGTTTACTTAGTTCCATATACAATGGAAAAAGTTTATGTCAGGACAACCATTACAAAAAGACGGTATTTCGTAATGTATAAGCAATGTTTACCTGTTTAATATGCTAGAATTAAGGTGGAGATAAGCATATGAAATTGACAATACATGACTTGACTCAAATCACTAACAACAACATAAAACGTCATCTTAGATACTGATATTACAATTACGTCAGTATGATAAGACAAATACAACTGTTTGATTAAAAATTCATACTATGAAACAAAGATTTATGGTAATTCCTTTCTACATAGGGATATCTAATTTGTCTAATTTAGGCTAGGAGTGTTAATATTGCAGGCAGCATGTGAAGAATCAGATGAAAGATGCTAGCGAAACCTGAAAAAATGTATACAGCGAATTCGAAACCTGGGGAAAACTGCAGATAGCTAGTTCGAAAATTGGATAAAGTTGAAGTAGGATTTGAAATGCTTGAATATTGTTATAAATGCATTCACTTTGTGTTATATATGCATGATCAGCTGATCGGAACGCATCATGTTTCCTCAATATGGCTTTGTATATACCAAGACCAGAGACAGAGATGCCACTGTCTTACTGAATGCCAAATGAATATAATACATGTCTGTCAATCATAGGTTGAAACTGATAAATTTCCACGTCGAACACCCACATAGCATTTGAATAGTTGTGTATCATTTTTACAAATTACGTTTACAAATATATATGGCAAGACAAGATCACATTTATTATTTAAGCATAGATTTTCTCGGGTACATAGTTTTTCTCTAGTTTAATCCATTTTTTCTCAGTAATCCACATTAATTGGAGAAAACTAGAGTTAACGGCCAGAAGCTAGAGTTAACTGAATCAATATGCTGATATGATTTTTGCTTAGTTGAACTTACTTTGTCTGCAGTAATATGTAACTCAAAATTAATTGCAATACTAAAATCACATAAATGAGTTAAACATAATTTTTCTCGTTATACCTTGTATTTCTCGTAACTCGTATTAACCGGAGAAATACTTTAAAAGTTTTGCTGAGAAATACTACGTTTATCTGACGAAAAACATATTTAACTGAGAATAAAAAATAGATCTAACTTATTATTGTTATTTTGTCGTACTGTATCAGTTAAACCTAGTTTTTTTTCGGTTAAACAATTTTTTTTTTCGAAATCCGTATGAATTTGAGGAAAACTAGATATTAACTGAGAAAAGCTAGGTTCAACTGGAGAAAAACGATATTTAGCCAAGAAAAATTGGGTTTGATTTATTTAGTGAGGTTTGCATTCTATTAAAATCGCACTCTTTAACTACATGTATATTCTTTGTCATTCACATTATGCATCCAAACACACAGAGTAAATGCTGTACCTTTATATTTGTGCACAAGATACTGACAGTTGTTTCCAACGCTTCGCATGGTATTAATGAAATTGCGTTACATTTCTATGGATGTCAGACGGGGGATCTTTCAATAACAAAACACAAATTATAATATGTATTCAAGATTTTTATTTAGATTTCAGAATGTATAGATCCAGTAAACTTTAGCACTAGATGTAACTATAAAAGTCGGAGAAACATGCAAAATATATCTACTAGAAAGTTTTAGGAAAAATACACCAACAGAAATAAACAACGATGCCAACTTATAAAAATAACAGAATAAAAATAGCATAGCTTCATCATTATAATATGGAAATGAATAACAAGGTTAAGTAATTTTAACTATGTTTCATTTATTAGATCACCAAATGTATGGCGTATTAAAACGTTTTACGTCAACGATATCTTTATCAAACAATAAACTATTGTAGACTGATTGTAGTCATGGTCATACTGCACTGAACAATTTGAATATTAAATCAACGATAAGTAACAAATTAAATTGTTAAACAGTTTTACACTTAGGTAGGCATACAACACTAACATTTAAATTCCATGAAACCCGATATTTGATGCGACAACTAATGTATTGAAAATAGCAAAGTACATTCATGCAGCATAAATGAGGATATGTAGAATCTGTGTAAACTTGATATCTGTCAGCTCAAGTTTCAGTACAATCCCTTTATACTTCTATTTTCATAAATGTCAAGGAAACACAGACGGTAATCACAGTTGCGAATATTGAGACTGTCATACCAGCTGAAATATAAAATATGATGAATCATTTGCAAAATATAATTTAGTGATATACAGTCGAACCCGGATATAAAGAAATCGAAGGAAACTCATTTAGCCTGGTTATAATGGTAATCAAACATTCTGACGGAGAATTAAAATCATTTCAAATAAATCGGAATTGATATATCTTCTATATATCATTACCACAAGAACAATGTCCGGGATTAGTATGTTTTCTTCTTTAAAATGACATTTGTCTATTTACCTGTGGGGCTTCAAATGTATAATATAAACGGCCCCGGACTGACATTGGAGCCTCGTGTTGATATGATACAAATTGAATCTTGTATTAATCTATCACTACCATTCAATTTTACGTACCTGCCAAACTTGACGCTGTGAAGTCGACACCAGCTGCCGTAGATAACGCTAATAACTGCTCAGAATTTAAAGCACTTCGTTGACTGGTTGTTGTTGCCTGAGCTTGGGCTGTCTCGAATGTCAGAATCTGAGACGTTGTGAAACCCTGTAATGAAAATAAACAAATGTTCGATCATACTTCTTTAACTCTGTTAAACAAAATACACACTAACTAAAGTTATAGTCCAAATGTCATTTTACCTTGTATATACACTAAAAATAATATAAAATGAATAGTCTTGCAAAACAAAAAGTCAAAATATATATCCACGACGATCATGTTTGTCAATAAGACTTTTTGATATTCAACGGCATTCTTATATTGTCAATTCTACCCATTTTTTTCAATATATACTTTATATGAAAACACTTCAAACCTTTTTCCGAAATATTTCAGCCGTTTATCCGTGTAGACCACGACTGATATCACACACACACACACACACACACACACACACACACACACACACACACACACACACACACACACACACACACACACACACACACATACACTTATATATGTTGTTTTATACTGCAGACCGTGCGACAACACAACATATATTCTTTACTTGTTAGCATGCTTTGTGTTTATAGTGTAACACTTACAGAAAATGTTGAAGCTGGTATGTAACTGATGTCATTTGCATCAATGCTGTCAATCTGTGTGGCAGATAATGTAGAAATCTCGGGTCCGGTTAGACCACCTGAAACAACAGACATTCGTCAAAAGTTATTTTTTGTTCCGGAATTTTAATATTTATATCGAAATTGAACTTATGCCAGCATGACATTGAATGCACTTCTGTTTGTTACCAGAAATGAAAAGTGGATTTCATTATTCAATGTTTCTTGATAGTTGTTATCATTATCATATAAACCTCTATATTGAACAAATATGTGCAAAATATGTTAAAAAAACTTATATATGCATCAAAACGTTCAGTGCTATAAAATGTTTTCCATACCTACTACAATTCCAACGTTCGATATTGTAGTACTGTCCCAAGTTGTGACGTCTGTACCATACTCTGATTTTGCCAATAACGCCCATTGATACAACTGAGCATCGGTACAACTTGTAACTTCGCCAACAGAATCAGCAGAATCCCTAAAGAAGAACGATAAAAATATATAGAATATAAATTTTAAAGTTTTACAAAAAGAGGCCAAAACTGATGTTCAAGACGTGTGTGTGTGTGTGTGTGTGTGTGTGTGTCTGTGTGGATGTGTGTGAAAAGCAGGTGTAAAAAATATGTTTTAGATCATCTTACTGGTACACAGAAGATGTGATTAGATTGATGTTCAAGACATGTGTGTGTGTGTGTGTGTGTGTGTGTGTGTGTGTGTGTGTGTGTGTGTGTGTGTGTGTGTGTGTGAAAAGCAGGTGTAAAAATATGTTTTAGATCATCTTACCGGTACACAGAAGATGTAATAAGACCGATTTGTGAGGTCGATGCCCCGCAACTCATGTGTCCTAACGATCTCAATTCACTAGATGTTACTGTTGATGGATTGTTCGATTTCTCAGCTGCTAACCAGTTGTTGAAAACTGATGTTTTCTGAAGCAAAAAGATATACCATTCAAATTGTTCTTTTACCTAAATAAAGCGGGATTTTACATAGGAAATAACCCGGATTAGTCTATTAGATTCACTCAGTTATCCTTTTATTGAACAAAGTGCTTAAAAGTCCTTCAGGGTCATGGTAAAATTACACTAATTAGATAGGGAAAATAAGCAATGAGGGGAAACCATATTATCACCAAGATGTTTTGTACGATGCATAGACAAGGATTAATAACCATAATATCATTGAATGACCATGTTTGTCACATCGTACGGACAATAATACCCTAGGATAATCGATTTCACAATCTTGATAGGGGTCTTCCTTATCTGTCTAACTATGTATTTAGTTTTATTATTTTGATGTGCAAGGGAAAAAGATGTGTCAGGTTGTTTGGTCTAGGGTGCACAATAATAACAATTATCATTAGTTTTCCCCTTACCCTTACTTGGTTTCTTACAAATTTGAGGATGATTGACAAAGTAGATTTCAAGACGAAGTTACAAATGTCCAATTGCTCTCGAACGACAAACGGACGAAGATGGACTGTATAAGGTCACAAGAGTGGCTAAGGTTACCAAAAATACAACGTTTGTCAAATCTGAAATGTACAACATTCTTTATTCTACAACAGTCTAACTTGCTTTGCACAAACCTGCGTTTCAGTCCAGCCATCAAATAATCCTAATCTGGATATTGTATCCAATTCAATATTGAGTGTGTCAATCTCAGATGTGGTTAAACTTTGAACGATCACACCTGCAGAGTACACATTGGAGGCATTCCATGCAGAAGGACTTCCCCAGACCTAAATATAAAAACGCTTTGTGAATCATAAAGATGATGAGAACATGTATAAATATGTTTTCACATTTTCAATTTCAAAACAATACGCTACATTTTTAGAAATATGTTCTTAAACCTTACCGTAGCTCGTTTTGCTACAACCAGTAGTGCGTCTTTCTGTGAAGATGTCCAGTCAGTGACAGAGCCTAACAGTTCTGCGCAATCCATGAATTCCTGATCATCTAAGTTGGAAATCTGTGTTTCCGTTATGGCTGATAGACCACTAGTACCCAAAGTTTGCATATCAGTGCATAACAGTGAGGCTGAAAAATAATATATATATATATTGGCGATTAAAGTATTTATATATATATATATATATATATATATATATATATATATATATATATATATATATATATATATATGATTAATAATAATAATAATAAGAAGAAGAAGAAGAAGAAGGAGGAGGAGGTAACGATGATGATGATGGAGGGGAGGAGTAAAAGAAGAACAACAAAAACAGCAACAACAAAGAATGAGACGAATAATTTATCTGTGTATGTAAGTCATGCATGTACATAATCGATATCGCAGCAAAGAGTCTAAATAAAAATAAAACTAAGGATAATAATAATACGTCTAAACTGGAAATAAAGTACATAATTATACCTGTTTTACACTGGAAGGAGAATTCCACCAGAGATCATCCCATATCACATTACGTAAACTTGTAACCTAATTTGCCCCATCGTTGACCCAGTTTTAATTACGTTGTTATTGATTATATAAGTATTTGTAGAGGAGAGAAAATCCCACTATTCAACAGATTATCCATTACCCTACTGGTCTTATGGTTTGAGGTCAACTGGTTGTTAGAATAAGACAGAAATGATGAAGCCGTTTAATGCATGAGACATACACGCACAAGATATGCACACGGGTAGTAACTGATCAAAATAGGTCATGTGAGTGGGAAAACATTCTAAATCACAACAGAACATATTAAAATAAAAACACAGTGAATCAACAGGATGCTGGTTAGTGGTATGTCGACTTTTATGATTCCAGTTGTATGACTCATGAAAGTTTATAATATTCGTGGAACTGCATTACTTCTAGTGAATTTGTACACGCTGATTCGATTATAAATAAGATAACATACTTGCCGATCTCTTTCTCCTTCCTGTTGGTGACCGTACATCTAACTTTGCATTGATGGCAGCTTTTAGCACCTTTTTCTTTTTAGTTTTCTCTGTAGATTTATCAGTGCTTGTCTTTTCCATCTTAAAACCATTCTTTTCACGATCTTTGTCTGTATCTTCTTTCTTTTTAAATGCTTTAGCAACTTTGTCAGTGACATCGGAGAACACATTCTGTATAAGAAAATTATTGAATTCAAGTGTAACTCTCAATAAACGGGTTTATTAAAACATTTTCTATCACCATAACTTATGTTGTTATACTACTCCCAAGCGGTGGCATAAATGAAGCTGCAATTAGTTAAACATTTACAAATAACAAACAGGGCTGAATAAATCTCATTGGGCGAGTTCGCGCTACTACTGTAATGGATTTTTGTACATGAATTTGCATCAGACCAGTTGTCGGCGTTCAAAGTATTTGGAGGGAAAGAGGTTCGTTACTGAAGTCGCTAACAATGTTGGGTTTCCTACCTTTGACATTTTGATGTAATCTGGGGATTGAAGCGACGTACAAGCTTGATGCAATCATGAGAGTCCGAACCCGTTAGTGTCTAGACGTGATATAGGCAAATAAGCCATACTTCCCAAACAGCGGTTTTCAGTTATGTTAGAAACAGATTTAACAACTTGTGTAAGTTTATCATCATGTTTATCTTTAACTCTCGTTAGTTAATTATCATAAATTGAAAAAAACACCCGGTAAACATCATGTTTTTTTTCAAATTTTGAAAATTAACTAACTAGAGTTGAATTAGAAATTAGAGTTGAAGTAAGAACTTTGTATTTGCTTTTATGGATATAAACGTTTAGAGTCATTTCTGTATTGACTACATCCAATTGATATACCAAATACCTGGGAATTTTCGCTCCTATTTAATTTTCGCCATTTTTGCTCTTAGATGAGGGCGAATTTAAGATGGAAGCAAAATTTTAAGTTGAAAAATTGAAGCACTGATGTATATCCCATTAATGACACTGTGGCGAGTTAGGGCGAATTTAAGAAGGGGTAAATATGTTGTCTGTCGAAAGAGAGCGAAAATAACCATGTAGTAATCGATCGGGAAGCAGGTATGATTATATACAGAGTAACCGGGAACCCTTTCTAAACGAGGTAACATTAATCGTTTCTCCCTAGTTTAGTCTGCGTCCTACGCTTGTGGAGAAGTGTATATGGTGAAAATGTATTGACAGTACGGTAATCAATACAAGTTATCGAGTAAAAGCGATAACCATAAACTATTTTACTGACAGTATTTCAATTTGAAAACACATATCATTAAATACATGTGTAGTCACGCACATAAAACACATACACGCATGTATAAATCAAATATAATTAAATGATGCAATATTATATCTAAACATTATCTTACTAAATTTTGTTAAAGGTAAACCAACATGTTCTGTTATTCATAACAATGTAATGGATATTAAATGGGAAGTATATCAAATTATCAATTGACTGAGGATTTTGTTAGCTAAACATGCCCTGGCTACTAGCAATGATTACATAGATGAAACACAAAGCGGATATTTCAGAAAGAAAGAATTCGTAAATACTTGAATACCTTTCATTCTAAACACAAATCTAAAACCATCAACATATGTTTACTGAAATTGTTGAATACGCGTAAAACTGAATACAAATGACATATACCCAGTGGTGTCAAGTTTCTAGTGGATAAAAAAAACCTCATTTGTTGTGGAGTATGCCATAATCAAAACTTGAATACAATCGGCTGCATTGTAGAGAAAACGTAATTCTACCCCACCAAATTGTGTTACGTAGACATTAAAAGCAACTGAAACTATTTATAAAATTCCAGTTCCATTCATACCATTCCACGTCCATTCACAATTTTAAGATGTGATATTTACCTTGTCTATTGTATTTAGTTTGTCTTCGCTAATCTCTGTCATAAGGTTTCCAACGATGATTGCACTGGAAGCTGTCATTGTACTGACATCACTCCTGCAAATTCAATATCTCATTTTTTTCAGTCATTCAGGAATCTTTACACTTATATAAAAGCATTGCCCCCCCCCCCAAAAAAAAAGGCATAAGAATCAAGCAAATTCGCCCTACTTGGACACGTTACCAAATATAGACACTCACATGCAATTTACAAAAGTGATGATTCTAGCTTTTCCATCATTAGCTTTTAATATGTAATAAGTATGCATCACTTTATCAACACAATAATAATGTTAATGATTCTAAATTGATCCGATGCGCCAGATCTAAACCAAAGTCAATGTATACAGAGGCAAACGATGTATTGATATATCCTTTTCACAAGGATTTTATGAAAATAACATTTTTTGCAAAGTTTACGGTTCACATAACAATCTTCTTTACTGTTATCTCGTTTTATATTGGTACCGTATTTCAGTGTTAGGCTGCTAACTGCTTTCTATGGCAAATAATCATAGTATATTTGATTTGACCTGAAAATGACTATGACACACGGCGGGTGTGACAGTTCAGCTGGGGTTTCTAACTCCTAAATTTCTTTTCATTTATCATTGTTTTTCCAGAGTCAAGTTTCTATACAATATTCACCGTAGCTATATATAGTATCCTGTGGAATCTTAGGTTTAATATTTTTGAATCAGTACTTTTTATACTTGATGGTCCAATACAACTTCCAAAGTTTATTACGCAAGATTAAAATGACGTACACTGAAAATTGTCAACTTACAGATTTAAAGAAGACAAAGCCTTTTGTGCCATTGCTGATCTTGTCGACTCATCCAGAGAACAATATTGTGCAATTGGAACATATTTATTGATACTGCTCGTGTCCAGTCGCCCAGCAGCTGAAGCGCTAATGCCACAGATAACATTTCCTATTTTATCTAGATCATCTGAAGTTACGTCTCCAGACGTAGCTTTATTCTGGAAGTTGTTTAAAATATAAAACAATAAATGCAAAACACACTCATTATTGTACCATTATTATGGAAGCAATATATATATATGACGACATCGATAATACAGATAGGTGGTCATGACGATTACAATTCGACATAAACATGGAAGTGCCGTTAAACAAAAATAAACAAACAAGCAAAATCGACATAAACAAATTTTGGTGGCACAAATTTTAAAAAATGCAACAGGACCTAATAATCATTATCCACAAAAAAAAAACCAACATACAGGTACAAAGTACTAATAAAGCAAGGAATTTATCAGACATTTTGATCAAAACTTATTATGATATACGGTACATGTAACCACACTGACGTCATGTATTGATTTTCATACTTACTGTAAATATTGTAATTTTTTTTACATACACACATAGTCAGTCAAAAAGAATATTTTTAGTTCCATTCAACTTACCAAACATTTAATGCAGAAATTAAATTTATCCTTCAGTTCGCTTTTTGTGAGTTGTTTTGTGTCAGCCTCTGCAAGTTTGCGACAAATAGCTTCACAATTACTACTACCATACTTTTCCAACTCGGAAGAACTAATCAGGGAAGAAAGAATTAAAACAACAATTTCAGTATAGTCTTAAGTCTATAGTCTATTTTCTATGCTGGGACCTGTTTTTAGGGCGAATTCATTAAATAAATTACCGCATACTTACTGCTAATACCAAATACACCAGAGTAATCTCAAATTAAATATGAAAATGACTTGTTATTGAGAATGCTCAGATATTGAGCTAAATCTTAAGTAGCGTATGCAACAAACAAACAATAGTCTGATTAATGATGAATGTTACAAAATATATTCTGTGATTACCTGTGGTGTGCAAGTACCATTGGTGCAATCTGATCTATGCTGTCACTATCTGTTGAAGATGAAAGCGTTGCTTTATCTGTGTTATCGAAGTCGGAACATATCTTATACTGTTGGTATGTAGTTTTTGTCTACAAGATAAGATAAAATAACAAAAATGGTCATGTAAACATTTACCCACTATGGATATAAGCGATCAAAATGGTAATTTATAAATACTAGTCAATTAGAAATGGTAAAATTGATACTATTCACCTACAAAATACTTTTACCTTAAAGCGATATGAGCTGTCGTAGGTGAAAAAATGTATATGCCCATTTTATGTGATATTTTATCTCATATATATACCAAAGAGACCATCTGGTGGTTAGAATAACAAATG
This sequence comes from Atrina japonica, assembly GCA_030159075.1. Lineage (NCBI taxonomy): Eukaryota > Metazoa > Mollusca > Bivalvia > Pterioida > Pinnidae > Atrina > Atrina japonica. Next base: position 2,159,910 of record BROG01000043.1, on the reverse strand, counting down.
CATGTGTAAAATTGCAACAATCTTGCCAAACGTAACCCGTAATATCAGTTATTTTTGTCCGCCATACTTTGAGCATTGCAAATTAACTTTCGGTATTGTTTTACGAAGATTACCGAGTGACCAATAAACATGTGCTATTTGCAGTTAAAATACAGTCTATTCTTATTACCCTTTGCGTTTATTTTTGCATTTATTTTTGTACATCATCATTGCATACCTAAATCAGGCAAAGTTTGTCTTTTTCGTCGTTTCAAAACATTCGTTTCTGAAATTGTCCACGTGCCGGGTATATCGGGTGATCTCGACCCATTTTTAACTCGTCCCATCGCATTTTCGGCTTTATGATTCTTGACACATATGATCATGAACTGCCCAACTCCACCGGGCATGGCGGCACGATTGTAAAACATGAGGTACGCATACTTTTAACAGTTATATTGTTTTGATTTTGTCAACGTCAACATTCAGGGTAACATTAAAGATCGTGAAAATTACTTTTAGTGACCTGATATATTTATTCATATATTCATCCGATTTTCTTCAGGTATTTAAAATAGCGTTCAAAAGCATATGTTTTACATAATATATGCACATTCCCATAAAAATCACGTCCTGTATTTTAAAAATAAATATAAAACACATACAAATCGACCGACTTTAACATAATCCGGGCGCGCAAAGGACCAGGATCTCCTCACCGAATTACGAAGTACATTTGCTATGGCGAAAGAGTTTATCTGAAAGGTCATTGCATACGGAAATACAGCTGGCTTTTTTAAGGTACGGGAAAACTTAAATTTTAATAAAACAAATAACTTCGAAAAGATGATCTTTTACAACGTTTTACGTGTTTGATAATGTATTTGAACATACATTTTATCATATCCTCGACTATATGTCAGGGGACAAAAATAATCATTGTGACAGCTTATATTGCTTTAACATTTTAGGCGGCAATCCACAACCTCCCATTCCCCAGATATATTTATATATATAAAGTATCAGATGTATGTAAAATTTCACCTGATCACGGCTCATATTTGATGCTTTTGCAATTGTGTTCAACTTGTCCATACAAGTAGTACTGTCTTGCGCAACATTCTTGATATCATCTGGAGTGAGTCCACTTAGGTAATTTTTCATGTTTGATAGTCTTTTTAATGTGTAGTTGGCATTTGTTGCGCTCACTTCACCCAGCTCTTTTTTAACAATTTTCATCAAAAATTTCGCCTGAAAAGAAATCAAAATTGTTTTACCTCTAAAATGCCTTATACTTCCCAACATAAAGAGAGAAAGAATATGTCTAGATAAACTATACTCAGAATTAAAACGTATAAGTGTATCACTAACGTAAGGTAAACAGAAAATAAATAATTCATTTAGCATAGATAAATAATATATTTGCGGAATAAGTATTAAAAAAGAAAAAGAAAACAAATTTTGTTTACATCAATCACGTGAAAGGAAGTCGTAATTTAAATTACGTTGTCATTGTGCACTGTACTAGGTATTACTGGTTTGTTTCAAATGGAGATAGTAAACCCATCTTTACTCAAAGTATACAACAATTATAATCCAAAAACATATGGTACTACTATCAGTGGTCATGTTAGTGTTCCCATGTATACATTTGACTAGACATTTTACCTGTTTCTTGTTGCATTTGATGTTGCTTTCTCCATTATCACCTGTTAATCCTGGGAAATCGGAAGCAGATGCATCTTGGATAGCCGATGTTGGAAGTTCAGTAGCTAGACCGGTTGTAATAAGCATTGCTAAACCACCACTTTGGCTACGAACCTAAAATGAAGAGGGGTTGATTGGGTGATATAATCATATCTGCCACAGGCAAGTGATCAAAACATTATGCAATTATTTTCATAAATTTACAACATCTAATTGTTTAAAACATTGGGAAAACATTTTCAGAAATATTTGGTACAAACAAAATGTTCAAAATGTTGGAGAACAAACATAAACATAAGCCGTATTCGAGGTGTTTGAACAAACCTTTTCATAAATATTTGCTCAAATGATTAAAACTTACTTATTTTTTATATTTATCACAATGGAAATGTTCAAAACATAGGAAAACAAATATTTTCCTAAATATTTGCCACAACCGAAGTGTTTAAAAATATGGAAACAAACCTTTTCATAAATGTTTGATAAAATCAAAGTGTTTACGGGAGACACACTTTTTTTTACATAGCAGCCATATTCAAACTGTTTAAACCGATAATGACAAACATTTTCATAAATATTTGCCATTATCAATGTTTTTACAAACGAAGGTATACAAACCTTTTCAACGATTTTAGCTTTGAGGGAGCGGCTACTTGAGGAATCCGAGGTTAAGGCTGAATCAAACGCTTTCACGACATCAGCGGTCAGTGATGACACAGGTATTTTGTCTATCTCTTTAGTGCTGAAAGCACTGAGTGCACCACCCATTTTTTGCAACTCATCATCTGTAAAATCACCCTTAAACAAAACAAATATTTTCTTTCCGATAAAAAATTAATCCATTGCTTAGATACTTATCATGTATAATACTTTTGTTGTTTTTATTGTTGTTGCATATGTTGTTGCTGTTGTTGATATTGATGATGATGATGTTGTTGATGTTTTTGTTGTTGTTGATGATTATGTTCTTGTTGATGTTGTTTGCTGTTGTTGATTATGTTGATGCTGTTGATGATGAATTTGATGTTGCTGTTGTTAGTACTGTTGTTGTTGTTGTTGTTGATTATGTTATTGTTGTTGCTGTTGTTCACATTGTTGTTTTAAATTGCATATTTGTTATGTTTAAATACATTTTGTATTCCTGTTCTCGAAAGCATGGAACTTATATTCCACTTTAAACATCACTTGACGATCTTGTTCATATACTTGAACTTACATTTGGTCTGTTGAATGCAGCCTTGGCGCTCGCCAAAACCTTCTTTCCCTGCAAATATGAATAATATATTTACATACCAACTGCTATTTCCTTTATTGCATGTACCGATTGCATTTATATTCAATGCTTGTTAAGTCAGATGTAAACCTCCCCCGAAAAGTCAACTAGAATGAATTTCAGTTGACTATAGATTCATAAAAAATAGTAATATATATATAGGATTGTTTTTCATTTTTTGAAAAAAAAGGAATATATATGCAAAATACTAATGGAAAAAATTCAATTTGCAGCACTCAAAACATATAAAATATATATATATATATATATATATATATATATATATATATATATGTATATACTTGTGTTATCATTAACAAAATATAACTAAAATGTAATATATTAAAATATATAAAGAGATGTGGACTATAGTTCAATAGATTTCATGTGAATGTAACCTGATTCATACCATTGTTTTAGAAGTGATAGACATGTTTTTCACATTGCCTGACGAAAGAGCAGATTGTAATGAGGCATCTGGAATTCTGTCGAAAGAACTTGTTGGCATATATGCCATCATGCAGCCCATACAATTAAATGTTGATGAATCGAATGATGCAGGATTACTGAAAGCTGGTAGACTCATGATAACCTCGGAGAACTTTATCAACTAAAAATAAAAGTGAAATACATAAAATGTCCATACATTTTACACTCAAAGTCCACCACGCTAATCTGAGCTTGATGGATAAATGACGCGTTATTTCGCTTAATCCACGTATTCATTTATTTAATTACAGTTCATTTGAAAACAGATAAGTGGATAATATTAATTAATGTACTTACATCTTCTTTATCTATATCATCCTTTTTATCGCATACTTCGCAAGCAGCAGCCTCAAGTTGAGAATCGTTCATTTGTCTTAACGTTTTAAGGTCATTCACAAGTACACCTATCGCACTGCAATGAAGACAATTAAATTGTAATGCAAGTAAACTAAATCATTATCATCATCATCATCATCATCATCATCATCATCATCGTTTTAGTCTATTCTATCTGTAGCACTATACCTTACATTGTACTCATGCATGATATCCTAATCACTTAGTGCACCAAGGAAGGATGACACGTAACTAAAAACTCCTCCTAAGAGAAGGAAATGTTAACATAGATATAGATGATACGTTTTCAACATATGTAACTCAGTCAAAGGGATCTGGAGATAGATTTAGGGAAGAGGTCTGAAAATCATTACCGGACTAAATCCCACAAGAATACAAAGTGGAAGATTGGTCGTCTAACTATTATCAACTAACGTATATAAATAATTTAGAGATAATAAGTGATAGGTTTTAGACAATGTAAAGGATAATTACTGTCAAAATATGAGTAAATAATACTTCAACCTTCTGTACTCTGGGTCACCGATATGATGCGAGTTTTCGTACATATAATATAGACAATTAAACAAATAAAAAGTTGACATGTGTATATGAAAAAAGGAGACAACCAACTTCACAATCTCATCCTTGGTGAAATCAGATGGACTCATTGTCTTCAATGCATCCTCCATGAATTTCATTCCCTCCGCCGGTGAAACCTTGCTCAGATCCGCATTTTTAAGGGTCTGAAAACACAGAATAAAATGAAGATTGCAATTGTCATTTCGGTAATTTTTTTTTTCTCATAATTTCCAGGTTACTGTGCGAATGCATATATTACAACAATAAAAGTTAATGAATGGATTTTATCAAAGTTATGTTATCTCTATTATGTTTGGACAAAACGTTTAATTACGTCTTTTGGATCCAACACGTTGTTAAAGAAACTTGGGTCAGCTCCACATTCCGACAGGAGTTTTATCCAGTCGTCCCTTTCTGCCTGTGAACTTTGTCCACTTTTCCGTTTTTCCTTCAGTTTCCTTGTTGTTATATCGGCTAATGCACGTACTACACGTCGATCTAATCTTCCACAGAAATTCTGTAATTCTTTCAAACTAAAATGGAACAAATAATTGTTTCCTTACAAAGTTCAACAGGCTATGAAAAGTAAATAAGTATTTAATTGCACATTCAATCCCCTACATTTATTAGAAACTAATTAGAAACAAAATATCAAAACCGTTTTTAGAACATCGTAAAAATATTAGAATGAGGTTATGAATTACAATTAATAGCGTACCGTATGCATAGTTTATATATATATATAGTGATATGGTTGGTCACTTGGAATCGTTGGGACAATTTATTAGCAGAACATATATATCAGTAATTTTCATGAACTATGTGAAGTGTATTACAGTAACATTTTTAAAGCTACAAATATGCTATACAGACGCTCCAATAGGACATGGTTAACAACATATCAAAATTAAAATACAAATGTTCTTACTTTTCCATCAGGACGTCTGCTGGACAAACTTTCATACAATCTAAATCAAGGACGTCTGGGAAGTTGCGGATGGTCATGTTCCACCTATCCTTGTCCCATGCCGTGCAATTGTTGACCCCTAATAATGATTTGACATCATTTTTGTCCAATGATGTCCCACTAGCCTGTGTAATGATAAAAATGCAAATTTAGTTGCATAGCATACATTGTTTTCTATTACTAGTATGTATTACCATTATCATTTTAGACAAACCCGTGGTTTTCTGACCGAGATTAATAATCATTTCGTACGTATCGTTAAAGACAATGGTGGAAGTAGTAGTCGTCGTCGTCAATGTTGTAGCTGTTTTTTCAACTTACCAACAAAATTTTCGCACAATTGATTCTTTTTGAAATGGCCTCTCTGGTCAGACAGTCATAATACTTTAAATCCTTACAAACAGCTGCTTTCATCGCCGCATCCATATCGCGGAAAACCTCTTCAGCTTTCCATGGCTGTAACATGCAATTAACAAGTAGGTAATCACAGGCACTGATACTACACCTTTATAAATGTGTCAACAATAAAGAACTGATTAATTGAATAGAATACAAATAAATAAATAGACAAACAAATAAATTAATGATATGTACAAGCAGAGGCATGTATATACATACATAGTTCCAAATAAATTAATAGATAGCAGACAAAGGTATAAAAGACACATGTAGTTTTTCTTCTAACATGTAAGTTGTAGTGAATTGTCCGTAGTTGTTACACATGCGGAATGAATGTATGTAGCATGCACCAGATCCTGGTGTCATCTTGTGTTATTCGCAATAATTTTCATATTTTAAATATTAAAATAATAAACATCTGTATCAACGCCATCCATACTAAAAGATCGATTGTGTTAATAGCCACTGGTGACTAATCTATAGCTATATTTTGTCAGAAAGTATAACCATGTTTCCGTAAATACGCCGCTCAGTAGGTTGCGACGAATTGTAGTTTTTTTCTGAAATTGCTTTGAGGGTATACTTTATTTACTTTTTTTTGTTTTGTTTTGTTTTGTTTTTTGGGTTTTTTTTTGGGGGGGGGTGTTGTTTATTTTGTTTTGTTTTATTTTTTCTTTTACTAATTTGTTTTTTTCTTTTTGTTTGTTTTTTTGTTTTTTTTTTTTTGGGGGGGGCAATGTTAAGATAAATATATTTAAATTTAGTAAACATCGGTAACTACAAATGATGTGTATGCTAAGAACGTAAATGTTAAGACATAGTAAATTATGAAGAGTAATTTCTAAAGAACGGAAACTACCCACATATTAGAATTCGATGTTATTTCCGGGAAAATACTACTTTCTTTTTACAGTGTCAAATGAATGGTTCTGGGAAGTCAGTGTCTGTCAGTTTCATAAAATAACCTAAATCGAACTCAGACTGGAACCGCGGATCTCTGGCTTTGTGAAAAGGCATAATGACAACGGAAAGACATCTGAAAAAATGTTTGATTTCTGTATTTTCATTTCTCATTGTGTTTAGCATTTCTTCTTTTGAATGGTTTAAAACTGTACATTACCCAATATTAAACATGCATCCGTTTCTTGACTTGTAATAAATATTAAATAAGGCAAAAAATAAAATTAATTTAAAATGTATTATGTATTTCATAACGATTGTTCAATTTACACCAAGCCATCTCAGTTTCATTACATTTTATATCTTTCTATGCATAAGACTCAACTATGTTGGTTACATCTTATATTTTGCCATGGCAATATGTTGATAGTATATTAATAATATTATTTATATTTTGTTTTATGCGTCTTGTCGACGCTACATCAATTTTGTTACATTCCATATTCATCTATGATTTTTCAAAGTCAAATCAATTAAGTTTATCGTTTAACCGATGCACACCTGCATTACGGAATACATCTCCCGTGGAAACTTCTCGACTTCCGCTGCAGAAACACTTGATACGTCATTAAGGAAAGACTTCATTTGATCTTTGGTAGTTCTGTCCAAATCCTTGTACAAGTCTATGTAAAATTTAAGACCGCCACAGGTACGAAGGTAAGCAGTTGTTTCCCAAACTAAAAATGGAATAAATATTTATGAATGGAGAAAATCTCTCTCTCAATCTCTCTCTCTCTCTCTCTCTCTCTCTCTCTCTCTCTCTCTCTCTCTCTCTCTCTCTCTCTCTCTCTCTCTCTCTCTCTCTCTCTCTCTCTCTCTCTCTCATTTTACCAAGGCATATTTTGATAAACGTTTTACCATGTTCATGTGGAATAAATGTGATACGAGTTAACACTCTAGATCAAAAACTAGGTTTCAGAAATTTTTGTTTCACTCTCATTGAACACCAATCGAAATGATAGAATAGAGGTCAAATCAGTATACCTCCGGTCATGTTTTCCAGTTCTGTCAGTGCATCATTTCGTTCTATGGAAAGGTTTGCTCTAAATGTTTGCTTTATAGCACCATATATGTCATATGCCATACATGTTCCCGGTTTCGTCAGTGACTGACATATTGGACACGCCCTCTCACATGGAAAGTACACAGGCATTCGTCTAGCTGAAATTTGATATATTTAATTTGTTTTGGTTACGTAGAAAATATTAATCTACTCATTGACATAATAGATAGTTACTGATATACTGGGCGGTACCTCTCATATCAAGTGGAAGCAGACAGTGGTACAAATACATATATGTAAAAAATAAAATAACAAATGCCAAAATGGCGCATCTACTTGTATTGAACTACTAATTTGTCAACGACTAAACATACCCTAGTACAAAGTAGTCAGATTTACATATGGGACACAGTCTCGTCTGAAAAGCATTTAATCGTTCTTTATCCTGGAATAAGAAACATCTACTTCATATTCAATTTTAATCATAGTAAAATTAACCATAATGAATATAATTTTGTGCATCTTGACCATTTGAATTTTGATAAATGTTCTAACTTCCAGAAATGCACTTATTCAAAATATACAATATCTATTTCGATAGTTTAAGTTGTAATCGTCTATAAAAAGATTACTACATGGCCGATAGTTTAAGTTGTAATCGTCTATAAAAAAAATTACTACTTTTGATATAAATCACATATTCAATGCGCGAAATAAATATGTAAAAGTTACTGGTAATAAAATTATGTCAAGTAAAATATAAAGAAATACCTATGAATAATCGAAACACAAAGTCTGTCAGAATAATACAAATCGGATATACATATAGTCTAAACACGAAGAATAATTGAGAATCCCAAACAGAATGGGACCAGGTGTCCGGAAGTAGTCAGCGTCCCCTATTAGCGTGCAAAACGCATCGCAAATGATTCGGTGTAAATATAACAACGGTCTTAACCAAACAACAATTGTGAATCGCCAAAAGAGCTGGGACCACGGTTCCGGAAGGAACCAGCGCCCCTGCCAGCACGCCACACCCGACGCAAATGTCCCAAGAAAAACCTCTCGAGTTCGGTGAAAAGGTCAAGTTAGATGAAAACATCCGTTAAAGATATGTCTCAAATCTTCTGGATTATCTTTACTATCGTATTCCTCAATATATATGTGTTATTATAACCATAAGGACATTTGTGTTCAAATCGTCATACTTACTGGGAAACATTGTTGATCCTGTGACTATTGGTTGCCTTGTGAAACCTATCAAAAATATACATGAATGTTGATTTTGCAAATGTAAACATGCATTAATTCAGAAAATAAAAAAAGTAAAATTTAATTACATATTGCTTTTTAATATCTTTAGTATCAGGAGGATAATTTTAAAAGGGGCATTAGGTGTGTTTTCCAAAACAAAAATACGTTTTTCTACGAATATTGATGTACAATAAGCAATAATATATAAAATAATCTCAGATACCAAAATATAAATCTATTAGATGTCCAGGATATAGGTGAAAATCTAGTAAAAATGGACAAACATGGGACCCTTCAAATCAAGAGGTGGGATCAGGTGCCATGGAGGAGTAAGTATTCCCTGCCGACCGGTCACAGTCAAATCACAATGAAATACGTGAGGAACGAATACACATATACAAATGCATAAAATTAGAATATATTTGGCAATTGTTTATGATGAGCATTTTTGTTTCATTGCCAGAGGCAGAATAATACTATTTAATACGACATGCATATTTCTACCTCACACGATGTTATACATAAGAAATTGCCAAGTATATATTTATTACACTTTTCATAAACAATTCTAATAACAAAAAAATGTAAATAAACTGTGAAATATAACAATTAAGAATAACAAAATCATTTATTTGATAAATTTCTATAGTTCACTACCAAAAATGTAATTATTTCTTGTATTCCTACATTTTTTGTGAAAATCAGGTTCGGTCCAGCGTCGTATGCATATACAAATAGTTAGGTCGAATTAATCATTTGCAAAACATTATGCCAAACTGAATTTCCCCAGCAATTTTCACAAAACATGTAGGAATCAAAGAATTGTATGTCTATGTATATCTCTTACTGCTATTGTACATCAATCTAAGTAGTAATATATATATATATATATATATATATATATATATGTGTATGTGTGTGTGTATAGATATATATATGTTATATATATGTGTGTGTGTGTGTGTGTGTGTGTGTGTGTGTGTGGAGAAAACTCCCTTAAACTTTACATGACTTGTTTCATATCTAAAAGCATACTTCACAGCTTAGTACATTGAATTAATATGTGACCTTCGTCAGAGATTTAATGAATGTATCCACTGTAACAAAATACTACTACTACTACTACTACTTTTTCTACTACTACTACTACTTCTACTACTACTACTACTCTTACTACTACTTCTACTACTCTTACTACTACTTCTACTACTCTTACTACTACTACTACTTCCAAATGTAGATATGGGGGTCGCGTAAAAACCTTTGCGCATTCTGTATCATCTCGAAAGAAAGAAATCAAGATAGGGAGAAAGAAAAAATGAGAGAGTATACTGGCTGTATGTGTTCTTTCATAATAAGGAATCATATATGCATTAGTCATCTATATGTTACCAGGTACAGCAGATCCAGGAGTTCCGTTGTTACTTGGAAGGCCACTAACTGCTGGAACACGCCCTGTTCCTTGTGGAAAACCAGAAGTCATCTGTCGTGGAGGCAGAGTTTGACCTGATATTATAGGAAGTCCTGTTGATTGTCCTATGGAAACCCCAGGAAAGCTACCCGTAACGTTACGTTGTGGAAACACAGAGGGTGGAGTAGACATTGGTATTCCCGGAAGAGTTCTGTTTGCAGTAACACCCGTAAACGTCCTGTTAGGTGTCCTTCTGGAACTAAATGGGAATCCTGGTGTGCTCTGACCCATTGAAAATCCTGGAAAGACACCTGTAACATTACGTTGTGGGAATCCAGAGGACATACTTTGTCTTGGGTATGACGGGGTAGACCACGGTATGAAAGTTCGGGGTAGGAACCACGGTATTCTTCCTGGTAAAATCCGGGAAAACCACCAGTAACTGTTTTGGGATAATCCCGGCAAATGTCATATTTGGTGGCATTCTTGAACTAAATGGAAATCCCGGTGTGCTCTGACCCATTGAAAATCCGGGAAAACCACCAGTAACATTACGTTGTGGAAATCCTGAGGACATACTTTGTCTTGGGTATGACGGGGTAGACCACGGTATTCCTGGTAAAGTTCTGTTTTGGGATAATCCCGGAAATGTCATATTTGGTGGCATTCTTGAACTAAATGGAAATCCCGGTGTGCTCTGACCCATTGAAAATCCGGGAAAACCACCAGTAACATTACGTTGTGGAAATCCTTTGTCTTGGGTAGGACACGGTACTTTGTCTTTTTGGGTAAATGTCATGATTCTTGGGGTAAACCTCGGTATTCCTGGTAAAGAGGATATGTTTTGGGTAATAATCCCGTTTTGGGAAATGTCATATTTGGTGGCATTCTTGAACTAAATGGAAATCCCAGGTTGTGCTCCTGACCCCTTTGAAAATCTGTTTTGGGATAAAATGTCACATTCAGTCCCGGTGTGCTCTGACATTACGTTGTGGAAATCCTGAGGACATACTTTGTCTTGGGTATGACGGGGTAGACCTCGGTATTCCTGGTAAAGTTCTGTTTTGGAATAATCCCGGAAATGTCATATTTGGTGGCATTCTTGAACTAAATGGAAATCCCGGTGTGCTCTGACCCATTGACAATCCTGGCAAACCACCAGTAAAGTTGCGATGTGGGAATCCACTTGGTAGACTTTGTTGTTGGTATGCCGGGGTAGACCTTGGTATTCCCGGAAATGTTCGGTTTGGAAATATCCCTGTAAATGTCATATTTGGTGGCATTCTTGAACTAGGTGGATTTCCTGGGGTACCTGTAGAATTGCTTTGTGGCAGGTTGGTTCCTGCCATGAACGAAAACGTGCTATTTTTATGGAATCCCATAATATTACCTGTAGATCCGGTTTTGGGAAGGAGAGAAGTTCTTGTCGGGAACCCCGTTGACATGCTGAAAACACTTCTACTTGTTTTTGGCAAGGTCTGTCTGGAACCTGTACGTAATTAAGAAACGAAATACGTGTTAGTGTATATATATATATATATATATATTTATATATATATATATATATATTTATATATATATATATATATATATATATATATATATAGTACATCAATGGGATAGGCCCACCTAACACCAATAACCATTTTAAAGATATATACACGTTTGCAATATTTGCAGAATAGAAAATAAACAATATAGTACTGATTTACATCAGACTAGTTAATCGGATTAATGTTGATAAATGTATAACAATAAAAGGTTTATCCCCGTCGATTTCAGTAGAAACCTTCAAATTGTGATACTAGTATTGTATAGTTTACTAGAATCAGTTTAATTTTAGCACTAATTATAAAATTCTATGACATTAAATACTAGTGTTCACTATAAAACCTCTGAAATTACAAGTCGTATTGTTCTCGATTACCATCCATGAATCCAAAGACCGATTGTCTAGTCCCATGAATTTCGATTCATCGAAGTTATAGCTTCTGTGTATTTGATAATTTTAAATTGCACCTGAAAATAATGTATGCGATTTCTCAGCAAATCCCTTACTATTACCTGTAGAAGTTTGTATCGGAAACCCCGTGGTCTGCTTACTGGTTGACATACTGAAAATACTGCTGCTGGTTTTAGGTAACTTCTGTCCATAGCCTGTACGTAATCGAAAAAAAGTATATACAAATATTGACAACAATATGTGAACAAAAATGAATTTTGTAATGAATCAGATGATAAGATTATTTCTTAGTTTTTTGTATATTCCTGTCAAAACTGGCTCTAATTTGCTTGATGTAAAGTAACAAATTCGCTTCTCTGACAGTTGTTATCTTTCTCTGTTTTTTATTCTGTTTTTAGCTAGGTTCAAGTGAGCTTTTCTGATCACCTTTTTCCGTCGTCTGTCTGTCCGTCCGTCTGTAAGTCTGTAAGTCTGTCCGTAAACGTTTCATATTTTCGACTACTCCTCCAAAATCGCTCAAGGGATTTTGATGAAGTTTTATAGGAAGCAAGTACTCAAGGTCCTCTACCAAGTTTGTTCAAGGGTTTATCCAGGGTGGGGCAAAAGAGGCCCCAGGGGTACCCCTCTTTAAAAATCTTCTTCTCCAGAACCGCTGCATGAATTGAAAAAAATAACTGTATCTGAGTGATCTACATAGATGTATAGAAGTTTGTTAATTTCGGTGAAATCGGAAAATATTTTTGACGCGTTTTTGATGTCTTTTTAGATTTGTAATTTTCATTCATTTTTGTATGATTTCTTTGATTTTCTCCCCTGTTATTCATTATGATGCATTTATTCTATGTGTCTTACCTGTGGTTTGGTAGATAAAGGCTTTCCTGAAAGAATTTTGCTGAAATTTAATTTTTTGAATTTTTTATGAATTTTTTAATACTGGAGAAATGAAGGGGGAGGGGTGATTTTCCATAGTTTTTACTTCTTCTCCAGAACCAAGAACTACTCCATGGATTGAAAAACTAATTGCATATGAGTGATTTTTATGGATGCATGATTCAATTTCCTGTTTTTGGAATAAATTGGAAAACTAAAATTTGACATGTTTTTGTCATCTTTCCCAGCTTTGTCATTTTCATTCATTTTAAGTCTCTTCCACTCCTAAAGAGTGTTAAAATAATTTGTAAATTTGAGATTTCCATATTTGTAAGATACCGACACAGTTCCGGTGAGCGATGCTGCCCATGGGCCTCTTGTTTGTTTTTACCTCAACTTCTGTTAAAAGATTACAAATTTTCTATCTTATTTACTGAAAATCGAACAGAATAAAAGGCTATAATGTTAAAACGTTTTTATGATGATGATATTTTTAGAAGCAAACCCATGATATAACTTGATTTCCATTGGATACTAACCTTGAATAAACAGGCAACCTGAAATAACAATAACATGAATTATACACAATAACAAAGGTAAAAATACACATGCTTAATAACATGATTTTGATAAAACTGCTAACTAAAAATTCAGATGTTCCCGGGCGTAGTTAATTAATTCCAATTCCTTGGCATGGATACTGCGTGTAGTGGTACTATGGGGATATTGCTAGATATTTGATTATATAAAACTCAAATGATATGGATACCAATATTGCAATATATGACCATTTCCTTCGTTGGCAATTTCATTACTGAGTAGCCGAATCACAAAAATGAATATCTTGTCCACGAACATAAATATAATACGATTTTTAGTCTTATAGACAAAATAAGTATACACCAGTCTAACTTCATTACAAATAAAATGGGACTCAATATAACTGTAGACACGTGTATTCTTGTTTTATTCGTGCTGTACGCCACACTCAAAATTGTTTTCCGGTAGCGGTCAGTATGTAAAGGGTTCAGCAATTCAACTGACAAATTTTCTCAACAAAATTAGCTAAAATATAAATGTCATTAAAGGAAAAATATTGGATGATACATATTTAAACATGTTTATAGAGATGTATTTTGGAAAAACAAATTCGCAAATTTGATTGTTGTACTAAGTTAACGCTATTGGAAAAGTAAAAACAAATCTGTATTTAATTTTGGATCAGATCAATGTAATTTTAAACAAAATTAAAGTGTTATTCATTTGCGTTTAGTTAAGTATATATTAAAATTGTAAAGGCAATCGACCTATCGCCAAGTGATGACACATGACTGTTCTTGTGACGATGTTTACTAAAAACACATTTTAATTTTGATGAATTATCTTTGCCTGTAAAATTATTGTTTAATGCTAGAGAATAATAGGGTGTCACCTGTTTTAGGTGGGTGTGAAAGGTTAGAAATTGAGTCAGTCGTCTTGTATCATAATTAACCTATTATTGTTTACAGTTGTAATGTTTTATATCAAAGAAAATTGGAAATACACTGTATTAGAATTTTTTTTTCATTCCGATTGGATTTTAAGATAAAGCTGTTCGAGTTATTGTTTTCATTTTCTCAGCAACCATATTCGATTTTGGCTACTTGCCATGGAATTGTTTTAACAGTCGGAAGGTCTAACGATAAATCTATAATTGATATAAAAAGACATTTTACCGCATAATGGTATTCATATATAGATTAAATTTTTGCAGTCAATTTAGGTGTTTCGATTTAACTCTAGTGCCTTGTTAAGGCAATACATATGTATTACGTTTCCCTAAGGACGGTAATGTTCCTCAAGAGATAAGTTAACGTGAACATTATTTTTTTATTTCCACAATTATCTTTAATGCTGATTAGTTTAATTATACCTTTTATTTCTGGTTTCATCCCTTGTTTCGAATATTAAATGCATACAAACTGACATCATTTTGTTTCATATTTGATTTTGATGTGCGAAAATTAAAAAGCGACTCACTTGATAAAGATAAATATTTAAGATACAGATTATAGAAATATTTAAGACTTTAGAAATCAAATTTATATTAGTACTGGTATAATTTTATATCTTACAAACATTTTATCATATATATATATATATATACAACTTCACATACCCTTCAATACAGACGAAAAAAAAAACATATAATAATTATCAATTTATTTTCATCATTTTTGTCATTATGCCTACCTGCCAGAAACAGATACGCTGCAACCTTCATCTTTGCTTGTAAATGACACCCGTCCAGCAGGGTCCTCGGATAGTTCTGAATTTTATTCGTCGAATGAGAACTCTTTTGCATTAAAAAGGTCAATGTCAATTATGACGACCAAAAGCCATTTTAATCGGTCTTGGGAATAAGAACACAAATATTTGTGTTAAACATTTACCTATTGTTGGATCAATGGGTATGTATTCATTAATATGGTCAGTATTTAAACTCTACAGTACTATATTTTCATTTTTTATATCAGACATTTAGCTGGCATTGTTAACATGAGTCCGATAAAATCAACTACAAAACAATTTGTATTCCTTTTATAACACATTTACATACTTTGTAAACTATCGGGTCAATACTCTTGTAATGCAAATATCTTTTATTTTATACCATTGTGGAAATTCTAACCAAATTATGTCTTCTGATATAAATAATTCAAAATGACGAATTTAAAGTGATGCACATAAATTATTTATTATTTATTGATTTATTACTGTTTTACGCCACATTTAGCAATTTCCAGTTATATGGTGGCGGTCAGGGTTGGTTTTTTATATTGTGGAGGAAAGAACCCCTGGCTACAATGTACCCGGGAAGATACCTCTGGCCTTCCGCAAAAAACTACCATACTTTCTCACGAAATCAGCTTTGGCTCCAGCGGGGCGCTAACCAACACTGACAAGGGGTACGGGATATTACACAGTTTAAATCACAAAGCTTTAACCACTAGACCGTGGATGCCCCACTTACATACATTGTAAAATAATATATAGAAGAAATTGTTAATTTTCAGAAGAAATAATATCTTTGTTTATAAAAATCACATATACCAAAGTATTTATCTTCAGAACGTTCAGGAATAATAGAAAAATCTGGTGAATATTGGGTATACACGTACCTCTAATAATCTATTATATGTGGTACGGAGGAGTAAACATCTCCATACACACATACATGGGATAATGATTTGAAACAAGTGGCATTTCATTCCCTGAGCTTTCGATCTAATTGGAGATAGTCAAGCATCTTCGGACTGCGACCTAACATTGATGTCTCGTGTCAAAATTGCCAAGATACGTTTAAGGACCTTCACTTCATAGGCTTGCATCCACACCATACTTAAAAAGTTGTGTCATTTACCTACATGTGGTGACATTATCAGTGTCAATGCCTTGTTGAACATAAAAGTAATAAGATAAACAAACTATGTAATATACAATTCAAAGGTTTACGTGTATACCATTACACGAGTATATGACTTATTCTGCCTTGTTCCATGGGCTCCCTGATAATAGTGGAATATGATGACATCGCACCTTTTCACAATGTCATTTGACAACAGTATTAGTGCCTTCAAAACTAGGCAGTGATTGTTATAGTACATGAATGATTAAACAATTACAATACATACGAGGGGTGTTTAAAAAATAATGTCACTTGCATTGTTTCTCCTATATTACAAATGTTTTGATCATTTCCACCTGCTTTGTCCTTCAGAATACTCTCCATCTGCCGAAATCCACCTTTTGAGCCGGTCAAACCACTTTTGGAAGCTCAGTTCAAACTCTGCAATAGGGACACTATTCAGATACTGATAAACAGCAGATCCAAGGCTGTTTCTCGAATTGTATTTTTTCCAAATAGGTGATATTTGAGATTGGGACACAGAAAATAGTCGCAGGGGGACCAAATCTTGGGAATACGGAGAATGTGGGAGGACCGTGACCTTCTCTTACTCCAAAAAGTCGGTCAGTATACGTATTTTGTGAGCGGCTTCATAATCATCGAAATGTCGGCGGTACCGGTGTCCCAATTTCGGGCGTCGAATTCTGTAGTAGTGTTTAGAACAACCGTTTGGCATTTGCACAAAACCCTTGATATCGAAGAAAATTGCATGTTAAACCTTTTTCACAGTGCGTAATCGCTTTGCAATACTTGGGCGTCTCGTATTTTGGTGCCCTAAATTCGGTTTGAACTCTTCCGCTTTCGTTCAAAATAGTAAACACAGGTTTCATCACCAGTCACTAAATTGTTGAAAGCGTTTTCCTATATTTAGAGTACATTTCTGTATTTACAACACGGGCTGTCTTCTGTTCATCTATTAACAAATGGTGTATCCATCTTGCATTTATGTTTTAGATGCTTCGACAGAATAACATGAACTCGTGCTAACAATAAGGTTGTCCACCGGGCTAATTGCCTCACGGTATATCGGGCATCCGGAGATTGAGAATTTTTTCGATGTTGCCTTTCGAGTTGTTGTATGACGACCAAGGCGAGCAGCATTCCTAAGTTGCTGCTGTTCAGCCCTAAATCTACATACTCACAGTCCCCGGGAACTCTTTAAAAATAAATCACTATTCACTTACGCATATTTCTGACGAGTGTTTAGGTATTGTACGATTGTACTGAACATAAATGTGTATTGTCTTGTAAGAAATATTATAAACATATTACCAAGGTTATAATGCTCAAGACGAACGTTTGTCATTTAGACTTCATCAGTTCAGCTTCACTTTATAAAATAAAACGTTGTTGTTTTTATGCTTAATCTTGGATTTAAACAATAGTTGGTATCTCAACTTGTTATATGCGGGTGCTTGCTAGATAACTTACGAGCATGTCATTGCCTTTTATCTTCCGTTATCAATAAATGACAATAAATACCACTGTATAACTGAAAGTGTTGATTGTTATGTAAATCAACACTGAAGCAAGTGATAATACAACTCAACATTTCAGATAATAAACCGTTATAAATATAAATGCATTTTAATGGCCTCTAAATTTGTAAATTTCTAACATGACTGATTCTTTAAAAACGATTTACTAGCACCGCGTACTTTGCTTCTATAAATCATCTGATCGTACGCTGAGCAGGTATGGCCTCCTGGTTCATGTGTGGAAAAGTAAACGCTACATGAGTGTGTAAAAGATATTACTCTAAAACCTGTGAATTGACAATTTGAAAGCCAAGACCATCACTTTTGTTTTATAGCTTTGATATCAATTTGAAGTTTATAAGTGTAGTAAGTAGAATATCCGAGCATATTCCTAATACATAAGGATCTATTTCTTTCGGATAAAATGCCATTTTCTTTTAATATTCACTACAGAACATTTGTCTTAAGAATAAGTGTAGCATTGGATGAAATATGTATCTGTTTGACCAATAAATATACATTTCAATTTACAGAAATACTTTCAATGTAAACTCAGTTGTCAACGATGCTAAATTATTTCATATTTGTATTTGTGAGTTGAAGAGTATTCATATGTATTTATGATAAAAATGAATTACTTCCGGACACTTGGTCCTATCTCGTTTGAGATTTGTAATTGTTCTTCATGTTGAAACCATCTACACATCTAATGGACTTGAGTTTCGATCATCAAGTGGTACTTCTTCATTTATACTTTCTGTAAGTTGTGAATATTGACTTACACCACTCATAACACCAGAGTTTGCAAAGTAAGACATAGACAATAGACATAGAATGATACCAATGACGTCATTTGTATGTAAGGATATAATAAGGTGATATAAGAGGTATATTGGAAGGTTTCAGTTTATTTGCTTGCGCTATAAGAACATCAAAAGATTTTTAAAGCCCAGTGTGTGACTTTGCAATGACGGAAAATACCCGTCTACTACTCACACAGTATTTGATAAACCATTTTTACCAACAGAAATCTAGTTAACACAACTGCAAGATTAAATCATTTTAAAATTTAAGACAAGTTCCGTATGTTTAAAAGGTGATAACACATTTGAACAAATATCTCGCTATGCAAATGATTTACACAAAACACTTTGAGTAGTTTGTTCCACTAGTAGAAATACAGGTATAATGGCAATTTCCATGTATCATAACATGTATGTTTACCACTTACTTCAATACCATTTCAATATTTTACCAACTTAAATGAATTCCCAATATGATCTATGAGAACTGTGTATATGAAATGTAAACCATGCCATTTTAGCTCATATTTTTCGTGCATTAATAGCAGTCATACATAATTATAGATAGCATAGAAAATATATAAAAAATCTGAACAAACATTATTTTAGATTGATATTACTATTTGCAGAGTAACGGATAAATCTCGAGTACATGAAACAATGCACGCTTTGTGAAAGAAAGCTTAATATACTTGAACTCGCATTACTACTATTCATTGAATAATCATGATCAATGCCTCATAGTGCAAAGTACGTGTATATATTTTCATGCAATCTTTTTAACCGTTAAATGTGAAAATGTTTTGATGAGAACAGCATTTAATTTAGCAAAATATTTGAATGTAACAATTAATTTAGATATGTTTTGATAAGAATCATATGTTTTCTTTTCAGGATATTAAAGGAAAGTTTGTACATCACCATGTATAGCCAACATACATGCGATACGTTCCACCGCGACAGTGAAAGTCCCGTGAAATCTAATCCACTTTACTTTCCAATAAAAATTGGTCTTGTCCCGAAATCATGTAACTCCGAAGTGTTGCATTTTTTGTTCTCCCCAAGTTGCGTTTTACTATCAATGACCCACTTCAACACTGTTTCTGATTCAAGAGAAGGTCCAGTCAGACTTGGGGAAAGACTGTTGTCATGTAAACTCAACATTGCTGGAAAATGTGTACAATGTACTAACTCTCCCCACGTTTGTTGATTCCAGAATTGTATTCATCGTCAGTTGTATACATTTTCGACAATATATCAAAAACATTTCAACAAGCTCACACATCTACCATTCATAGCTTGCTACAAAGAATAAAAGTGATACATTGTACAAATCTTTGGCAACATAACATAACACAACAGATTTAAATTTAATTCAAATAGCAATTCATGTTTCACTAAATGAAATGTTAAGTTGTCTGTTCGATAGCAAGTGTTGAGACGTCTGTACTAATTGTGACGAGGATTCATTCTTCAATTATCTAATTTTCATCTGACTGTGGACTCACAGCGGGTGTGACCGGTCGACAGGGGATGCTTACTCCTCTATGGCACCTGATCCCATCTCTGGTTTTCCAGAGGTCCGTGTTTGTCCAAAATTTACCAGATTTGTATATATATTTTGGACATCCGAAAAAATAATACTTTGGTATCTGAGATTTTTATATATTAAACCTCAATTTTCTATACACCTAGAAAAAATTATTGACGCATCAGTACAAAACTTGAAAAATATATTGACTGACCAAGTGAAAAATAACATAGTTTAAATTAATTGTGTATGGAATGGTATTTTTCACACTGAGAAAAGTAACAGTTAAAATTAACAACTTTGTAAATCCTCACATTTCACTACCAAAAAAAGTAATAAATACACCTTCATGAATGGAAGTATCGTGCAGCGACACTGAATCGGCTCAATATCTATGATAATGCAAATACACAAATTGACATATAAAAGGTTGAGAAATATGACACTTTAGTAGGTTCGTAACTCTGTTTGTTTGTTTCATAGTCATCCTGTACAAAAAAGAAGAAATTAACAAGAGACATAACAAGCAAAAGTTGAAGATCCTAAAATTTAACCTTTGCTATAGACCATCCAAAAGAGCCGGGAATGTTGCTTCCTGTGGCGAATGCTAGGCGAAGGAATGCTCGTTGTTTCAATATTGCATCGGCAATAAAACGCAATACTTTTCGTTGAAATGTTGAGTTGCCTTTTCGTTGGCGGTTGTTGAGACATCTGTACCAATTGTGACGATGATTCGTTCCTCACGCATTTCATTTTAACTTCACTGTGGACTCATTGCGGGTGTGATCGGTCGACAGGGGATACTTACTCCTTCATGGCACCTAATCCCAACTCTTGGTTTCTAGAGGTCCGTGTTTGTCCATTTTTACCAGAATTGTATCCATATCCTGGACATCCTAAAGATTTATACTTTGGTATCTGAGATTTTTATATTATAAGCCGAACATTCAAAAACCTGATAGACAACCGCAAGTATTCCTAAGTTCGTAACCGTTATTACATTGATTACTATATACTATCACTATATACTATTGTATGTTTGATAAGAAAAACACATTAATGGTCCATGCACAGCAATAAAAAATTAATAAAATATGATGTATTTATACAAGTCATGATGAGAATTATATGCTATATTCGCACAAACTTGTCGTGTATTCCAAATGTAATTTGATAAGAATAGAAACGCATATATTGTATCTTAAAAGAAAACCACATAATACATTCGAACACAATCACGAGAAATCATCTCAATCAATTTAAACAATCGTGATTTACATAAAATGGATTGCTTTACTAGACTGAATGAAATAAAATTGTAGGGATAACCAATGCTTCCAGAACTCGTATAATTTGAAATCAACGAGTCCTTTAAACAGTGAAAAAATCTGGCATTATATCGACAAGAATGATTTGATTATGAAAACTAAACTCAAAAGCAATATATACATATCTATTCATGTTGATATAACAACCGGAACCATCTTTAAAGACGTCTAGTTCGGTTAATGTTTCAATATCAGGAAGCAAACATTTTTACTTTTCTTTTCCATTTCTATCCTGTTTCCTATTATTCTTGGGCATTTGGGTGTCAGTTGTCAGCATCAAATCTCCATGACAACACCGGAAACTTTTTTAATATCAATTCAATATTTAAACCTTTATACATATTTATATATAAAATTAATAGATGTCAAAAATCGTGGGTTACTGTGATTTTCCACCAACAAGCAACCAATGAAAAATCAAAATAAGGTTATGGGTACATAACAGATCTGTTGGAGTAGCGCCAGATCTTCACAATGGAGTTCCCAGGTTAGATCCCCGGTCGTGCAAGATTTTTAGAGGGGAGTTCTCATCTCATGTCCGCGCAACGATATGCCTAGCTGGAAAATAAATGGTCTACGATGTGCAGTTTGATATTTGTTGGAATGTAAAAGTGCAGTGGCACTTAAAAATCGTTGAACTTACGGACCACTGATGAAATACACACACACACACACACACACACACACACACACACACACACACACACACACACACAAAAAAATGTATCAACGTTTTCTCTGCACTAAACTGACGCGACGCTTATCTTGCACGTAGTAGTGTCAACAAGTGGGCTACATTTTAAAAAGGTTACCTGCATTTAGTTTAACTGCGTGACTAAAGTAACTTGAACAAAATGTCGTGATGTGTTTTCATTGTTATTGGTTTTTTCTAAACGCTTTAAAACATAATCTATTTGAACTCTTGTTCTACTTTGCATTGTTTCATGAATATGATGCGATCACGATCTAGACTATTTCTATACCAAAATATTGATTAACAAATAGCTATTAACAAAAGTTTTTCACCTTAGTGTTGGTCGCTTTTAAACCAATTACAATAGAATTGAATAAAGTTCTTTATCCTATCGATCTGATAGAATTAAAGTTTCAAACAGCGTGGTGTCCTGTTATACATAACAGTATATATCAGTATATAAAAGTAGTTTTAATGTTTGAAAACAAAATAAATAATCCATTGATCAAAAACGCAAGTTTTTTTCTTCTTTCTTTATTTTACCTGCATACATTTAATATTATACATTTATTTCGAAAACCTCTTGAGGAGCGGCAAAATAGTTATGGCTATGAAAAATATTATAATCACGAGAATTAGGTCCCAGGAAAAGAGATCAAACAGGATGATACTCAACCTAGTTTTAATACTACCCACGTGTGTCCTAGGAAATGTGTCAATCATGGGTGCCCTATGCCAAATCTTACGCGTTTCTGGCGATATATCTTCATTATTGACGATACAATTCATACTCATCACAGTTATAAATAAATAAATAAATAAATAAATAAATAAATAAATAAATACATACATACATAAATAAATAAATAATGCAGTGCAGCAATTGGGGTCATAGGAAGAGAACCGTAATGAACAATTTCAAAATATAAAGCAGGTCACTGCCTTCTACCATTTTATAAAAATCACAGATATCAAAGTATTAACACATCAGCCCCTGATGTCACAGTTAGACTCATCCAAATCAATAGATAACATGGTCTACTGTCATAATTCAGGAGTAAGCATCTATATATAATTATATATATATGAAATGTTCATATGTTGAACAACCACTTTCATGTCGGATCATATAAGCAAAATATGTAGATGAAGCGATATTTAATACTTAAATTTGGGGAATTGACGATGGGAAAGCCGATGTCGTGTTTCTGTTGATTTAATTTCTAGTTCGTTTGGATATATCATATTGACATTTGTGTGAAAATTACGTTTATAAACTGACAAAACGTCTTCGATATATCTAAATGTCAAATTAAGGTTACCGCTATTTTTTTCTTTTTTCTTTATTCAGAAGGTTTTGAATGAAGCATGCTTCATATTTATAAATGATCATGTCAGTCCATGAAGGGGCACAACTGCTTTCATCGGAATGCCGACAGTTTGCTGAACGACCTGGTTTCCGAGCATTTCACATATATTGTCTATTATAAATTCCAGTATCTTTTATATCAACTTCAGTGTATGTATGTGCTGTATCAAAGTTGTGTTGGATATTTTTATATTTACACTGTGTCTGGAATCAGCAACTGTACAGTCTTGCTGAAGTTACTCCTTAACTACTCTAAATATGTTAGTAAGGTTTGGTGGAACATTTGCTTGTGGCGATGTAAGCGTTTTAATAAAATGATTTTCTAATAATGAGAGATGGTATCTATCAAAGAGACCATTGTCTTTAGTTATGGTTTAATATTTACAGTATAATGTTGTATCAAAAATTGCATTCACACAATTAATTCAGGGCCCAGAATCAGCATGCGCTTTCAGATAAATGTATAAATTGAGATTGTGTTTGCATTAAATGATATTTACGTCACAGTCAACAATGTTTTCAATGGTACGTTGGCGGGCAAGATGTTAATGATAGAGGAGATAATGGATACAAAGTACCAAGGAATAGATCACTGGCCTTCCGCAAGCAAACCGCTAAACATCTTACAAAATCAGCTCAGGTTCCAGTAGGACTCAAACCCGTATCACTGAAATGAGATGTCCCATGGTTTAAAGCGAGGAGATCTAAACTGCTTCAAATCTGGCATTTACTACATTTATTTATTATATTTTCCAGACTATACTTTTAGTTTCAGAAGTAGGGTTTAAAAATTGTAAAAATATATTGGAATGAAGACTTCAATTTTGACTTAAGTGTACACAATTTTATATGATATTGTGACTTTAATATAATTTAAATTTAACTATCTCACAAAACACATGCTATTTATTTTACTTGTAAAGTACAAATCAAATATATGCATCTTATTAAATGATAATGAGATTTTAAAATGTTTTACAATTCTTTTTATAAATCAACTTCTTGTTGGTTCAATAAACATTGGCATCTCTTCAACTGTGTGAAATAGAAAATCAAAATTTCTTTTAAAATTGTTTAGTAATTTGTAAAATTTAGATTCTATATTGAATATCTTAAGACGAAATTTCAAAAGAAATTGAAGATACATTTAATTGATAACAGGATGATTTTAATGGCAAATGTTAAATTCAACCTTGCAAGCCTCCCACACCGATTAAATCTTAGATATTACTTTTACTTAAGAATAAGGACATAGAATATGATGAATGAATTATAAAATCTGAAGTAGATCAATTAAACGGAGACGAACATAATTTAAATCCGGGTCATATTTCGGGTAGTAATGTTAAAAAATAAACCTTTCTCTACGCACGTAATGTTAATTGCATATACAATGTACTTTCGTTGTATTTTTTAAGGTTTTATACCAATGAATGTGTTAGCCTAATAAATCGCGGGAATCTCCAAGCGCTCAGATCTAATTATAAACTCTTAAAATAGCATGGTAATGGGAA
This sequence comes from Atrina japonica, assembly GCA_030159075.1. Classification (NCBI taxonomy): domain Eukaryota; kingdom Metazoa; phylum Mollusca; class Bivalvia; order Pterioida; family Pinnidae; genus Atrina; species Atrina japonica. The sequence continues at coordinate 2,134,552 of BROG01000043.1, read as the reverse complement.
GACATTAAAATCGAGGTTGTTGACTAAGATATAAAACAAACTGTTCATGATAAATAACCTAACTGAGAACCAACACATCACATACAATCTATATAAATCTTACATTAGCATCTGTGGAACAAGACATGGGTATGCCAACGTTCTGCTCCCATTTATGTTGGGGCCTACTCTTTTAATATTATTATTAGTATTATTACTATTATTATTATTATTTGCTTCTTTATGACAAGATGCTATGAATTTTTCACTGCAACAAATTCGTTTGTCGTTGTCGTCTGCAATCTGGTCGATTGCTTATCTGATCTATTATTTTTATGAGCAGTCTACATATCGTCCTGTCTTCATTGTGTATAGGCCTACGCTCGCTGATTGACTGACGGTAAAGCGGTCAAGGATACAACATTCCACATAAGGAAAACATAATCTGGGGAGTAGTAAGGTTTTCCGTATATGGATTGTCACATCTTTTGACGCTTTACCATTTCTCTTCAACAGAAAGAAATTTCAGCTTTCCAATGGAATTTCGTTAATAAGTCCATTGATATGACGATATTTTAAAAACATTTTGTTTTCCATCAATCTGTTCGATTTTTTGTTTGTTTGTTTATTGTTGTTTAACGTCCCACTCGAGAATATTTCACTCATATGGAGACGTCACCAAATGCCGGTGAAGGGCTTCAAATTTTGGCCTATGCTCGGCACTTACGGCCATTGAGCAGTAGGGTTCTTTAACGTGCCAACACCTACTGTGACACGGGACCTCCAGCTTTTACTGTCTCATCCGAAAGACAGGAAACCAACCTGTCGCCGGCGGGACTCGAACTCAAGACCTCACGATCCAGAGTCGAGCGCGCTACCGACTGAGCCAGGCCGGCTCTCAATCTGTTCGAAATGACTTTCTGTAGAAAATGTCAAATATTACGATAATTTCCCAGGAATGTGACTTTGGATCAATTATACAAACTATTATTCATTTCTAAAAGTCTTTAGAGTCTTAAACGTTAAAAGTTTTCTTTAACGGATTGTCATTTGAATGACCGGAACAATTTTATCTTCACATAAACCTCTGTTTTGGAAATGTCGTAAGACATAAAAGGAATATTCACAAAACCTTCTGTTTTTTTTATTATTATTCCTATGGAAGAGGTGAAACATGTAACGAAATACTATATATTATTATTTTTTCAATAAATACAAAGATTTGTGAGAGCAAAATAAATAAATGAATTATGTGACGGAACACCATTATCTTAGAAAATTGAAAAGCAATCACATTGGATATTAAAGGGGCAATAGCCTAGTGTTTACCAAATAAAAAACTTATTCCGATTTCTACTTTTGCTGTTTGTACTTGGTGTGCAATAATAAATAAGAGCTATACACAGCTATACAAATTTTATATTCCTTTATATTTTGTAAAAATAAGATCAGATCCAATGTAGTATCCATATACAGGAAGTAAGGTTAAATTAATTCAAAGTGAGTAATGGCCAGATTAAGTTCCTCAAGCAATTTTCACAAAATATATAGAAATTTAAGAATTGTTATGCCTGTGTATATCTCTTTTTGTCATTGTATATCGATCAACAAATTAAAAAAGGAAATATTTTTTTTGAAAAAAACAGCAAACGTCCCTTTAAAATGCGGCGTAGTAAAAATCTATAAAACGTGATATGAATTGTTACGTTTCTATGTTTTGATACAAACATTATTGATATGATCTATATCGTCAATGTACCTAACACCCAGCTCAGGTAATTAGTGATCACGACGTCGACTGTTTATACATTGTTATTACAGATACAATGGGTATTGGCATACGCATTGGTTAGATTTTTAGCCGGTAACAAAACAGACATTCTAGTAGTAGTGTATTCTGATGGACTTTTCTATTGATATACTCAAAGAATTGTTTGTGGTTTCGATGTTTTAAAGGGATGGCAAATGATTAAAGTAGACTGCAAACATTGTAATTGATCTGCGAAATTACTTGAGGTTAGATCCCTATTTCGAAAACACTGGAGTTGTTAGGTTTATTTTTTGAAATATCTACAGAGTATATTCTGATTTTTTTTCTAGTCAGCAAACATTGAATTAAATGCTAAGGGTTTGGGTGTAGGGCCTATGCTCACACGGTACATTTTCGAATTTTACAAGGGACAAACTTTATCCAAGGGGTCCGAGATATTATCAGAATTGTTCTTAATTTCACAAGTGCTAAATGGTCTTTTTATAACCTCCAAACATTGACTGCGGATAAGTTTCCTTTCCAAAGTATTCCATTAGCTACATAAAGTGAAATTCAGCGATGGCTAGGATGTTCGAGTGAATGTCCCCTCCACCCCCGATACATTTTGGAATTATCTAATTCGGGAGACAGGTTGTGCAAAATCACGGTTATCCCCGAGGTCTCGGTTATATACCTAGAAATGATGATTTTTTATAGCCTAGAGTGGGACTTAATTTTATTTAAAAAGTTGTATTAAAATTTACCTACAAAGAAATTGAGTTTCAGCAAACACAACCATCACTTTATGCGTGGGTCTCGAAATCTTTTGAATTTTAAAAGCTCTGGGAAACCCTTTTCTGAATTCTAGACACTAAAATCAAATTAGCTCACCGATTTAATTCCATGTTAAAAGAAACTTTAACAGTGCATCATCTTCCTTTCTTTATTTCGAAAGAAATTACCAAATTAAAAAGGGGTTGCAATCCCCTCTAGACCCGTCAATGCACATAATTCAAAATATACTTGGTTTCCAGCTCTGCGAATGAATTGGGATTCCCCATACATGTATTTGAAACGCCCCATATATTGGTTCAGCTAGTACGTGCGCACGTAGTAGCTGAGCCAATCACATGGGGAGTTTTTAATATGGATATTTGAAAAACTAGCTAGTTTCAAAGCAGTAGTTATAATTCTTGAATAATTGATTTTCCGGAATCCGTACTTATTATTGCCAAAATTTTAGCGCCTCGCTACGCTCGGCCAAAACAATTACAGTATATATACTCTTCCTTTCCTCTTTCCCATCATTTCGGTAAGAGAAATTTTCGTTTTCTATTCATCAGTTTGTATGGATATGAAAATGTATTTGTAAACTTGGCAAATTTTGCATTATATCAAAATGTAAGTTATATCTTACCAATTATTTACAATTACATGTATGTAGTCGTAGGTACCCCATACTTTCTCACATACCATTTTTTATACATTATCAACACGTCTGGAATTAAGAAAAAAAGGCTTCTCAGAACTTTTAAAGATCAAAACTTTTCTGGACTCCCTCATCATGCTCTGCATAAATGATACGCATGTCAATTTAATGCAATATTTGACCGGAATAAAAACGAGTCGCAATGTGATAATTAACTCTTTAATAATTGAGCATTTCTGGGAAACAGACCCTGGACCACGGGGAAATGGCGATTTTTGTGTCTGGAAGCTAGAGGATGCCTAATCGAGCTTCCGAAATAATCCATCATCGATATTTTTAACAATAAAGAGGTCATAATTCAATGTCTGGAGGATATTAGGCCAAAATTCTGTCCCGATTTTAGTAACTTTTTTGCTGATCCTACCTTCTTTTGAGAAGGATAATCAAAGCGGTTTATTAGCGGATAGCTCTGCGTATTTTCGCGTCTGGGTGTAGAAAAAGGGATTCCAAATTTAAAAAAACTATCTGAAAGATGCGTAAAACCCTACCTCTAATGAAATATTGCCTCACAATTAATCCAACTCTTAGAAATATGTGCAGTCTTGAGGGAGAGAATGCTGCCTAAAGTTGATAAAATAGATGTAAAACCTTTCATTTTTCTATAAAAAGCCGACAAAATAAAAACAAATTTCCAAAACTTTTCTCGCCTTGCTCCGCTCGGCGACTTTAATTAAGATTTACACCACTCCAAATTGAAAGTATCACTCTACTATTGATGAGGTATGCATTGCATGAACAGTTTTAATTTAAGTTTAAAATTTAATTTTTAAAGTATAAACCAATTTAATTAATTTCACCAGACTCAAACTTTACCCCTTTTAAAACCACCTTTTGAAAAAAAAGTTACTGCACACGCCCCTGTTATCAATTCTCAATATTTTTTAACGGTTGCCCCCCGCCCCCACACACACACACGCACACTTTTCTGGACCCAGCTACACCACTGACATGGGACGTTTCAAATATGGATTTTTTAAATACTAGCTATTACCTGCGTACGTAGTACCATATCATTTGGGTGTTTCAAATATGGATATTTGAAAAAGTAGCTAGTATGTGTGACATAGTAGCTGAACCAATCACATGGGGCGTTTCAAATATGTATATATATTTATTTATTTATTTATTCTGAATTTATTTGCTAGTATTTGGAATAGCGCTGAAAACTGAAGTTCCGTGTCAGAGGCTTTGCTAGTTAAAAACACCAGCAGGTCAGCACGAGGGCATAGGGGTAGGCTTAGATAGGGAGCGGGGGTCTGGCATCAAGATAACGGCATAGTGAGCCGGTTAGCTTATAAGATTGATTATGCTGGGAGTTCGTGGTTAGTGTGTTTTTTTTCATTAAGGTGTGGGACGGGCGCAGGGAGGGGGGGGTGGGGGGGGGAGGGGGGAGGGGTGGGGAGGGGGTGTGGGGGGGTTAGGAGAGTAGGGGGGGGGGGGGTGGGGGGGGGGGGTTGGGGGGGGGGGAGTTGGGGGAGGGGGGTCGGGGAGGGTGCGCGGAGGCGTTGGTGGGTGGGTGGGGGGGGGGGCGGGAGGGGGGGTGTTGGGGGGGGGGGGGGAGGGGGGGTGGGGGGGGGGGGGGTGGGGGGGGGGGTTGGGTGAGGGGGAGGGGGGGAGGAGGGGGGGCGGGGGGGGAGGGGGAGGGAGGTGTGGGGGCGGGGTGGTTGGGGGGGGGGGGGAGGTGGGCGGGGTGTGAGGGGGGGCAGGGGTCGGTATGTGTAGTGGGTGGGGGAGGTGGCGAGTGGTGGTGTGTGGGGGGGGCTTGGTGGAGGAGGGGGGGAGGGGGGGTGGGGTGGGCCGATGAGGTGGGGGGGGGGAGTGTGGAAGAGGGAGGGTGGTGAGAAAGGGGCTGTGGGGGGGATGGGGTGGGGGGTGGGTGGTGGGGGTTGGGAGGGGTGGGGGGGGTAGCAAATGGGGGGGCGGGGTTTGATGAGGGGGGGGGGGGGAGGGTGGGGGGGGGCGGGTGAGGGGGAGGGGTGGGGGGGGGGGGGGGCGGGGGTGGGGGGGAGGCTGAGGGGGGGGTGGCGGTGGGGGGTGTGCTTCGGGGGGGGGCGGAGGGGGTAGTGGGGAGGGGGGGGGGCGGAGGGGGAGGGGGGGGGGGGCCGGGGGGGGGAAAGGGGGTGGGGTGAGGGGGTAGGGGTGAGGGGTTGGGGGGTGGGGGGGGGGGGGGGGGGGGGGGAGGGGGGCGTCGGGGGGGGAAGGGGTCGTGGGTTGGGGGTGGGGCGTGGGTGGGCTGGGGGGAGGTTAGAAGGGGTGGATTGGTTGTTGCGTTAGGCGGTTAGGGGCGGCGGCGGGGGGGGCAGGGGGGTGGAGGGGGGGGGGGGGGGGGGGGGCGGGGGGGGGGGGTTGGGCGAAGCGGGCGGGTGGTGGGGGCGTGGGACGCGGGGAGGGGGTGGCGGGAGAGGGTTGGGTTGAGGGGGCGGGCCGAGGAGCGAGGGGGGGGGGGGGAGGGGTGGGGTAGTGGGGATGTGGGGGGGCTGGGGGGGGAGTGGGGGTGGAGTGGGCGGGCGGGGGATAGTGGCGGGAGGGGCTGGTGGGAGGCGAAGGGGGGAGGTGGGGTGGGGGGGGGGGGGGGAGGGGGGGGGTGGGGATTGGGGGTGGGGGGGCGGGGCGCGGGGAGGGTGGGTGGAGGGGGGGGGGGGACGCGTGGGGCGGGGGGGGGGGGGGGGGGGGGGGGCGGTAGCTGTTGCTATGGGTGGGGGGGTGGTGGGGGGGGGAGGAGGAGGGGGGCGGTGGGGGGGGGGGTGGGGCGAGGTTTTGGTGGGGGGGGTGGAGGGAGGAGAGCGGGAGCGGGGTGAGGGGGGGGGGGGGTGGGGGGGGGCTGGGGGAGGGTGGGGAGGGGGGGAGTGGTGGGTGATGGAAGGGTGGGGTGGTCTGGTCGGGGGTGGAGTTGGGGGTGGGGGGGGGGGGGGGGGGGGCGTGGCGGGTAGGGGGGGGGGGTTGGGGCGGGGGGTGTAAGTGGGAGGGGTTGGGGGGGGGGTGGGGGCGGAGCTGGGGGGGGTGGGGCTGGAGGGGCAAGGGGGGGGGCGGGGGGATGTTTGGGTGGGGGGGGGGGGGGGCGGGGGGGGGGGGGGGGGAGGGGGGGGGGGGTCGGGGGGGAGGGTGCAAGGGAGCGCGGGGCGGGCCGGATGGTCGGGGGGGGGGGGGGGTTAGGGGCGCTGGGGCTCTGGGGGTGGGGGGGGGATCGGGGGGGGGGGGAGGAGATGGGTGAGAGGGTGGAGTGGGGGGGGGGGTGGGGGGCGGGGGGGGGATGGGGGGGTTGGGGAGGGGGTGGGGGACGGGGTGGCGGTTGCGGGGGTGGGGGGGGAGGGGGTGGGTGGGTGAGGGGGGGGGGGGGGGGTCGGTTGGGGGGGGGGGCGGGGGCGGGGGGGGGGGGGGGGGTGTGTGGAGGGGGGGCGGGGGCGGGGGGGGGGGTGTTGGGTTGGGCGCGAGGGAGGTGGGCGGAGGGGTTGGGGGGGGTGGAGGGGGGGGGGGGGGGGTGGCGGGGAGGGAAGGGGTGTGGGGGGGGGGGAGGGGGTGGTGGGTGGGGTGGGGGGGGGGGGGGGAGGGGGTGGGGGGGAGAGGCCGGGGGAGGGGCGGGGGGGGGGGGGTGGGGTGGGGGGAGGGCGGGAGGGGCGATTATTGGGGGTTGGTTGCGGAGGCGGGGGGGGGGGGGGGGCGGGGGGGATTTATGTGGGAGGGTGGGGGCAGTGGGTGAGGGGAGGGGGGGGAGGGGGGTGGGGGGTGGAGGGAGGGGGGGGGGGTGTGTGGCGGGCGGTGGGATGGTGGGGGGGGGGGGGGTGGGGTGGTTGGGTTTGGGGGGGGGGCGAGGGGGGGGGTGGGGGGAGGCGGGGGGGGTAGTGGTAGGAGGAGGGGGGGGGACGTATGTGGGGGCGGGGAGGGGGGAGGGTTGGGGGGGGGGGGTTCTGGGGAGTGGGGGGGGGGGTGTGGGGGGATGGATTTGGGGACGGGGTTGGGGGGGGTTGTGGTGGGTGGGGGGGGGGGGAGGTGGGGTGGGTTGGTGGCGGGAGTGAGGGGTGTTGGGGGGGGGGGTTTGGGGGGGGGGGGGGGGGGAGGGGGGGGGTGGGGAGATGTAGGGAAAGGGGGGGGGGGGGTGAGGTGTGCGGTCTGGGGGGGGGGGCGGCGGGTGGAGGGGCGGTTGGGGGGGGGGGGGGAGCGGGGAGGGCTTTGTTGGGGCGGGGGGGGGGGGAGGGGGGGGAGGGGGAGGTGTGTGAAGGCTGGGGGGGGGGGAGAGGCGGGGTGAGGGTGGTGGTGGGGGAGGCGGGGGGGGGAGGGGGGGGGGTGGGGGGCGGGCGGGGGGGGGGGGGGGGGAGGGGGGGGTGGGGGTTCGGGGAGTGGGGCTCGGGGCGGGGGGGAGTGAGGGGGGCGGGGGGGGGTGGCGGGGGGGAGGTGGTGATGGGGGGGAGGGGGGGATGTGTGGTGGGGGGAAGGGGGGGCGGGGGGGGGATGGGGCTGGGGGGTGGGGTATGGGGGGGGAGGGGGTTGGCGTGGGGGGTGGTGGATGGGGGGGGGGCGTGGGGGGTTCCGGTGGGGGGGGGGGGGTGTGGGGGGGGGGGCGGGCGGGGAGCTGGGGGGGGGTGGGTGGTGGGGGGGTATCGTGTGGGGGGGGGGGGGAGGGTGGGGGGTGGGGGAGGGGGGGTGGGGTAGGCGGTGGGTTGGGGGGGGGGGTGGGGGGGGGGTCGGGCAGGGGGTTTGGTGGGGCGGGGTGGGGGGGTGTGGGGGGTGGGGGAGTGGGGAGGGGTTGGGGGGGTGGGGGTGGGGGGGGGAGGGCGGGGGTGGTGGGGGGGGGGCGGGGGGGTGGGGCGGGGTGGGGGGGGGGGGGGGGGGGGGGGGGGCGAGAGTGGGAGGGGTGGCGGGGGGGGGGGGTTGTGGGTGGGGGGGAGCTTGAGGGGGGGGGGGGGGTGGGGGGGGGGGGGGGGGGGGGGGGGGGGGAAAAGGGGGTGGGTGGTGGGGGGGAGGGGGGGGGTGGGGGGGGTGTGGGATGGGGGCGGGGTGGGGTGTAGGGGCGGAGGGGAGGTCGGGGGGTTGGGGAGGGGGGGGGGGATCGGGGTTGTGGGTCGGGTGGGGGGGGGGGGCGGGTTGACGTGGGTACGGGGGGCGGGCGGCGGGGGTGGGGGGTGGATTCGGGGGGGGAGGAGGGGGGTTGCGGTGGATTGGGGGTCGGATTTGGGCCCTCTCAGTCATCACAGAGGTCAAATTGTAAGGCAAAGCAATGGGAGCTGTGACATGCACATATAAACTTCAAAGTGATCCTTAAAGCAACAATCATCATCATCATGCTAATATGAACTATTAGAAAAAACCAACCTTATATTTGTATTGATTCGATTGATGCACACACACACACACACACACTCACACACACACACACACACACTGATACTTAAAGAGCCTACTCGTATGTGTGGATGTATAAAACCATCTACCTTTTTAAAATACACTAGTGTAATTAAATTAAGTAGAATAAATTTGGTTCGATTCAGTAATTATTTTCAATACTAATATGTAAATATGATACTCAAAATACTGAATGCACGGGGCTAAATAAGTTGTATCAATAGTTACTATTTTTAAAATTATTGGATTTGCTCCAAAATACATACGGTCATTTGCAACTTGCGTGACCATAGAAAGCAAAGTCCTGGTTTTTTACCTATCCTGTCAGCAAGTAATAAGTAGGCTGCATAGGTTAATATTAATCCATTTTTAGAATGCAAATTAACATGTGTTTTACTTGTATTATCAATGGTATATTGATCTTACATATAACTATAAACATAACAAGTAGTAAGTATATCGTAATGGTTGAATGGGAGTTCGTACATAAAAAGCTACTGGTTTTGAAATACATTGCTACAATTCTGAACAGAATGAACAATTTTCAAATTCAAAAAAAATTAAAACAAAAGCGAGTATTGGTCTTATTGCTTTTGGGAAGAGCTTTTGTGACAAAACAACAAATCAACCTGCAAATGATGCAGAAAAAGACAAACGTCCTAATACATAGAATAAAAGCATCAGACTGAAAGAGATCATTGTAGCGGAAGGTTTCAACGTGCGCTTGTTCAGTCCTAACACTACAACGATCAAGTGCAGTCTGATGATAGGTACAGAAACATGTGTGTGGTTTTGTATTTATTACCTGTCCCTTATTTATTCAATGTACGCAAATTAAAATTTTTTTTTTCATTCGTCGTCATATATTTTGGATGAATGGAATAGAATTATTTCAAATGAAAAAGTAGTTCCGGCGAAATTCCTGTAGCCTATCCAGCTGCATTTCTATACTACATTTCTGATTGCGCGGGCGGACAGAACTTTTTATGACTGTATGATTACATATATATGTAATAAATGTGTAAACGAGATTGTAAGTGGTTGTATTGAATATCATATAGGGATATATTATATACTAGCAGAAAAAAGAAACTGTAGTTTAGTCATTTCATTTATATGTTGCATTATGTATATCATTATTTAATATAATGCGTTATCTTTCAATTCAAACATCAAATCGCGGATTATGTCCATTATGGTTGATACCAACAGCCACTGAAATGAGGGGGTGCAAAAAGTTTCACAAGTTTAATAGCGTGTATGACCGCCATTTGCATAGATGCATTCTTCACACCTACGGCGCATTGAACGAATCAAGTTATGCAGAAATGCCTGTAGAATGTTCTGTCATATGCGCAATAAAGAACGACACAAAACGTCCGACGTAGCAGTGGGGGTTTGGCTCTTTACGTAGACGTTGTTCCATTTCATCCAAAACATGTTCTATAGGCGATAAATCCGGTGACATCGCAGGCCAGAGTGGCACATTCATGTTTTGCTGCTGTAGATAGTCACTAATAACGCGTGCGGTGTGCGGTCGTACGTTGTCCTGCTGCAGAATGACGTTACGCTGTTTTTTGTGAATGAATAGAATGACGTGCTGAAGTACAATCTCGTCACGGTAGTGCACGCCGGTTAAATTGCTCTCCATTATCACCAAAGGGGTCCTTCCATGTGTTGTAATTCCAGATCATAACGCTCCCTCGGGCGCCGAATTGGCGACGCTGAGTAACGCAGGCGTCAATGTAACGTTCTGATCATGGGTTGTCCCGAACGGTGCCAATTTGCTGATATCGTCTCCATAAATCATATACAGTGTTAATATGAACTCCAAACTGCCTTGCCACGTTGCTTTGAGACATCCAGTTTCCATCATCCCAATAGCACACAAACGATCATTTTCAATCATGCCAGGCATATCTCAATCAAAATTTTATTCCAAAAACCAATGTTTTTTCTGTTTCAATACATTGAATACTGTCAAAGAAATTCTAATCGATTACTAACCACGTGTCTCTTAGGCTCGAAACTCCAGAAAAAGCGTGCTGTGGCTATCAAGGCGAATCGAACGCGATATTTAACAAACTGAGTACTCATACACGCGCTTAGTATATAAAACTATGCCTTTAAGAATAAAGAGCGGTCAAAGAATACTTTTTATGTTTTTATTTAACTTTTAAGTATACATAGTTTCTTCAGTATATACGTATACGGCCTGATCGATACGCGGTAGCAAAGGGAAGCAACTCTGTTAACATAAAAATCAACAATCTAATAAATCCTCAGAGACAGAATGTGAATTGTTAAGGTTGAATTATTACGAATTGTTACATTTAAATTATTATTGATAAATATTGTAAAAGTTGTAAGCATTTCCCACGACTATTCCTTCCTTAAAAAACACTGGAAATAAAAGCATGTGGAATTATACTTCTAGTAATTTGGGTGATACGGTTTCACATCGCTTGAGGCGAGAAAATGCGGGAAACTCCAACCAGTGATGTGAAACCGTATATCAGATTATGATGACGTAGATATATATATATATATATATATATATATATATATATATATATATATATATATATATATATATATATATATATGTATGTGTGTGTGTGTGTGTGTGTGTGTGTGTGTGTGTGTGTGTGTGTGTGTGTGTGTGTGTCAAAAGTAAACAACTGTTGTTTGTCTGTAATACTACTATCTTTTATTGAATTTATTATGTCAGAATTTTCGAAAATTAGTTTTTGAATATCTGTTTATTTAATGGATTTTAACAATTCTAACATAATACTTATACTGTCATCATATGAAAGAGTGGCCAATACATGTAGGCCTATATTGGGGACTGCAGTAGGATTTAGGTAGAGGGGCAAGTCTTTCTCCATCGGGCAGGGACGAAAACGGCACAGCCGTTTCGGAACTTGGAAAGGTCATTTCTTTTTGATATTTATTTTTTTTAACGAAACATTCAAATATTATTAACTAAAAAAATGGATAGTTGTTTAGGTCTTTGGTCAAAACTCTAAAAATATAATAATAATAATAATAGTAATAATAATAATAATAATAATAATAATAATAATAATAAAACTCTTATAAAAAGATGTTTTTAATATTAGGTTTTAGTTTAAATTAGATCTACTCAATTTTTCAAAATTCCAAAGCGTCGGGACTTTTGAATTGTCAGTAAGTGTTACGCCGTTTGTGGTCGTTTATGAAGTAAATTATGTTCGAATGTTCTTTGGACAATACAGTTTGACTGTCGTTCATTGCAAGGCAAGTGTCTCGAACTTAGTAAATGGCATCTCTTGATCTATTTAATAAAGATATAATTAATTCAACGAATATGAATACATACATAGATAGTTTACGAATAATTTGGAGCAAGATTTTGATCAAAGCAAAGAAAATGCATAGGGAAAGTGCCGTCTAGAACTACTGTGGTTTGTATTATTTCTATATTATAAATCTTTAAAATTTAAGTGTTTTGTCTGTAAAAGTACATAATTAACATATATGTAAGTTGTATGCATTGATTCTAAGTAAATACAACTTAGACAGCATCCGTTAAACACCAAAATCTATAGTTCTTTAGAACTCTTCAGAGTTCTTCATTTAGTATCACCCTAATGATGACACTTTCCAGTGGATTAACTGCTCTTACTATAATGTGATATGGTTTTGTGGGAGGGGTGCTACGGGCACGGTGTGGAGATTTAAATGTAAATCTTCTGTTGTGGAGGCTAATAATAATATCAACATAGAAAAATGGCGTCGGAAGGTAGTTAATGAAATTATGTGTTGCGTAAAAAGCAAACAACATTCTCTTGAAAATCAATTCATGTGTTACACAATTTCGTGGGCACACTTTTAGTTATGGTTGACTATTCTTAGTCGTTTTAGTCAATTGTATCGTCGGAAATCAACATCAAAAGCTAAAACTAAGTGCTGAGTCAGCCACTTGCCTGACTTGGTGTTTCGGCGAAGCCAAGCTGTATTATCAATCTCATATGGGTATATGATCAAAAGTCTAATTTTGAATTTCTCTCTCAAGTGCAAAATGAGTAGATGTGATGGTAAATCCCTAAATGTACTGGGATGTACCGAAACGTGTTAGCCTAGAATCAACATCACACCACATCATGTACATGTGTCATGAACACTGATGAGATACCGAAATATATTAATTACTGTTGCAATTAGACCTGTTTTTAGGATTTTGATTTTGTTAAATTATTGTATATCTGTCTAGAAACTGCATTTATTGACAAAGCGAGTAGTGGTGAGACATAAAATTACACGTAATTCTTGTGTGTAATCAACTTCTGCTACTACAGTGACAAATTGCTTCAAATATGTGGACATGGAATGTTTTTTTTTGCAAAGCAAATAATTTTTATAATAAATGATCTGAAATATCCAATAACCTTGCACTTCTCCGCAACCTGGCCAATTGTGACTTTGTTCGATTTTTAAAATTTGATATTCATCATATGATACTAATAGATTTGTCTTAATCAGTATTAGCTGCCAATATTACCTGTTCAAGTGCCGAAAGTACTTGAAGCTGAAAAGATAAGTGCCAAAAATACTTGTGCCAAAATTACTAGAATTCTTCAAAGGGAGTGACTCTCCTTGTTTACAAATGCAAGAAAATGTAGCAAAATCAGGATTCTATCTGATCTCGCAAGGGTAACATCTTCCCAGAAAAATGACATCATAGTTTAATAATGATTTCATATAGTATTTGGAACATTAGCAGATCCAACAAAAAATTTACCTAAAAAAGTCTCCAAAACATTTGATTTGAATATGTTTTTGTGAAGAGTGTCAAACTGATGAAGTCATAAGAAATATGTTAAGGTTTTTACAGTTTACAGCTTCTGACACAGATCTGTCACTTTTAGGTTGTGTACATGTGTTACCAATGAAATAGCTTCACAGATGGGCATTCAAGCTTTGCTGTCTATAAAATGGCAAATCAGCTATATAGTCACTAATAAAAATTACTGGTAGCTGGAATAAAGCAGATTTTGTTTTAATAAGGGTGTTGTTCTGAATTAATAAGAACATGTATATTCCAAACATTGTAACCTCCTTTAAAACAAAAACACTGTCCATTTTATTGGTGACTGCACATTTTTATAAAAAAAATTGTGATAACATTTATTGCATTATTATAAAATATTTAGGTTAAAGCTGAATTAGGATCATTAAAAGCTTTTGAACTTTGAATAAAAAAAAAATGTGTGTTGAAAAAAAAAAATGTTTTGAAACATTCCCACTTCATCTCACCATACAGCAGACATTTTTGTAATTGTTTCTCCGGAAAATCAAGTCCCACAGCAATTATAAAAGGCTGATTAGTTATAACGGTCATCATTGTATATCTGTACTCGAAACGTGAAACGTGCGAAGTCTCAGAGGCTGAATAAAACTCACGGACTTTGTCTTACCTGTACTTTTCAACGAAAATAAACATCTGTGCCTCAAGTGAACATTTCTGCAACGTACAATCAGCAACAAACAGAGAATGACTATTTCATCTACAATAAATCCAGAATTTATTTGATAACACTAAATATAAAGCACCTTCCAAAATAAAATCAAAGCGGTATGCTTCCTACTGTCATTCATCCACTGAGCAATGATTCAACTTCCGGTTTTTCGTAACACTTCTCTGTTTACCGCAAGATAAAACATGGCTTATTGGCTGAATGACAGTAGGAAGCGGACCGCTTTGTTTTTGTTTGGAAAGTGCTTGATATTTAGTGCAATGGAATAAATTTTGGATTTATTATGGATTAAATGTTCATTTTCTGTTTGTTGCTGTTCGTATGTTGCAGAAATTAAAACTCCACTTCAGGCACAGATAGTTTTCATTGAAAAGTACAGGTAAGACTAAGTCTGTGAGTTTTATTCAGCCTCTGGGACTTCGCACGTTACACGTTGCGAGTACAGATATACAATAACGACCGTTATAACTAATCAGCCTTTCATACCTGCAGTGGGACTTGATTTTCCGGAGAAACAATTACAAAAATGTCTGCTGTATGGGGAAATGAAGTGGGAATGTTTCAAAACATTTTTTTTTCAACACATTTTTTTTTTATCAAAAGTCCAAAAGCTTTTTATGATCCTAGTTCAGCTTTAAATACAGTAAAACCTTTTTAGTGACCACCTGTGTATAAAGACCACCTGGTCACAAATACCTTTTTTTGCTATCCTCAGTAGTACCATTTGTGTACAAATCAATCATTATATAAAGACTACCTCCTTATAAAGACTGGTTTTCTTGTGTGCCTAAGGAGGTCATTATATATAAGTTTCACTGTAATACATGTATAATGTATAAAACTATGTCTAGTGCCTCAAAATAATATATGTAAGATATACTCCATCATTTCAATAGCGTTACCTTCCATTTCTATACTTTGGGATACATTTTTGTACTTCTCATACATGTACGTTTCAGTGCATTCCAGTACAGTTTGGTATTTACCACTAACAGCACTAAGAAAAAAAGACATTAGTTCTGTACAGAACTCTGTAGGTGCCAAGTATGATATATACTTGTACCTGAAAATGGCTGCAAAAAGCACCTGAATATAAGACAACCAAAGATCTCTTTCGATGAAAAAGATGAAGTGACCATTTTATATACAAACAAACCAACTAGATGATATATGTTATATATAAGTGACTAGATTTAATTGATGTATTGTTTAAACATTTTGAATGTACAATGCTGCATGTATAGCATAGTAGAATTATAGGCTATGTACAGTCAAATAGCTTTGTAACAGGTTGATATACAGACAATTTCACTTACAGGATTTTACATAGAGCAAATGTCCATAATGTTATTAAACGTCAATATATAACAGTATAGATAGATTTTGAAATTGACAGTAATTGTTCTGAAGAAATGCAAATTTTTTATTTGAACATAACATAATACAATGACATAAACATCCCATTGAAAATATTATCAGTACTTTGTATTCAAAAATTTTGTTCTAAATTGAATTGATATCTTGGTACCGTAATTGTGAGTTTATACTGAAACCAAAAACATTTATTGTATGGTACACGTATCTATCAACTAATATATGCTATTGTAACAACAGCAGTCTGTCACAGTCATTTGATGTGCCGTTTCAGGAAGTTTCTCTATAAGAGCAAATTCAATACAGTGACAAAGCTTCCATTTAGGAATAATCATTGTCGTCAGAAAGGGAGATCACTGACACTACCTGTATTTAAAAAAAAGCATATTAGATGTACTGTATAGAAGTATTACTGATGTTCACAAATAAATAGATAAAAAACAAAATTGTCTGATCATAAATTTCATGTTTTAATGTACATGCATGTTGCTTTTAATGAGTGAGATCTTGGGTGAGTTCAGTTGTGGCTAACATGTAGCATATTTGCCATAGTTATAGGACTTAAAAATCTGCATCAATGACTTCAATTAGCTCCCAGGGGAAGGTAATGATTCTCAATCAATTTATGTTTTAGTTTTCATCAGATGTATTGTATCTTGCATCCTTACTGATATATTTTTCTTTGTGATAGAGTCAGAGACAAAAACAGCTACAAATGATACATGTATCACAAAAACAGAAACACCATCCGACCCAGGAGGAGACAAAGAATCAACAGCAGAAAATAATAATTGCAATGTACCAGAATCATGTTCAGGTTTGTAAACAATCAGAAAGGTAACATGGGCTCGGAATCACCAAATTTATTTAGCATTCAAACTTGTCTAATTTCTTTTATTAAGATGAAAATAAACAGAATTTATGTCGCAATCTGGGCAATGCAATTGTAAATAAAGATGTAAAATTATTTCTGATTTGAAGAAAACATAAGAAATATCAAAAACTAAATTTGAGTACATACTCATTTTGGAGTATTGTACAATACTCCATGTGTTTTACACTTTGAAGAACTTTTACAAATCATCTTCACATGAATGTGTTTACATGTATAAATATTTACATACTGACTGCTGTTTCCTTCATTGCAAATTAACAGACCAGTTGCATTGTATATATTCAATGCTTGACACACAGCTGTTCAGCTGTTACATCATATGAAAACCTCTCCCCCCCTGAAAAGTCAATTATATAGAATGAATTTTGTATCCAGCAGACTACAGATTCACAGAAAATGGTAATATATATATATATATATATATATATATATATATATATATATATATATATATATATATATATATATATATAAATATAGAGATTGTTTTTCATTTTTTGAAAAACTTGGAATATATATGCAATGACTCATGGAAAAAATCAATATGCAGCACTTTTCAAAAAATGAAAAACAATCCTTAATTATACCATGCTCATTTATTTCATTTTTCTTATATTGTAGAGAACTCCAGTAATGTACTTGAAGGCGAAACAGTTAATTTTAAGGTTATTTATAACAAACAAAAATATGATGTCACATTTCAATTAGATGAAACAGTTGCGAAGTTGAAAGCTCATATACAGACACTGACAGGTAATTCCTTTTATCAGTTTTATAGAAATTGTATGTAATAGAGAAAAACAATGTATACAGTTGAACCTGTCTTAAGAGACCACCAGCTATCAACTGTAAAGGCAAATTCTACTCTGCTCTCATATGACTATATCAATGTCAGTAAAACATAAAATTATATGTGTGTATGTGTGTAAAGTTAACTAAATCATTTTCCATGGCTAAGTATATAATAAAATAGATTTGGTTTCCTCTAGCACTTTCATGTTTATAACAATCTTTAGGAGGATGTTACACTCTCATTGAATATCCTTCCACTACAATGATCTTGTGCAGTCTGCTGATACACACGCTCACACACACACACACACACACACACACACACACAAATATATACACGTTCATGTGTGATCATGCAGTTATAATACAGGGTTCAATATGCCAAAATGGAATTAGCCATTGTGACTATTTGGAAGTTTTGTCTGCTGTGGTTTTTTTAGATTTGTTAATTTTGAACAATGAGGAAAAATGGGTAGATCATTTATGTTTGGGAATAATATTTCTTTCTACTAGTTTATTTTGTATACATGTATTAGAGAAATTATAAATTGTTTTGAAGAGTTGTTATTTTAACTCAGGATTATGTTGTGATAGATAACAGCAATTTTTATTTGTCTTTACAGGCGTTCCATCAGCAATGCAAAAGATTATGTTTAAAGGTAAGTACCATATTCAGCCCAATTAGCACACCTCCACTAATAGTTCAGATTTATACACCTTTTTTACACATGATCAAGTATCTTTTCTAACCTGTTGACGAGATGTGGACCACAAAAACCTAAGTAACAGTTTATCTCTAGTCCCCCTGCAACAGAAGAATGTCTATAGGTGTCTTCTGTAATAAATTCAACAACTTCACAATCATGCCATATAAAATATCAACTGTTTTACGTCAATTTGACTATTAATTGTTTCCAATAAGCGCTCACCCCTTTTTCCTATAACATGTATAATTTGTAGTGCCTTGGGTGCTCATTGAGTCTTTGTTTGTTTGTTTATTGTTGTTTAACGTCCCACTCAAGAATCTTTCACTCATGTGGAGACGTCACCAAATGCCGGTGAAGGGCTTCAAATTTTGGCCTATGCTCGGCACTTATGGGCATTGAGCAGTGAGGGTTCTTTAACGTGCCAACACCAACTGCGACACGGGACCTCGAGTTTTACTGTCTCATCCGAAGGACAGGAAACCAACCTGCCGCCGGCTGGACTCGAACTCATGAGCTCAGGATCAAGAGTAGAGCACGCTACCGACTGAGCCAGGCCAGCTCACTTATTGAGTCAAATACCGTATGTAGACCATTACCACAATACAGTAAGAAAATTGTGTAATGGAATCTGTGTATATGTGAGCAGATATGAAATGTTGGCACTGAAAGGTGTAGTTACTTGCTTGAAATTTGAGATTTTGACATATTTTATTGCAAATTATCAAACAGTTTATCATTGTTTATCTGAAACATTTTTGTTTTTCAAACATTTGAAAATTTCAGATACAGTGTCTTTGTTAATCATGTGTTAACCATGATTATGTGTGTGGAAACAAAACACACTGCAAAGTTAACTAACAACCAGTGATTCTACATGTATCATGGCAACAAAATATGTTATAAAACTTGACAATATTAAGTAAAATGAGGATACTATGACTTGTTTTTTTCTTTAGTGATTTCAATTTATATTTCATTTGAAGTGTCAAGGTGATTTTGATATTAATCATAAAATGTTAATGTTAAATTAAAGGGAAATTAGCTGTGTTTTGCAAAACACAAAACATAGAAAATCAAGAATTTTTCTCTGTGTGTGTATATCTCTTTTTTGTTCTTGTGCATCAATCTAAAAAGTGAAAAAAAAAAACAGAAAGAAAATTTGAAAAGAAACAGAGCTAGTGCTCCTTTAAACTGATCCAGTAGGGATTTGTATTGTCAACTTTCATTTCAAATTGCCTGGCTCTTATGCCTGATGCCCTTACTTTCTGTTGTTTATGCAGGCATAGGAATGAAGTCCTTCTATCGGTTAACATTTGACAACTGAATTTTTCTGTATCATTATTGTCCATCCAGAATGCAAGAGTACATGTGATTTAATATTGTGGATTTATTTTCACTACAAAATGACAGAATAATGTGTTTATTGATTTCATAATTATTTTATATTGTTTGCATGTAATAATGTATTTTTTCTGTTGCGTTAGGTTTGGCTAAAGATGAAATATCATTAAGAGACTTAAAGGTTACAAAAGGTGCAAAAGTAATGGTCGTTGGTTCAACATTAAATGATGTTCTGTCTGTCACAAAACCTAGTCCTAAAGACTTGCAAGAAGAAGCAAAGTCTGCAACTACTTCAAAGGAACCATTATCAACACTGAAGGTAAAGTAATTGTTTATTTGGATATTTTATTATCGTTTCTTTATTGATGAAGTATATCACACCAGTAACTTCAAGTGCTAGGTTCTATTATATTCATCAGAAGGAAAAGGTTTTTTTTCCAGTTCAATTATTTATTTCAGTGTAAAAGACAATGCAGGGCTTGCCCAACTCATTGTATAGATAATCTAATTATAGATGCCAGTATCATACGTTGATATTTTTATACTATAGGTATTGTTTGATTCTGAAAATTGAAAAGCTTGTTAGAGTTATCTTTCTTTGATTATGTATGCAGGAACACAAAAAAGTATTAGATAAACATGGAAAACCAGATGATGTTTCCCCAGGTATCAAAAATGTAAAAGAGCCTCTACCACCAACACCTGTATCAGGAATGTATAACAAATCAGGAGGGAAGGTTCGACTAACATTTAAATTAGAACTTGATCAGTTGTGGATTGGTACGAAAGGTGAGATATATTCGTTATCAAATATTAGAATTTGTAAAGATTTTCCTTTGTTGAAATGTTTATTATTATTGATTAGCTATAGTTATAATAGACTAATACAGAATTTTCTGTATGAAATTAAAAACTAAGTCAATATTGACAAAACTAAACCAATATCCAAAAAACTAAGCCAGTATTGAAAAAATAGGCTATTATTGAAGCCATGTAACCAAACACAAATTTGTTTTCTAATTGAACTGTACGTGCATCTTTTCTGCACAATAATGGCCAGGTAGGATTTTAAATTGGCCAAGTTATTTACTATGTTCATTAAATAGTGATTTCCACATTAGCCTAGTTACTGTGCCATGGTTTTTCATATTGACCCTTGTCTTTGCCTCAGGTCAATACGACATACCTCAACACAATAACTAGTTCAATATAGGAATCACTGATCAATTACCCTATGTTATATATCAGAATATGTATGGATTCTTCTTTGTTGAAATATCCATTATTTATATATATTATAATTTGTACAGATTATAAGTATTTTCCAATGTCCATTTTCGTGTTACAAATGTTTATAGGATACTTTATTCTTAGGCCATCCTTAAAAAATTGTTGGTTTGCCGTAATTTGACTCAAATGTTTTACTGTGAGTAGGTAGGTAGAGTTTTTTTTAAAACTGTAAACCATATTAGCATGTAGAATATAAGTAATGGGAACATTTCGGAAAACTGATGAAAAAAAATTCTGGGAATGGCAATAAAAAAATTAAGTCGAGAGGTTTTAGGTGAGTCGTTCACATTACAGCAAACCAACAATTTTTTACCGATGGCCTTATGACATTTGTATTCACTTTTATTGTATGGATTTTCCTTTATTGAATGCAGTGTGACAAATACTTATAAGATTAATTAAAATTCATTAGTTGTTATTAATAGAATTGATAAATATTGCCTCCTATTTTAAATACTAATTTTGTAAATGAGAAATTTAAAAATTGATAACCGTTATCAAAATACTATTATTGTTTTTCATTTGAAATCTTTCATGTAGTCATTGTTATTGATAGTCAGGTTTGGTGAAATACTCTTTATATATAATTTGAACATTAAATCGTTCTACTAGTTATTACTGTAATGCTCAGCTTTGGTGAAATACTGTTTATTTATAGTTTAAATAGTCGGATAAAAGTTTACAGAACTCACCTAGTCTTTTGCCAATGCATCACAAATTTGGATGTGTTTTGAATGATACATATTTTCTGTAAATAGAAACATTTATTAATCATAGGCTAAAAATCAAAGATACAATTCAGTTTCATGAAATTCTCAGAAATGCACCTTTAATGAGAAAATATAGATAAATGCAGTGTTATGAGAATCTGAGGATGAATATCTTGAATCCTAGTTTTGATGATCCTAAATATATATATTCTATTAAAAGTATGTCTATTTATTCTTACCAAAAACCAATGTCTTTTATGACTTAAGGTAGAGCATTGTCTTTTACTTACATACACACATTAGAAGAAATAAAAAATGACCCAGTAACCATTACAGAAGACATTGATGATTATTCACTTAATTAGACAGAAATTTCAGTGGAATGTTTATAAGAGGTCTTTACTTTTGTACAGGATTTACGTGTGTTATGAATTATTAGTAATATTCCCCAAACTGTAATAGAAATAGAGAAACAGCTAGTAGCAATTAGTATTTCAAAGAGATTTAAGAAGTTCCAGTGTTGATAAGCAATATTTAACAAAAATATTTGGTCTCATTTTCAAAAGAGCTTTTCTATTGTGTTCCACCTTTGACCATTCATATGAATGTTTCCTTGTATACACCAAAAAATACTAATTCTGATGTTTTGGCTTGAAATTCTTAAAGAAACATGCTACCTGAGTATTTAAAGCAATGATTTACAAAAGACATGATATTTGAATGTATCTTTTGTTCATCCTCCTTATCACAATGACTGAAGGTATGTGCATGTTTAACTTCCTTTTAAATGTTGCAGAGTTTTATTCACATTTCATCATCATTATCATTACACAGATACCTATCATATATAACTCATGAATGCTTTGTCTTATTTCAACATTGGGTCTCTTAATCATGAAATAAACACTGGAAGCCAGAGAAAACTTTTATTCAATGAATTGCAGAATGAATAATACAAGAAGATTATGTATTTTGTCTGATGACCGATATTATGGAGATTCGAATCTGATGGATAAATGAATGGATATGTACAAGTCTTAAAGATAAGATACACATTCCATGCCTTTATGTTATACAGGTTGCTTGTCACTGTTTATTTGATCTTGACAAATACACACATAGAATATTTATGCGGCATTTTATCTTTTTATTGATAGAAAGAACAGATAAAATTCCAATGAATTCCATCAAGGCTGTGGTAAATGAACCAATTGAAGGGAATGAGGAATATCACTTAATGGTTTGTATAAGAACATTTGTGATATTGACATTCAAAACTCTTATTGATTTTGGTCTGTTGTTATAATTTATTTTAGTTTTTAGTTTTTATCGTCTGTGGCTGGGGCATTACTTAAGTGAACATAATGCACTTTATATATATATATATATATATATATATATATATTTATATATATATATATATATATATATATATATATATATAAATACAGAAATATCAAGGTACCTACAATTTCACCATGCCCTGGCTAGGGTTTGAACCCTTGACTTATGACACCAATCGCCTGACTCTCATGCATGACAACCACTTGGCCATATACGCATTGGCGTATATTTAATTGATGCATGTAGATAGTATCATTTCTGATCCAATGTCTATAGTAAAAGATAATGTTATAGTGATATTTGAGCTTTATATATATATATATTTAAGCAGTGGAATCTCGTTATGTCAAAATCGGATGATTTGAAATTCCGGTTTTGTCAAAGTCAAAGGGCCGGTCCCGATTACTTTATTATATATCTATAATACTTTTATTCCCGATATCTCAAGGTTTTTATCTCAAAATTTTGCTCATCTCAAAGTATTTTTCTGGTGCTATGTATTGAAATATTACAGAATTGGCACTTGATGTCATGAAGTTACCATCTGTGATTGAAGGTTTACATTTTGTATGCAAAAATCATTCTTAAAATTACTTTTTTGCCTGCTAAACACGGGACAATCAACTTCTGTTATCGAGCCAAAATGAAAATGTAATTAATAATTGCTTAAATCCAATTTAAATTAAGCAGTACCCAGAGTAGGTCTATTTGTTGTCCAGTAAAAAGAGAAAATTAGTGAATAATCAACACCAACAATTACTGCCTCAGAGTGACTGACAAGTGATGGGCAGCATTATCATTGTTAATTAAAAAATGTTGATGACATCATTCTTTGTGTTTTGGAAGGTTTATTTTTACTATTGTACAGGTACCTACATGTAACTGTTGAATAGATGAAGAGAGTTAAGTCTTATCCAACTATTCAACAGCTAGCCGTTGAATAGATGAATGGATTTTAGCTATTCCACTGCCGAGCTGAACCAAATTAAGAAAACAAAATCAATGTCATCTTCAAGCAAACTAATTTTTTTTTCTGTAATATTTCCAACAAGAATTATATAAGGGAATGTTAGTTTTTAAATCCCTTTCCCAATTTAAATAAATCCATGTTGAGTTTTAGTCACATATTCAAATTCATAATCATGTTTTCATTTATATCCTTGAATCACATTATTTGCCTGAATCTCCTGGTTAATATTTGTATGTTTGTGAAGTAATGAAGTTTGAGTATAACTCACCTGCATGTCGAAAATATAAAATATTGACATCACTAAAGTTCATTTCTTATATCTGAACATTTTGCTGGCTAATGTACAGTTCATAAGCATGTAATTAATCAGTTTAAACATGTGAATATCAAACATAATTCTAAATTCTCCATGAGAAAATTTTAAAATTATAAACAAACATGAGCTTAGACCACCTGTTATGATATAAGAATTCCACTTCTGAAATAACAAATCAAGGACATCTATATAAAATAATTTGATAGCAATGTTTCACAGCTGTGTCTCGTATAACGTTTATTTGATGTTATCTTTGTAAACATATGAGAAGGGGTACCTTCTCTTTGGTCAAGTGTTGTGTGACCCGATTGCTCACATTACCGAGTTCACCACAATGTGTGACTCTGTGTAAATAAAATGAAAAGATCCAGATTATTGGTAGAATTTTATTTAGTTTTAAGATCAAAGTGAATATTAATTTACTGAAGTAATGAATTTAAAACTAATTGTAAAATCTAATACATATCTTTACCGAGGTCTTTGAATGTAAAAATTTATGCAAAATGTTTATGATCTGAGTACAGTGTATGTTTTGATTACATGTCATCTATCCATTGTTTCCCTTTGGGAGTACATGTGTGAAATAACGGTCATTCTTGGGACTCGCCTTTTATAGTGGAATTGCGAGTCAATTTCTATTGATAACATTTAACCAAAGAATGTCTGCCTGTGGAATAATAAATGGGAGGGGGGGGTGTTTCAAAAGGTTTATACTTTTTTTCGAATTCAAAACTTTCAACAGCTTTAAGGTATCCATTGTATAAATCAGTATTATTCTGTAGCATTCTTGGTAAAATTCCGATAAAAAATTAATCAAAATGTCATAAAATGAATTTTCTTTAGATGAAACACTTAATATTTGATATCAATAAAACATTTTAACCATAAGTGAATGTTAATAAATCATTTTAATGATTATTTTATAGGAATCATAAAAGAATACAATAGATATGTTTTATATGTCATCGAGATCAACTCGAATACTTGTATTTAGATAAGTAATTGACATCTTTGATGTGCAAAATTTGCTCCATCTTCGATATTTGGCCTCTAAAAATCTTATATATATATATATATATATATATATATATATATATATATATATATATATATATATATATATATATATATATATATATATATACCTGGGACATATATCTGTCATTAAATATAATTATTATAGTACCTTACCTGGCATAAATTTTTTACCTTTTATACAATGGATACCTTTAGTACTATTTGTAAGATTTATCCATTAAAAGATTCAATTGTTTGTATGTGTGAAATAATATGACATTGAAATCTTTTTTTCAGAAATTATACTTATATGCATGTCAAACTGATAGATATATATTTTATGACATATAGGGTTTACAACTGGGTCCTACAGAAGCTTCAAGATATTGGATATATTGGGTGCCGGCACAATATGTTGATGCTATAAAGGACACTATCCTAGGGAAGTGGCAATTTTTCTGACACCTGTGAAATGTGATTAATTCCATAATTCCTGCCTGGCATAAATGTTGATGTGTGTGTCTTATTCCATGTTTTTTGTCTATTTTTTTCTGTATTTAAATTTTGCAGAATAAAATTCAGTGATCTGCTTTATATTTTCCATCTTAGTGTTTTCTTTGTCCGACTTTCATTTGTATATTTCCTTTGACTTGTAGAATTGTATGATTCAGATCTTTCTGATAATAATCTAGGGAATATTGTTTCCAGAAGCTCAGAATTACACACTTTTTAACATTTGCCGCAGAATTATTTAGAAATACTTGAATGTTATACTATATATGCTTGAATGAGTGGTTGCTCACAAAGACTAGTTAACACAAACTGATCTCAACTTTGACAGATTCCATGTGCAATATTTCAAAATTACTGTCTCTGGTAATCTAAGAATCTTTCATTTACATAATAAGAATGATAATTTGTTTAAGCTTGAACAAAATGCAGCCAGACTGAGTTCTTTGTTTTGTGTTTTCGAGTAAGATCTTTCTTGAGCGTGATTATTATCAAACAATTTTTCATTTTATAATCATTTTGTTATTTATGTAAAATTTCCTAGCTTGTTCACATATTTCCTGGTAATAAGGTCAAAATTTTCTTTTGGGGTTAATTGATGTTTTATAGTTTTAGAAAATGGGGGCGTTTGATGTAACTTCATAGACTTAAAAAATAAGAGAAACAAGCGATCGTTTGAATTGATCTATGTTCACCGAAATTGACTATTGGAGGCTTTCTCTGTCTATAAATTTTGCATTTGGTTGTATTTATGACAAATCGGTGAAAATATGGTATAGGTGAGAGTTTTGAAGGAGAAGCAATTATTATAACATTTACATACGTTGTATACATATACCTGTGTCAGACACATAGCATATGCTTCAGATGTGAACGTATTTTCTTGTCTAACTGCTGATGGTGTATATATGCCGTGTGTGTGTGTGTGTTTGCATGTGTTTTTATATATGTGTGTATTCTAGTATTCAATTTGTATATACCTAATATCAAACAGGAACTTAATTAAATGGACTCGGGAATGAGCTATGATACTTATCATAATCTTATATAATTTAGAATTAATATCTGTCAAAATATACAGGATCATTGCCCTATGTCCTACTAAATTTAACAAACTATCTGAAAAGATAGGGTTTTATGTTATTTCTATGTAGTTTGTTAATCCATCTTGATCTGAATAGCACATGTGTAGGTTAATATCCTGGACAAGATTATTATATATTATTAATGAACATAAATGTGAAATTAATAAAGAATACTATATCATTTTAGAATAGCTATCAATTTATAAAATAGATGTAGATTTTGACAGATAACATAAATGTTATGCTAATGATTCAACAATTGACAGAAGTAAATAAGTCTGTAAAATAATGGTTGCGGCCCTTACTGTAGTACTTTGGAAATTGCTTTGATGTGACTTATTTACACCAATTTCCATAACGATAGCAAAGTTATTCTCCAGACAGACACCAGCAGATTGCCAGAATGTGGACCCAGAATTCTGAGAGTATTGATTAATTTTCCAAATGCATGTCCCCTGTTATTAAAATGGTTAGCGATGTTGATTACAACACTTTAAGCAAAACTTCAACGGGAATGACTGATGGATGCAGACAAAAATGCTGGAATGATACAGTGCACTACCGGTTTCATGGAGGTATTAAAAGTTCCACCAAATTTTATGCCATTTTATTTATATGTTTCAGCGATAAAATGATTGTATTAACTCGAAATATAATTAATTGCAATGTTTGTAAAATTGCAAACGGAAGAAAAACGATCTGTTCTGGTTCTTAATCTTGGTTTCATTATTCAAACGATTTAGAACCCATACAGATCAATTTTACAGTTTTGAAGTTGATATTGTCGAAGTGGACTAGATAAATATGTTTTAAGACATATGTAGTGGCCTCCGTATCTGGGTAGTTAGATTATTGCGCTTTAGACTATGAACTCTTTCACCTCTTATCGGTGCAGGTTCAAGCCCCGTCAGAATTTAAGTTGTTTTTGTGAGAAATTTTGCCAGTTTACATTGGGAAGGCCGGTGGTCTCCTCACGGGTGCATTGTTACTAGGGTTTCTTCTCCGTCATTGGAATACTTTTTGCCGCCATATGAAAAAAAAAATAATTTGATATAAAATTAAGCGATAACAAAAACCAACCAAGTTTAAGCGATAATACTATCTTTATTCCAACATACAATACTTTGTAAAAATGGGCGTGTTAAGGACTTATTAATTTGCAATAGGTCCCCTTCTAATTGGATTTCCTAAAAAAGCATGCGACTTCATAGTTGATAACATCTTGTTTTAAACATTCAACCTTGGCTGCTAGTGCTAGAACGTTTGACTGAATATTGGAAGACCCCATGATTGATTCCTGGAATTGTCGTACTAAAGACTTTAATAAATGATAGAGACTGTTCGTTAGCTATGCACTTGGAATACGTAGTCCCATTTCACGGGTCGGATTGGACTTGAAACCTAGGTCCCTTGTCACGAAAAACGTGACTAGTCTCTGTATTGGCATCAGTCCATAGCACAAGCAGAAACTTTTATCCATATAAATGAAAACTCCTTTTTGCATGTAAAACAACAACAACAACAAACCCCACATTTTCAATCAGTTGTTTAACTGAGGCTGCGATTGATTAATATCGGCGTTGATCAAATCTTCCAACCGTTATTAGTGACTGAAAATTTAAACTTTAACCCCGCCCTACTAAAAAAAAGTGTCCGACTCGGAAAATGTACAGGGAGATGCATTATCATGCGGTCAAGGTTAAGATGTCATATAATTAGTTTTGGGAAATGGAATCCGATATCTCTTACTAAGTTGGGTTTTTCTACCTTTTAGATATCGAAGCAATATGGTAAACGTAAGTGACGTGCAGGTTTGCACCATCAGTCAGAGGGCGCATACACATGATGTTATATCCTATACTTTTATTATCATATTAACTACCTTAAGTTTTCATTTTTGATAGAACCGGGTACATTTCTCGGTAAACCTTGGAAATCAACTAACTTGAGTTAGATAAATATGATAATTAACTTTAGTTAACACATGCATGAATCATTTACTTTATTCGAAAGTACACAGATTTGTTGACATTATCGCTAACTAATCATATTTACTTCCGTATTTAATCCAGCATATTAACTGATATTCTATAGTGATCTTTTATTGACAAACTTCTTGCCAATCTTGCAAAAGATCTAGTCGGTAATCATGTGAATATATTAACGTTTGTGGAAAAATAATTCATGATATTGTGCTATCTTTATCCTAAATCAGGAATTGTTGTCTGTGAGTCTGGTATCCACTGCAGACATATCTGGATCATGTCAGGTCTTGATACTCTTTCAAATTCATGTGTTATAATAGGATTTGCATTTTGAAGAACAAAATGTCATGATGTGGACACAAAAGCTGTAGTAAATGTATATATAATCTGACGGGGCAGAGTCTTGTGAACTCTTTCTTGATCTTGAAGAATTTAAATTTTAGGTAATACAATAACATTACAAACATGATGAATATTGGACAAGCAGGTGCTTTCGAAACACGCAAGGGTGCAGAAGGGGTACGCACCGCAGCTTTCCGGTCATGCACCATGAACTGGGAGTCAATTCTTCACCAAAACAAGAGGTAATGAGTTCCTTGTCACAAATAGTGAATGCGATTCCAAAACTACAAAAACAAAACAAAACAAACAAAAAAAAAGTCAAAAAAAAAATAATAATAAAAATAAATAAAACATGTCTATAAGATTTCAGTAACATGTTTAGCCAATTATTATATGTCGTGTTTAAGTACATTCAATATATTGATGGACCTGAACTGGAATTGACGGATATCAAAATTTTGGTTTTAAGTTTTAATATACTCACAGTTTATTTATTTATTTTTTCAATAAAAATAGAACACACCATAGACTGATGCTGACATCATTGCTATAGAATTATTTGGTATAAATACCAACAAAATCCTTATTAACCTTGTTATATCCTGATGAATATAAGAGTTTATTACCTATAGGCGCCAATCTGCACCTGCTTACTATTCAAGTATTTTAATTATAAAAAAGTAAGACGAGAGGTTATTAAAATATGCTGAATCAATGCCAGTGTGCTAGAATTACTGAGAATTAAAAAAGACTTCTAAATACACATCAATACCTAAACAGAAAACAAAATCAAAGAGACGGTATGAATACTGAAAGTGAAGAAGAAATGAATACAATTCAGCTGTACTGAGAAACTATCTTGAAGTAAATTTTCTTAGAGAATTACTTGTGATTACTGAGATCAGTAATAGTTAAAAGTGGATTTTAGAAATAAATCCTCTGTCTGTTGTTTTTTAAGTTCAAACAAGCGAGAAAACTATATTAAAGGTATTAAACGCGTCTAAATCTATAAGACCAGGAAGAATCGATCATTGTTAGATAGAAGATTTCGTCATGGAATTATTGATTGAGATAACGTGTTAAACACTCAGCATCTTCCTCTCGAGACTTAATTTCTAACATTTCGACTAGGAGATAGTTATTGAAATTATATTTTCAGAACGGAGGTGTGACATTCCTGAAATAATGCTTTGATATATAACAATGAATGCCGATGGATGTTACACAATATTTGTTATGTTGTTGGTTTCACGTCATTGTTTATGTGTACATCAGTTTGTTGAACAATAAAAGCTAGTCCGGTATTGATCATTTCGATAATATCTTATGTGCTTAGGCAATTTGTGGATGTTATGTACAGATTTATATATTTGTTTATTAATGTAACCAAGGTTATTGAATTTATCCCGTAATTATGATTACAAGAGGGTCAAAACCTTAGCTACCCCTTCAGATCAGTCGAATTCTTTCTTTTGTTTATGAGGTTTTTTGTAATTTTTTTTTTGGGGGGACAGCAGCAATAATTGTATCATTTGTGATATATAATTACATTTGTTGCATTGGATAATTAAAACATGCATTCCATAAATAACACAAACCATGTTATGTAGTAATGTCTATCTTATGCGAAACTACAAGACACCACAGAGTCAAGTGCATACGCTTCCTACTTGGACATTTTTACTTACTAACGAACTCGGGATGTTAGCAACCAATTTATAAAACACGTGATGATTTCAGCTTTTCTATCGACAACTTCCCATATCTAAGTAGCCTTTTCGCCTGCTTACGGTATTTTATACATTACAAATGATCTAATATGCTAGAACATGTTCACCAAACATTACACACAAGCAAATTACTTCGTGATAAGTTATCAGATATCAGAAATCACGTTCAATGTCAACATTTTGCAAATTTTACGGTCGGTATAATTAGCATCTATTCCACTGAATGAAATGTTGAGTCAACTATTCGACAGTGGAATCGTTTATACAGATTGTGACAAGGGTTTAGGTTCTTCATTTTAATTCCAATGTGAACTCACTGCAATCTGCTGTGACCGGTCGACAAGGGATACTTATTCCTCCATGGAACCAGATTCCACCTATGGATCTTTATAGTTCTGTGTTTGCTCAATGTTTATTGGATTTGTATATTGTCCCCTAAACCTCTCGGCGAATTTTATATTTCGGTGTTTCTTTGTTTAATCCAAACTGGAATTGTAGTAGTCAATTTAATATGTATGTACTTTTACAAAAAGTAGAACATGCTGAATTAAACTGTGATGTGATATAGAACATTAGATTACAGCAAAATAAACTAGTAAAACCGTATGTACGGTATCCACTGAATTGTTATGGAAAACGACATGTAATATAGACCACGGTATAAAATCCAAGATGTCACAAATTTATAAATTTGCATCAGCTTAATAAAAAGCAACGGGGTTACGCTTTCCCGTAAAAAAGAATGGGAATAGATTTGATTTAGTTTGAGTGGATCTATTAGATTACGAGAAGTTCATATTTAAGTGATAGAGTACGTAGCACTTCAAACTATTGTACATGCAATTTATTTCCAAGGAAATATATATATTTTCCTCGAAAAAAATCTAAACTAGATTATCCCGGTGATTATTTTATCTGAAATTTGCAGTTTAGAGCATAAATAAATAAAATGTTTTTTTGTTTTTTTTCAGTTCATAGTTCCACCGGTTTATTATTGTTTTGGGGTTTGCGTCTGATTGTATATTTGATACCTATATACAAAAGTTGTAAAACGCACTGCACCAGTGAATTAGAAACAAACAGAATAACCACTGATATGAAGTAAGTTTTTGGGATAGGTTATAGGTTGTGTGAACTCGTTGTCAATCAAATAAAACATATAAAACAAATAGTGACTAGATTACACTATCAATGTAGGATATAATCGTATAAAATAATCGCGTTTGTATAGGTTCTAAGCCACCCCTCTTTATTACTTGTGGTGCCGTTACACTAGTTGTGCTGTTGTCATTAATTTCACCATTGATCGTATGTGTACGTCTAGATACACACAGCTGTTTATTGAGTTGTTTCACGATGAGCTGTTTCACGATGAATTGTATTCAGATCATAATGTGCAATCATCGGCTATTCATTTTCGTTTCGAGAAATGTCTGTTGTCCGCGAAGAATTGAAATCATACTACATGTATATCCTTGAACCCAGTGATTCTTTTATTTGTCCTCGCTAACCGGTAAACATCTTAGTAAAATATGAAACTAAGAGCATTAAATGACAATATAAACGATACAATGAAAAAAAAATATTGACTGAATATGTCGGTTATTCCTATACATAACCGACAAACAAATTTTGTTTTGGCGATTTTAAGATATAACCTTTTCACACTACATTAACAAACTTAAGTGCATGCAATATTGTCCATATGAAATGGCCTCACGCTTCAACATTTTTTAGTAGAGCTATAGTGTCAAAATAAACAAATTATAAAACACTTGTGAGGAACCACGCATATGACTTATTGACAATCAATTTCATTTACAATAATAAGGACGTTAGGATGCATAAACATGCTTGTATCTCTCTAAGGCATCCTTCCAAGGTTGTTATTATAGAGACCGATATCACAAAATGTTAATTCCTTTTTCTGCTAGAGAAAAACTGCTGGGCTAATAGCATTCCGCGTCGTAGGATTTTTAAAGAAAACAAAAAACGCAATCTAGCAAAGAGATAATAACTGTAAGAGTAGTATATACTAAACCGATCTTTTAAGAATAGAACCCGTTGTTAGGGACAGTTGTTCAATGTCAAGAGATCGTATTTAACTTATCAAAATCCAAGCTGTTAGAACACATGCGATGTAGTACATAATTATGTATTATAACTTATATATTTATATAAAGCAAATGGCACCACGACATAGCCCTTTGTAATCTAATCTTCTTTCAAAAGCAGAACTTTTCCTTAGCTACATATTTATTTGGTACAATTGCTTTATATCATCTATTGGGATGTTTTAGGAATTAAGACAAATACCACCGTTTCCGTAGATAATCCTCATCTTTAAGACAAACCTAATTAAATGCCATATTAACAGATGCCTTCACATCATCATCTCATAATTCTTCATCTTTGAAACATGACTGATTTCAAAGGTGATTTTCTAAAGTATTGATCATTCCTGTTAAATACAGTATATGTAAATGTATCTGTTGTGATTATGTCTGTGTCTGTGGTTAAATCATCACATATACGAATCATGGGTGTCAAGGTAGCAACAACAAGTTTAAAAAACAATCAACAAACACGATGAATAGTGAACAACCAGGGTGAATAGTTGGCAAACACCTGGGAAAGTGGACAAACAATGTATATAATGGGCAGTTAGTGCACTGACAATTTCTAAAGTTTTATGTGAGTTAGATAGAGGCACGGACATTCGTGTTCACTTTAAAACATCTGTAATGAGTCCATAGAACAGCCAGACAAATTGAGGGGATATAGCCTTGGTAACAATCCCTTTAACAAATCACATCTTTATATTAATATTTCAAACACTGGAAAATAAGGTTGATAAAGGGACTAAATGTTGTGATATAGAATTCTGCAATAGTAGTAGAAGCCTTGGTGTAGGCCTATACATTAGCACCGGACTTTGTCATTCTTTGGCTAGTATGGCTGTTTTGATCAGATGCAATTAGGTTCTGCACTTTTACATATTTTTTGTTGAAATACCGTATGTAGATGCATGAAATGATACATATATTGATTTAATGTAGTCTATATGATGTTCACAATGCAGTAAAATAAAATAACGCTCATTTCGTTTCTGTGTGACCAATCACCATGGGATGCTTACTCTTTCATGGCACCTGTTCTCATCCCTGGATTTCCAGACGTCCGGTTTCTCCAGTGTTCACAAGATTTGTATATATGTCTCTTAGATATCCTGAAGATTTATACTTTGGTATCTGAGATTGTTGTATTTTGATGGACTTGTTGATTAGACATATTTGATTTAAATATAATAAAACACTAAATTGGATTAATGTACAAAACATATACAGAGCTTTCTAAGAGACCCCCCAAATTAATTACATTATCATGACGTATAGAAATGATCAATACAGGTTTATGAATTATTAGGTTTTTAATAACGCATTGTTGAGGTATTAAACGACGAGAAAATAGAGAACACAAAAGTATCTGACCCTTAAAAAGCAAAGTATTTTGAGATCAATTCAGGTGTCCATCCTTTATATATGAAATTGTGCCATGTGAATCCCAGCAACTCGATATGAGGTAAATTGATTGATGATTTAAACTACCAAGCGTTGATTAGAATTATAACGATGTTTTCTTCGGTCTCTCTCGTCTCTTAGGACTGTACATGTTAAAAAGTAGTTATTTTCTTTATAAATACGGTTTAAGCACTACATGTATTTTTGTTGTTTCAGATAGCATAGAAAGATATCAATGGTTACGAAAGAAACTTATAAGGGTCATTTTACAATTATCTTGATTTTTTTCAATATATATACATGTATATATAGAAAGATATCAATGGTTACGAAAGAAACTTATAAGGGTCATTTTACAATTATCTTGATTTTTAGGCCAAGTAAAAAATACTTCTGATTCTCAGACACCGCCGCCCATTTTATTTACATTTCATAAAAAATCACCGCCGCGCGGCAAGTAAAATTGTCAGTCATTTCAAAAGGCTTACGTTTCGAAAATGATCCATTCCTTCTATTTGTGTTTCAAAATGCATTTCTAAAACCCAACTAGAAGCTAAAATAATTATTTTATTGACAATTCAACATGTAAATCTTTATCGTATGCCCGAAAATGTCACAGAACACATCGTGTGTTTTCTGCTGTTGCTTGCAATTTAAGAAGGAAGTTTTAAATGAAAGAACCGATACTGAACGTAACTGAATTTCGGGATGTGTTAAATGATGATACATGTAACACTATATAGTGTATAAAAGTTTTAAAATCTTATTTAAATGTAAGTGAATGATAAAAGTATAATTAGTTACTGTAAATAAATACATAAAAAAATGAATGGTTAAGTATTGTTTTCAAAAATGAAACTTTTGGAATTTGCATTGATTTTAGACACATAGTAGTTACATTTTGTACAGCTTTGTAAAACAGTAATGATAATGATTGGTGATAATTATGATTATGCATTTACGATTAATTTTATTGTAGTTTCAAAACATTTTTACGAGTTGATGGAACATGTTATGCTAAGTTGTGTATTGGAAACAAGTCAAAGCACATTTTGCAGTATGGGGTTAAAACGCATTATATCGACGCAAAATTACACATGTATGTGCATTTCAGCAACATAAACTCAACATCAAGATTGAAATTTACAAATCACACTTTTATCCGTATATATTTGCTTTTTAAATTGACGAAAATATAGTTACAATTGGCTGAAAAATATAGGTCTACGAGACTTGTTGAAATATATGCTATTAAAGGTCAGTTCGGCGTCCTTTATGAATTTTAAGATATTATAGATTTGCTTTAGAATGTTACTTTTTTATTATGTTTACCATCATACTCTTATGATAGAACTGACATTCAAAGCGATAGACTGGACTGTTAACAACTCTTCCGCACGATTAATATGCAAATGACAGGCGGTCATCTTGGATTTTGACCAAAGGAAGTTACCGCTTTTTTCAGAAAGGACTGAAGGGATATCCTTCGAATTCGACGTGAAGGTCCCTCTTGAGGTCTAGTTGTACATAGTACATTTGCAGAGAGATCCAACATTACAGGCAGCCATCTTGGATTTTGTCTAAAGGATGTTTGTTACCGCTATTTCTCAGAAAGGACTGATGTGATATCATTGAAATTTGACTTCAGGGTTCCCCTTAAGATTAGTTGTGCATATTGCATTTTCAGAGAGATTGGAATCCAAAATCGCTGATAGGCAGGTATCTTGGATTTTGACATAGTTTGTTATTGCTATTTCTCAGAAAGGATTGAAGGTATTTTCTTGAAATTGGGCATGGAGGTTCGCCGTGAGGTCTGTATTTCCCAGAATGTACTGAAGGAATCTTTTCGAAATTAATTATGGAGGTTCCTCCTGAAGTCTTAATGTGCGTATTACATTTTCAGAGAGATCAAAATACAAGATGACCACCTTCGAGCGGAGGAGGGTACGAGGGCGGGGGGGTTTCTAGAGGGGTGGGGGGGGAGAGGGTGCGAGGACGGCGGCGGTCGGAGGATGTGAGGGTGAGGGGGGCTCGGGGCAGGTTCGGGTCTTGGGGTCGGGGGCGCGGTGGGAGGAGAAGGGGGAGGACGGGTCCGAAGGATGAGCGGCGGGCGGGGTTCGGGGAAGGTCGGCGGCCGGTGGGGGGTGGGGGGGGAGCGCGGTCGGCTCGTCGGGCGACGGAGGGTGAGGGGGCGGAGGACGCCGGGGGGGTGTGGTCGGGGAGGGTGGGGCCGGG
Source organism: Atrina japonica (assembly GCA_030159075.1). Lineage (NCBI taxonomy): Eukaryota > Metazoa > Mollusca > Bivalvia > Pterioida > Pinnidae > Atrina > Atrina japonica. Next base: position 2,098,311 of record BROG01000043.1, on the reverse strand, counting down.
GGAATTCGGAGGGCGAGGGGAGGCGGGAGGGGTGGGGCCGCAGTCGAGGTGTCGGGGTATCTCGGTGTAGGGGGAGGGTCGAGACGGTTGGCGGGTTGGGGGCGCCGGCAGGAGGGGCGAGGGAGGGTGTTGGGGGGAGGGGGGAGGGGTATGGCGTTCGGGCAACTGTCGGGGGGGAAGGGAAGGGAGTTCAGGGCGAGGGGGGGCCGGGGGGTTTGGGGGAGGTGGGGGTGGGGGGGGTGGGGGGGGGGTGGGCGAGAGGGGGGGAAGGGGAGGAGGAAGGGGGGAGGGGGGGGAGACGGGAGGGGGGGGGGGAGTCGGCGCGAGGGGGGGGGGGCGGAGGGAGAGGTGTCGACGCAGTGGGAGGAGGGAGCGGGGAGTGGAGGGTGGGGGTGGTGCGGGATAGGGGGTAGGGGGGGGGTGGGCAGAGGAGACGGACGGGCGGGCCGAGGAGGTTCGCAGTGCGCGGTCGGGGGGGAGTCGGTCGGGGTCGGGGGGGGGCCGGTTCGCGGGCGGGCGGATGGCGTGGCTGGGGATCAGGGGGCACGGGCGGGGGGGCGTCGGGGTGAGATCGGGGGGGGGGGGAAAGGGGGGCGTGGGAAGGCCGAAGGGGGGAGAGGAAGGAAAAGGGGGGTGAGGCGTCGGGTCGGTCGGGGGGAGTGTCGGGTGTCGGCTTCCAGGGGATGAAGGATCGGGTGGCGGGGGGTGTGGCGGGAGGTGAGAGGGGGTAGCGATGTACGGGGAGGGGGAAGCGACCAGGGGGGGAGAGAGACGGGGTTCGAGTGGAGGAGGCGGGAGGGCATGGGGGGGGGTGGGGGAACAGCGTCCGGTCGCGTCCGTGACACTGTCGGCGGGGGCGGGGGGCTGAGGCGGGCCGTTCGTAGGGTCAGGGGGCGGGCCGGGTCGGGAGGGGGGGGGGGGGAGTGGGCGGAGAGGGGGGGGCGTCGGAGGCTGGCGAAGAGAGCTTTCGGGGGGAGCGGGGGAGGTAGGGAGGTGATGGTGAGGGGGGGGTGTAAGGCGGGTGTACGGGGGGGGTCGCGGGGGAGAGGTCGAAGTGAGATAGTGGACGGGGGGGCGGTGTGGGGTCGGGCGGTTGTGGGGGTCGGGGGGCGGGACGGGATCTCGGGGGGAGGGGGGGCGTGGGGCGGGGGGGGTCAGGGCGAAGGGGATGGTCGGAGGAGGGGAGGATCGGGGGGGGCGGCGGGGAGGTGGGACGGGCTCGAGAGCGGTTGGTCGGCAGAAGGGAGGGGGCCGAGGTGGGCTGTCGGATGTGGGGAGAGGGCGGGGAAGACTGGGTCGGGAGCCGGGGGGTCGGGTGGGTGAAGGGTCCGCCGGGGGCGACTGGGGGGGGGCGAGGAGGGGGGGAGTGGGGGGTCGTGGAGGGGACGGGGGGGAGAGGGGGGGTGCGTACGGTTCGGGCGTCGAGGTAGCGGCGTGTCGGGGTGGTCTGGGCTGGGGTGCAGGGCGGCGGTCTGGGGGGGCGTTCGACGAGGTCGGTGTCGGCGAGTGGGAGGGCGTGGAGGGAGTCGGCGGGCGGCGGGGCGACGTGGGTCGGTTCGTGGGGCGAGAGGAGGGGGCGGGGCTGGTCAGAGGGGGTGGTCGGGGGGTCGGACGGCGGTCGGGGAGGGAGAGGGAGTGGTCTAGGAGACGTGGGCGGGGGGGCGGCGTTCGTGGGGGTTGATGCGGGGTGGGGGGCGGGTGCATCGGCGGGGGGGGGAGGAGGTGAGGGTTGGATGAGGGTCGGGACCGCGGAGGGGGGAGGCGGGAGGAGCGCTAGGGAGCTCGCTGGAGGGCGGCGTCGGCGTCGGCCGCGGTGTGTGGGGAGGCGGGAAGGGGGGGGGGAGTTCGGGGGTGGTCTGGGGCGGGCTGGGGGGGGCCAGCCTAGGGGTTCGTAGGTGGGGGGGCCCTGGTGGATTGGACCACCTGTCGGTAGGGGTGGACGGCTGGGGGAGGGGCCTCGGGGGTGTGGTAGGAGGCGAGGACTTCGTGGTGAGGGAGGAAAGGTGGGGGGGGGGGGAAGGAGGATGATTCCCGTCGGGGGGTGGGCGGAGCGTAGAGGGGGGAGGCGGGGGTGAGGGGAGGTGTCGGGGGGGGGGAGAGTCGGTAGATGTCGGGAGACTCGCGGCTGCTGGGGCTTGAGAGGTGGGGAGAGGCTCGGGGATGGGGGCCGGAGGGTGGGTGGCGTGGGGGTAGGAGGAAGTACGAGTCGGAGCGGGGCGGGGATGTGGGTGGGGAGGTGCGGGGGAGGGTGCGGGGTCAGATGGGTGCGGGCAGAGGGGAAGGGGAGTTGAGGGATCTGGCGAGCGTTCGGGGTGGGCGACGCGGCGGCGGGCGGTGGAGGGCGAGGTCGGGGAGGTCGGGGGGGGGGGGGGTGGTGGGGGGTCGCGGGGGGGGGGGGGTTCGGGGGGCGGTGGGCGTCGGGGGGGCGAGGGCGTGGGGGGGGGGGGCGTCGGAAGGGGGGGAGGATCGGGCCGGGCGGTCAGTGGGGGGAGAGTTCGGAAGAGTCAGGCGGTCGGGCGGCGGGGGGGGGGGGTCGGTCGGGGGGGGCGGGGAGGGGGGGGGCGAGTTTGTGGGGATGGGTCGGGTCGGGGGGGGAGGGGCGTCGCGGGGCGTCAGGGTCGGGAGTCGAGCGGGTCGGGGGCGGGGGGTCGGGGGGGGGGACGGGGGGAGGGGAGTCGGGGGATGTCGGGGCGGGGGGGTAGAAGGAGTGGAAGGGAGGTGTGGGGCGGGGCAAAGGAGGAGGCGGAGGGGAGAAGCGGCGAGGGTGGAGTGCGGAGGTTGGGTGGACTGGATGGGGGGGCGGTGGGGCGGGGAACCTGTCGTTCGGGGCCCCCCCCCCCCCCCCCCGGGGGGGTCGAGTTCGTCGAGTTCGGTCGGAGCGGGTGGGTCGGATGGGATTGTGGGCGGGAGATGGGCTTCGGGGTGATCTGGACGGGCAATCGTGTCGGGCGGGCGGGGGGGGGGTTGAGCCTACGTGTCAGGGCGTCGAGATGAAGGGAACGGGGGGGGGATCGGGGTCAGGGTGGCGGGATCGGGGGAGGGTGAGGGGAGGGGGGAATCGGGGTCGGCGGTGGGCGACCAATTTCGGGGGGGAAGGGGTCGAGCGGACGTGGTCGGGGGAGGGGGCGAGGGGGGGGAGGGGCAGGGGCCTGGGCGCGGAGTGGTCGGGGATCAAAATACAAGATGGACACCTGTCGGCCTTGTTGAATTCCATTCTCTCTTAAAATGTAATATGTTCAGTTCAAGCTCAGTTTCGCTATGATCTTGTGAAAATAGTTTTTCACAGAAATATGGATTTAAGTTCAAATTCAATGTTCAGATACAAAATAAGAGAAACAGTCTGTAATGATCAGACATAGAACGCTTCATGGTGGGCGCAAGATTCCTTTGAGATCTCTTGTTGTTGATATTTCAGTTGTAAAACCAAGTGAACAAGACAATCAATTTATTGAAGGTCTCAATAAATGACAATTTTTGTTACATAAAGTCTTCTTATTTTCTTGCCTTCAAGAAATATAAACAATAATTTGGAAATAAAAAATAAAAATAAAATACATACCTACCTTGCCCATTTTGGAAGGCTAATTGTCTGAGAACCAGAATGTTTTTTACATGGCCTTATCATGACATCACATTTAGTCTAAGATATTTTGTTTTCACATTTATTTCTTGATTTTGATTTTCTGTACAAGTAATTTGCATTAACTTTTGTATTCGTCAGCGCAATCAATCGTTTATCGAATACATACTTTTGTAACAGTGACATGTTTATAGAAAGATATAAACATTCGATGCGGTAAAATTAAAGAGAAGCAATAAACACGGCATAGAGAGTTTCATAAATCATATCGCACGTTGATAAAATATCAATTTCTGAGAAATAAACGGTCTTTGAAGATATTCCAAAATTTGATTTATGTTATATTTTGTTCTTGAACTAATATCACTTGACAAGGAATGTTGTTTTACAATTTGATGCCGTTAATTCAAAATATTGCTACAACTGTCAGAACATATATGCATATACGTATATGCAGTGCTCTCAACTATAGATCACACTCTGATATAACGACATCATATCAATACGAATCTAAAATCTGTCTGATGCATGTATTTTGCACGTATTAAAACGCTTCTTCGTTGTCAACCTTTGACGAAAAATGTCAATTTTGATGGTCAACTTTTCAGTGGAATAAAATCAGTATGTAATTTATTATTTGTCGGTATTGCTGGTGTTTTATAGTGTAGGCCTATTCCTCAAATTCAATAAGGATAGTCGGGACTTACAACTTAGAACTGGTAGCCATAACCATCTGAATCGGGACATACATCTTACAAATGGTAGTGATTGTCCCCTTGTTCGGGACATTTATATTACGCTTAGTAGTGACGGTCCCCTAGGTCGGGATATGTATATTTCTTCTAGTAGTAACGGTCACCCGGGCAGGGTTATGACTGTGTATACTTCGTCTAGTAGTGACGGGCACCTAGGCAGGGATATGACTGTGTACACATCGCCTTGTAGTGACTGTTACCTGGTTCGGGACACGTAGGAGTGACTGTGACTGTCCCCTGGTTTGGGACATGTATAATTCGCATAGAAGTGACTGTCCCCTGATCGTGGCATGTATATTCAAACTAGTAGTGAGTGTTCCCTGGTTTGGAACATGTATATTCCGCCGAGTAATATCTGTTCCCTTGTTCGGGAGATGCATATGCGGCTTAGTAGTGACTATACACTAGTCGGGACGTGTATATTCCGCCTAGTAGTGACTGTTCTCTTTTTCAGAATATTTATATGCCGCTTACTAGTGACTGTTCCCTGGCTCGGAAATTACCTTTTACAATAGGTAATGACCGTTCCGTCCTCTGACTATTTGTATAAGTCATCGTAAAGAGGAGGGTTCCTATAGAAGGATCAAATAATATTTACTTCACTGAAATTCTAGTTTCTAAATTACTGGTATTTAAACTCTAGTAGGGTTCTTTTCTAAACAAAATGACATTCCAGAAAGGACGTAAAATTCCGACAAAAAACAGTGAACCTTATTTTCTGATAATTGTCTTGCATTTGTGTATTTTATATTTTTTACCAACGACCAGATCAACATACTACAATCATTTGTCAGTCACATTCTGCCCTCTGCTTCTAATGATATAGAAAATGTATTTCTGTGTAAAAAGTACTAGTGTCTTTGGTACAATGAAATTAAAGTGATGAGTTTTTCCCGAATATTTTTTTTTTGCATTAATTCACATTAACTTGAGCAAAATATATTTCACTGGGAGAAACTGGGTTAAACTAAGTAAAACTCGCAACGATGGGTTAGGTATAGTTTTCAAGAAATATACAGTTTAATTGAGAAACAGTAGGTTTAACTGCCCCAAAATCAATTACATTTAACACCATTTAAATTGAAAATATTCTAAAGCTAAGATAGTCATTTTTTACATTGGTTACTCTTAGACCGATTTCGGCTATACTTTTAGAGATATTATTTGGCCTTGTAGGATACCACTTTATCTTTAGAAAATACACATACTTTTCAAATTGGAGCTCAATTGATAAAGTCTAATTGACAGAAACGATATCGTCTTGAGCATGGAAAAACTAAATTAACTTCAGAAAAATTAGGTTTTTATGAAAAACGATGTCTATCTGAGAAAAAAAAAATGGATTAACCAACTTAGGTGATTTTGACATGCCATGAGTATTTTTACCTCTGACAGTCTTGTTATTTTATTTGGATATAGTTTGTACAACTTTATGTCGTATTGCTATGTTTTATGTATTACTGGCACGTCATAGGGCGTTTCATCGAACAATATATCTTCATGGTTTTATTCGTTAGCAAACACTTTGCGGAAATGAAATGAAATGCCACTTTCAGTACATTTTTATCAGAAATAAAGGTGTGACCGATATTGATTGAAGATATTATAAACATAATACCAAAGTTATAGTTTTTGTAAAAAAAAAAATAATAATGTGATTTTTAAATCCAGCTTAAGGTTGCCATTGTAAAAGATCTTAGATTTTGGTATCCATTGGAAATATTAGTATCTAAACCTAAAGTAATTGTAGCAGTTAATAATGCATAAAGAAGATACACCGTTGTGTCAACAATATCACCATCTGTAAAGCAATATACAAAAACATTGCATGAGGAACAAGAACTGATTTGGGGGAAATCTAGAAGTGGGAGCATCTGTCAAGGAGGAGTGAGCATAAAGTGTCTTGGCATCCAGTCAAAATAAAGTTTCCTTTTTGTAATAAACAATGCAGAAAATATCCTTCACACCATGCGGCCGAATGTCAATAACATAAATTTGTTCAAAGCTGCTGTTTCACCGTTAATTATGTTTGCAATTATCTTGTAGTGAGTATTGATATGTCTATTTCAGCATTAACTGTTAACCAATAATTCCTAACTATTTGCCAACGAACATAACACTGTCGTTAACAGTTTGAGAAACGTCTAGTGTAATTATTCAGACAATTAAGTAGGACACGGCATTAAGATAAGCGACAGTTCATGAAGTTTGAAAGAGTCCAGGCAGAATGAAAAACAGCTTAGCAGAATTGTGTTGATGAAGATGTGTTAAAATTCCAATATTAATAGAAACAATGACCTATTTGTATTGATAAATTGTACATTCACTAAATATATGTGTTTACTATGCCTGTCTTAGATTTTCCCTTCAAACAAACGAGATATCTGATCTAATTAATCATTTACAGACATGGCAAGTTCACCGTGCCTTGCTTTCACAGCCAAAATACGTTTGTACATCCCCTTTATGAATCTTGATTTTAATTGCATATATTATACTCGAGTTTATAAAACGTTGCATTTGAAGCATAAAACTACTTAAAAAATGTCTTAGCATTTAATCAAAGTGCAGTAATTAACTTCCTCCCAGTTTTAACATGCTATGTCTCATACGGATAGTACATATATAGTGTCGTATCCCGATGTACATACTTGCTGTTTAAAGTAAAGTTTGATAGTTTAAATCAACACTGGATTTGTAATTCTGGTTTATTTGCTTACACCATGTGTACCTACAATAAGTTTCAGTGGTTCACATCCTGAGATAATCCAATCGATATAGCTTCTTTCTGAGTCTTTCCATTCAGAATACAATACGAGTGTTTTCTGGAGTTTTCATAACACTCAAGTTCAAGCGATAATGAAACTATCCGAGTATTAGTAACACTTTTAGGGATCCGATATATTCCGAATGAAAGTTGAATACACAACTATCTTTAATGATACTCCGTAATATAACTAAGGTGGTGAATACGACAGAGTCAGAGACAGAGGATACGACAGAGCTCCAATGAAAACGAATTCTTCCAAAAAGTGCCTGTGACCATTTAAATGATAGTGTCAGATCACAAGACAAGAATGAATTACCGATATTTCACGCTTTTGAGAAACATAAATTATATTTTCAAATGCTGTCCAGTAAAATGTGAACAAAACAATATGGTCACCAAAATTGCTATGTTTTCGTGATGAACAGCATATTCCGAAAGCGATAAATTGAAATATATGAAATCTCTGATGGGATTTATTCTATTTTCAATGAAAACAAACTCAACAATTTTGCAGTTTTGTTGGCGCACAGGTTTAAATGACAGAGAGAGTCCAAACGGGAAAAAGGTTCTGGTAACATTGGGACTCAAACACGCGCTGACCTAAGGTTGGAGACGTCATAGTTTAAAGCGCGATGTTGTAACCACTCAGCCATGGACACCACTTCCGGAAAAGAATCAGAATATCCTAACTGGCGAATATTATGCTAGTTTTTGGAAAACCGATTACTTACTTTCAAACTCGAGTATATAAGTGCTTTTAATTTTAGTCGTTTTTCTTTGAAGCCCTAAAGTCTAATAGCATGATGACTGATTGATAAAGGATATTACATTTTACACACATTTAAGGCTTCCAGCGGAATTGGTCAGACGGTAGAATCTTTTGGATACAAATAATAATTTCCCACCATTCATCTATCCATAAAAACAGTTCTTCAAGATAAAAGTAAACATGGCGTCATTTTGAAAAGTCGTATTAAAATTATACATAGTTATAATGCTTTAATATTCGGGGAAGGGGCCAGTGCAAACTGGTTAATATTGTATCTGATTTCTGCCATTTCGCACTTTGAAACGCGAAGTGTAAACACTTTTTTGCGCTTTTTCGCGCGACAAAGCGAAAAACCACAACATTTAAAACAGCGTTTTTTGTCTCATATTTGGTGCTTTTCGCATTTTTTTGGCGCTTTTTATCCTTTTACACCTTTTTTGGGTTTTAGCTTTTTAACCTTTTAGCTTATTCGCTTTCGCCTTTTCGCGTTTTCACTTTCCGGTAAGCATGCGCATTGAAAGTTATAAATATTTTTACAAATTGAATTAATAAAAGATAAGCAAACAAATTATGCCTTCACTCGAAGGATACTCTCCACATTTCCATTTAAAGAGATAGAGGAATAAATAAGAGGCATTGTCGTTCTTTTCAAATGGAGAATGAAAATAAATGTGCGCATGTCTATCGGAAAACGAAATAGCGAAAAGTAGAATATGCAAAGACGTGAATACGCGAGAAGGCAAAACAGTGAGAGAGCTAAAAGGCAAAATGCAAAAAAGCGAAAAGTCGAAAAAGCGAAAAAAAACAAAAAAATGTGAGGCATAGAAGCGCCGATTTAAATGTTACCGTTTTTCGCTTTTTTGCCTGCATTTTGACAATTTTTCGCGTTTCAAAGTGCGAAAAAGCGAAAACCGAGGTGGCAGAAATCATCCACCATAGCTATCAACTTAACGTTTTGATTGCTTCCCTTGACTTCGCATTACATGCAATGTAATGCAGTTTTCATGTTGGACACATCAGCCCAAAATCGAGATCCTTATTTCGTCCGTCTTTAAAGTTTTATACCGTGTTCAAATTATTCAATGATGATGAGGATGATGATGATGATGAGGATGAGGATGATTTGTTATTGTTACATGTGAGTAGTTGTGTTTTTATTCTACAAGACATAAAAAAAGAAAGAAATGTATGCACACACACTTGATGATGTATTCTTCTCAGATGTAGAGCAAGGAAGTAATTGACGTTATTTTATAAGTAAAGAGGAAAATATCCCACGCAGACCTCTTAAAGACATCAGATTCTGATGTGGTGATTACTTTTGAGTGGTCATTTTCAATCCTAATCGGTAAGGCGAAAACACATTATTCGTCCAATTATAGTTTATGACATGAAATGTCTTCGTATAAGAATCATTATGATAGTACTTTATTCACAATTAAGAACTAAATCTCTGTTGTTCAAATTGATTCCGTATATTTTCTTCAAGATCTCCAAGATTCCTTCGAGACCTCTCTCACTTTTTTCTGCTTTTCCCCGTCACTTATAAAACAATGGAATTAACAATATCCATCACAATTATACAAGTAACATGCGTTTTACTAAAACGAAATATTTTTCTATTCATCAAAATGTCAATCGTTTTGGCGTATTTCAGAAAAAATGCATTTGTTGACATATTTACATACCAATATTACTAGTCCAATGACACATAATTATATTTTCCTCTCGTATCACGTTTAAAATCAATAAATTCATCGAGCATAATTCATTGGATTCAGGGCTTTAAAAATATCATGTTTCAGTTGCAATGTAGCTTTAATGTATTAAATTTTCTCTTTCAGTGCATTTTATCATTTTTATATACAAACCATACGTGTATTGTATGTTGGCGCTTTCCCTTCGTTCATTTACACAAAATAAGTCGAAATCTTCAAGTAAATATCTCGATAAACAGATGTGTCACAGATATCATTTTCTGAATTCTGTCCCATTCATTCTCATTTTGATACGATATACGTGTACTGGTTAACAAATGGTGGTCTGTGTGATTATGATGGATTTCGACAATTTGATTATTTTAATTCCTACCTCAGCCTCATTATCAGATTCAGGTGCAGCTTATCCAGTTATAGGATAAACATGTTTACATGCAACAGGTTGATGACAATTTCTAAGAGGCCATGAGTTTTATCTTGACGGTAATGAGTAGTTTACCATTTTTTTGGATTGAGGAATTTGGACAATTTCAACAATGCACATGTTACTGGCGAGAACACGTTAAGGATATATATTCAATAAGAATCTAAATCCACCATGTGATGCTATACAGGGTTCCTCATTATTGAGTATGTTCGCGGCTACTTTTATAAATGTCATATATTTGATAACGTTTCCAAACTTAGACACATAGAGCGTAATCCAGAAATCCAAAAAGAAACGAGAAACAGGTGTGGTAAAGTAATACAGATGAACAGACGAATTAATCCCGAAACTGATTACACTTATAAACATAGAGAATGAGCAACATGAAATACAAACCCCTTACTTATAACTTTTATAGTATGTTTATAATACTTAGCAATGTGTCCATCTTCAAGAAATAGTATTAACTAGTATTATTCATGTTTTTTTAATTCCTACCTCAGCCTCATAATCAGATTTAGATACAGCTTATCCAGTTATAAAATAAACATGTTTACATGCAACAGGTTGATGGCAATTTCTAAGAGACTATAAATTTTATTATAACAGTAATTAGCAGTATACCCTTTTTATGGATTGAGGAATTTGGAATATTTCAATAATGTACATGTAAATAACGGGAAAACGTTAAGGATATATTTCCATTAATCTAAATCCACTATGTGATACTTTACAGAGTTTCTCGGTATTAAGTATGTTCGCGGCACGCCACCTGTTGGCATGGTAACTGAGTTCATTTCTACAAATATGGAAAGAAAATGATTTTTTATTTTTTAACATCATTCAATACTTTTGTTTGCGTTTTATATTCCATACACCATAAATTTCACCTAACCTTCATTGACTACTTCCGACTGTGATGGATGGAAATTATCATCAATTGAGATAAATGACATTGGTATAACTGAGGAATTTTCAAACATTAACTTCATTACAATAGTTATCCTACATAATCCGCTGACCTTTGTGACACAATCCCTAAGTCATTCAATGAATGGAAATTGATTATACTATGATGTTCATTCTTGTTTTTTTCTTAATTTGGCAAATATCAATATCGAAAATAATTGACATCTCTATTGCAGTCGAAGATTGTCAACAGATAGTTATCATTTTTAAGTGATTTTCGAAATGGCCAGAAGCACTCTGGGGAAATTTTGAACGAAGCGCTATGGAAAATTGTAACGAAATGATACGGGGATACGTTGACAGCATAACTATGACGTCATGTTTTTGTGATGACGATTTGTCATGCATGGCTATATATCTCTGAATATGACTTCATACCTTGGTATAACAAATAACAGGACAATTACTGTAAACGTTTTGTTGAAAAGGAAAGATATAAAGTAGTATACAGATGGTTAATGTTCGTGCACTAACTTAATGCTGGTACCAATCCATCAAGCGATGGAAGTAATCTTAAACGCTGTATGCCTATACATCATTCAATTTGATTTAAGTGACAGTGTCAATTATATGTTTAATTAAAGAAGTTTTATTTGTGTATTTCATATCCGGAATGTTTTTACCAAAACCCGATGTATGTTTATTTGACTATAAAACTATCATTCACACGTAAAAAGTGCTTGTTCATAAATATCTTTGGGCAAGCATATTTAATAGTTAACTTGTTTAATTTCACGTTATATTTGAGACGGGAATCGGTAAAGACAATTAGTAGGTCAAATACACCCAAAGGTACCAAAAGAAATAGAACATTTTAATAACATTAAATCATTTCAGTTAGCCATTGAATTATACACAGGGTTGTGCATGTTATTCACTAAACCATAGCAATAATGTATTTTGCCGTAGCAAAAAGATTTAAACGTCTCAATCTAAATTTTATTGTATTCCTTATCATATAAAGTTGTTTTTGCTGTATTGTCATAATATCTCATATGCCATATATAGGTATACAGATTAGAACTTATCATGACTTAAAAGGTTACAATTTGTTAAATCCTCTTCAACGTTTGACTTTATTGTGAGCATCTGTCGAGCACAACTGATGAAGTCTTATTGACATTTGATTTGGCCTTTTTGTAAACTTATCAGGAACACTCTGATTCCAATAACAAGTACAATGAAGACGATATTATCAAGATGCTGGGGTTTCTAGTAGACAACATCTTCTTGGTTTTTGCGGGAACAGTTTTCCAACAGATTGTCGGCATTCCAATGGGTACCAATTGTGCATCTCTCTTGGCTGACATATCTTTGTATTCATATGAGGCGGAATTTATACAGTCTCTGCTCCCCAAAGGAAACAAACAGTTAGCATCTCTGTTCAATTTTATCTACAGGTATATCGATGATGTTCTGTCCATAAATAATTCAGAATATCCTGTAGAGCTAGGGATTAATAGGACGACAGAGAGCAACACATCTGCTTCTTACATAGATTTACTCCTGTCGATTGGAAAAGACGGTCAATTTCACACATTCCTCTTTAACAAACGAGACGATTTCAATTTCCATGTCACAAACTTTCCGTTTCTAAGTAGTAATATTCCATCTTCTCCTGCCTATGGCGTTTTCATTTCTCAACTTGTACTTATACCAGGACATGCTCTTCTTATGAATGTTTTATTCTGAGAGGTAAACGACTAGCCAATAAACTACTTACACAAGGTTACGTTGTTGAACGCTTGGAGTCGTCGTTTAAGAAGTTTTATGATCGATACGGGGATCTTGTTAAACATTAGGAAGTCCCCCTCTCAGAGATATTAGATAGTATTCTGGATCACGGCCACAGACAGTGACTCCGTTTCACCAATCATGCTTTTCACCGAACTTGACCTCATCACCAAACTTGACCTTTTTACCGAATTCGACCCGTAAATCGAACTAGAAAGGATTCCATGGAACATTTGTGACGGGTGGGGCATGCCAGCAGAAGACGCTGACTCCTTCCAGACACCTGGTCTTATCCCGTTTGGCATTCGTAATTGTTCTTCATGTTGATACCATTTGCACATCTAATTCGTCGTGTTATAATGGACTTGATTTTTTGATTATTGATTGGTAATTCTTCAATTTTACTTATAACTTTAGCTTTGTTAACATAGTTTTACCTATTCTAGAATAAAAGCAACGCATTCAAAAGTTGCACCTACACCAAGGTTTGAAATCAATAAGTCTCAATCCCAAAGGTAAAATTTATGCTGGATACACATCTTTTTGTACTAAAACATTTATTGTCCTGATCTATAATGGACGCAGTGCGTGCCACTTTGTGTAATAGGCACAAAAGTGTCTCCATTAAGTGATAAAAACAAAACAGTTTACACGCTCTTTTGATAATGTATATACATGCTCCGCATATTGTTAGTGTTTGAGATATATATATATATATATATATATATATATATATATATATATATATATATATATATATATATATATATATATATATATATATATATATATATATACAAATACAGTTTTAAGAGTAAAATATTTCTGACACGGAAACAAAAATCATTTGATATGTCAATGCTATATGGTTGAAACAGAACGAGCTCCATGTTTGTCATATTAGTATAAACGGATATCAATGTAGATAGGAATTATGCAATAGTCCACTGTAAAAAAAAGCAAATATCAGTTAAAATAGGAGAATAATGTCAACATACGTCATTTAAAAGTGTATATGAATTATAAAACAATTATCTAGGAATCTATTTAAGAATATAAAGTTTGATAAATAAATATCAACATGACTAGCAGTTTGTCTTAATTTCCTAATTCTGATTATGAATTTAATTTTCAACACAAAAATAAACTTTCCAATTTCTTGACGTTTCTTACCCTAATTACCGGACATTTTATATAGCTCCTTCAGTACCCTAAACTATTGTTAGATTCATTTTCGTTTACATTGATAATCCATCTACTAATACACTGTATTTCCTACAAATTCTAAACCGACAATTAAGTATAATAAAGTTCATATAATGTTATTACAGCTTTGATATATGCTACCTTTATAGATTCCATCGGTACATCTGCTACACGGTAATAAAATAATTAAGATTGAGAAGTAATCATTTAACCATAAACCGGTGAAGTAAATTAGTTGGTTTATAAAACAGCATTAAATTAAACACACCAGGGTTATGAAGATATTAAATATCTGATAATCACAGAGAAATTTGAGGATGTTAATGATGCACGTTATTCCATCTATTATGATAACACACCAATCTAAGACTAATACTATTTACAGCAAAATCAACTGATTACTGTTGTAAATCAAAGTCCTGAAAGATTGAAAGCTTAGAAATACGCACATATTATATATATATATATATATATATATATATATATATATATATATATATATATATATATATATATATATATATATATAGGTAGATAGATAGACAAAATATAGATATATAGATAGTAAAACCTGTTATAGCGGCCACCTCTATATAAGGATTACCTGTCTATAAAGACACCTTTATATATATATATATATATATATATATATATATATATATATATATATATATATATATATATATATATATATATATATATAAATATAATAAATTAAATATATAATATACGTAATAAATCTTTTAAATATACTTTAATTTATGAAAATAGTAAATGGCAATTTGGTCATCTGGAGAAATTATTGCAAACAAATCTCTTTCCATTTTCCATGAAAATAGTAAACTGGCAATTTGGTAATACAAAAAACAGTTATCATAATATGTGAAGATGTCTAATAAAATTATAGAATATTGGACCACCAACTTGCAGTACACACTGAACAACCGAGTGAAGTCATGGAAAACTTCAACATCATAAAACGTGGCTTGACTTCTTCCGTTCAGATATTGATTGAGATGTTTTAATTAAGATAAAGTAAGCGTTGTCATAAGGATATTATTCGCAATTAAGTGATTATGTTTGTCAGTCTGATCAAAAGTTGAAAACTCTGATTCAATCAGTTTGAAAGATAAACGATAAGCACAAAAGTCGGTGCGTTTGGTTTGCTTTACTGTAAAAACGATCGTGGTCCTTCTCCGGAAAATGAGGAGGACTGTTCGTCCTTTCCCGGTATATTGTATTTTAGTTCATTTCCACAGTATCAATACTGACCATCTGTATATAACAGTAAACAAAATGTGGAGTTTGGAGTATACCAACATTTAAACAAACAGACAAACACACAAACCAGAAAATGCAAACAATTATTTAACGGTAGATAATAACATTTAACTGATAATAGGTGTAGTTAATTCAAACAGCATTCATTTGTCCATTTCCCTATTTAATTATTTGTCCTTTCCACACAGAGACCAAAATGTGACCTCCTATTTATAAGCAATAAAAACTGATCTTAACAATAATAACAGCGAAAGTGAAATATGTGTATCTTTTAGATGTTCCTGGTGTTGACAAATTACATGCTTCACTCTTTAGATTTGTCGAGACTGTTCTGTATCCAATAAAATACTTTTGAAATTAATCACACACACACACACATACACACACCACACACACATACACCACACATACACATACAAATACACACACATACACACCACACACACACACACACACACACATACGAATTGTAAAGAGCACCAAAATGACTAACGACACGGACAAAAATTAAGTCAAATTTTCGGGACTATCTGTCCCTTCTTCAGGACTAAGATATTACAATAGCACAAATAACACATACATACACACGCAATCAAGCACCCCACACAGTTGGAATACAAATAAAAAGCTACATCATGATGTATAATGATAAACAAGATTGAAATCAAACAAGTGTTAGTATAAAATTGAATTACTAATGATCTAATGAAATGTGAATGAAGTAAACGAATGTTAATAGAATAAACAAAACTGTGAAATTAGCAAGAAACTATAAAAATCTGGTAACTCAAAACATTTACAAGGTATCACGTTCGAGTTTTGAGTTACCAATTTATTTATAGTTTCTTGCTAATTTCACAATTCACAGAGAGATTATTAATCAATTGAATACACTCTACCAAAGAGGTCATGTTTTACATTTATACAAATATCGATGTCAAGTCTAAAATACGAATATATAACAACTCCTAGGCATCAACTGTTATCATTTGTTCAAGACATCAAAGCATGTATGACGCAGTAGTTTAGGCACTGTTGATTGGCAATGATTTGCAAAATAGATATATTGTACTTAACAAGGAAAATTTTACAACCATTTACGAAATAACTCCTTCATCCCACGACAATATCACGTCATTACACAGGAAATCGTCACAATCGAAATATCATGAAATGGTATCAAACTTCCTTTCACCAATTAAGAAATACTCCAATTATCTCGTGTATCGGTGGCAATGAGGATACGTCAAATGAGTTGAAAGCGGCATTATGGAATGCAATGTGAGTTTATTAAAACACATTTATACAGACAATACACTTATTACCACCATGTTCCTTTACAATTTTCTTTTATAGAAATATAACTATATAATTTTGTAGAGAGAAGGTATGCATGAACTTTGATTGTTTCACTGGTTATCGTGGTTTGAGATTTGTGGATCCAGTAAATAGTTTTGAAAAAAGATAACATTTTCTGAAGTATATAATTTTGAATTTTCTCAGATTACAAGTTGTTCGTTGTCAGATAGGGATAGAGAAAATATGTTAACTGGAATTTTCAGTTATATCTAATTCTGGATATCTCGAAATATTAGAGACGGTCGTATGAGTTACACCATAACAAGGTTCCACTATTTATCGATTAAATCTACCATTCGATTCGTATATTGCTATTTCTATATTGTGTTTTAGTTTTAGTTCACTGTAACAAAATGTCAGTAGTAATTCACCGTCAGTGACATCAGGTGACAAGAACTTTAACCCGAGCTATGACTGTTGAAATATAATTATCTAAGGTAGATTTTTGATGCGTCATATATGCAAACCTTACAATCACACTTGTACATGTGTCGTTAGTATCTGAAATGCAATGATATCACCGAAAGTCCTGTTGTCTTGTGAAAACCCGTTTGAATCGGTGTTCGCATTTCTAAAATGAATCCACGTATGCCAATTACTATAAATGTTCTTTCTCTGTGGGACATTTTATAATTGAGTTTCAGTATATAAGTATATGCCAAAATGGAATTCACGCTACCCTCTCTTTAAAGTAGCTTAAATTAGGAGATTTTTTCCTAAAACCAGAACATTGTTTCCATACTGATTGACCTTGGCATGGCAAAATGATGCAGCACTGTGTATTATATATTATTATATATGTACCAATGTATGCTTGTGCGTGTGGGGGAGAGGTTTGTGCGTTTTCATTCTCACAGATTAGATGTTAAAATGTGTTTACCTCTTTTTGTGTGGTCAATGATATATTAACGTTTGAGGCAATGGTGTTTGGATATACATTAACAATAAATGAGTTTTGAAATACGTTTTTTCCCATAAAAACAATGAATCATCAAACTATTAAAAATATCAAATACCAAAGTATAAATCAATAGAATGTCCAGGACATAGGCACAAATCCGGTAAAAATGGGCAAACACGGACCTCTAGAAACCATGAGGTGGAATCAGGTGCCATGGAAGAGTAAGCATCCCCTGACAACCGGTCACACCCGCTGTGAGTCTAAAGTCAAGTCCAATGAAACACGTGAGGAGTGTATCCTCGTCACAATTGGTAAAGACGTCTCAAAAACCGCCAACGAAAGGGCAACTCAACATTTCACTTAGTGAAACAGAGTAGTCGCAAACAAGTCTATTATACCGACGGCAAAATTTGCGGAACGTTGACATTAAACGCGATTTTTGATATCCCTGTGTCAATAATTTGTCAGTGAGTAGTTTACCTCTGTATATGAAATCTTCATATGTTGTACGCGCCCTGGCATATCGGATCATTTGTGAAATATAAACTCCATATGCGGGTGACTGAGGGATATTGCTATTTAAATGTGGAAAATTTAACCATGGGAAAGCCGAAATCGTCAAATTTGTCGTATAGCTTAGTTGCCAATTTCCCGTCTGTGTCTATACAAAGTAAAATGTCTAAGTATGAAGCATGTGTGCTTGATTCTGCTGTATCTTTAATTATGCTGGGATATATCGCATTGACATATTATGAAAATTGTCTTTATTAATTGACAAAACGTCGTCGATATACCTAAATGTCAAATTAAAGGACACCGCTAACTTTTTCTTCTTTTGATTAGGCAGTTTCTGAATGAAGTCTGTTTCGTATGAATAAAGGAACAGGTCTGTCATTAAAGGGGCACAATTGGTTCCCATAGGAATGCCGACTGTTTGTTGAAAGACAACGTCTCCGAACATTACAAATATATTGTCTATTAGAAATTCCATCATGTTTTTATATCAACTGCAGTGTATTTATGCGTAGAATAAGAGTAGTGTTGGACAAAATAAGTATCCTGATAGCCAATCACTATATATTTAAATTTCCGGGTACCACCTTTTAATCTTCTTTGTGGAATAGTTGTGTAAAGAGTAGAGAAGTCATATGTTTTGATACTGTGAATTCGAGAAAAATTGTGTGCCTTCAAATTTTCTAAAAGCTGTTTAGAATTGTTTAGTATCCACATCTGATTTACACCGCTTCTGCAATAAGCAACTGTACAATATTGTTGAAATTTGACCTAAACGGCTGTCAATATCTTGGTAAGGAGTAAAGATAAAGGTTTGGTAGAACATTTGCTGGATCCTGCTATGTATATATTATATGGGGGTTTATGAAGTTTTGGTATCCTATATAAATATGGTAGCTAAAAAAAACCTTTGTCTGCTGGTACTAGTACATATTGGTCATGTAATCTATACAGTACAGTTACTACTTCTGGATCACTAAATACAGAGGGATAACGTGTTTTCATAGTCCTAAGTTTTCGAATACGACATTTTATCAACCATCGTGTGGCTTTTAGACATTGAGACAAAGTGTCTGTTCTACGTCTTCATGTTTGCCCCATCGTCGCATAATATTCGACAGAATTCATAAATGAACTGAAATTTTGACGCCAATTACAGGAACGGACTTCCCGGTATTTAGGGCCCCGTAAAATAAGATTTTTTTAGGCTTTCATTTAAACTGCTTTCACAAGGTTACGTTGTTGAATGCTTGGATTCGTCGTTTAAGAAGTTTTATGGCCGATATGGGGATCTTATTTAACATTATTAAGTCCCCCTTTTAGAGATATTAGATAGTATTCTGGATAACGGTCACAAACAGTGACTCCGTTTCACCAATCATGCGAACTTGACCTCATCACCAAACATGACCCTTTTACCGAATTTGACCCGTAAATCGAACTAAAAAGGTTTCCATGGAACATTTGCGACGGGTGGGGCATGCCAGCAGAAGACGCTGACTCCTTCCGGACACCTGGTCTTATCCCGTTTGGCATTCGTAATTAGTAGTTATAGGCAGCTCCATAGTGCGCCATTTGAATTTAACCGCCACTGATGACGTCATCAGAATACTCGCTTCTGATTGGTCAATTCAAATGGCGCACCATGGAGCTGTCTGTGACGTCATAACCGGAAGTGCGTCATACCGGAAGTGAAGTCATACCGGAAGTGCGTCATACCGGAAGTGAGGTCATGTTGTCATGGCAATAAGGAGAAAGAGCCAATCGTTGAGTTTGGAGGCGTGTCTATGACCGGAAGTGGAAGGTTGTGGGTGCTGCCATCTTGGCTAAGGAGCCTATGAGAGCCTTCGTTACAAGAGGTTGGGGTCACGAGAGGTCACGTGAGTTCACGAGAAGTCAACGGTAAGAGACAGAAATTGGGTTTTTCCAGTTTTGAGCTGAGAGTGAATCTATTTTTAGAACCGAAACTTTGGTTTTTTCCAGTTTTGAGCTGAGAGTGAATCTATTTTTAGAACCGGAACTTTGGGTTTTTCCAGGTTTGTGAAACTCGTAGTTGGTGGCGCCACCTTCGGTGAAACCAGTAGTTGGTGGCGCCACCGTCGTTGAGAGTTGTGTATCATCAAGTGCGCATGCGCGAGAAGCGGTAGGCCGAGCTCGACTCAAGCTTGAAACTAAGACTTGTACTAAGGCTTGTAGAGTGACGAGTATGTACAAAGGGAGATCACTCTGTATAGCCTGTAGGGATGGGGTAAAGGGGAGATCACTTTGTATAGCTTGTATGAGTAGGACTAAAGGGAGATCACTCTGTATAGACTGTATAGGTGGAACAAAGGGAGATTACTCTGTATAGACTATAGGGGTGGAACAAAAGGGGCGATGACTCTATATGGGGTGTATGCACTTAACCAGAAAGGGAGGGTGGGTAGTAAAAGAGGAAGGGTAGCCATCTTTGGTATGGAATCATGGGATATCTAGTTTTTCAGGGACTGACTAATCTCACGACAGGAGGGAAAACTATAGAACATGAAAGTGTGGAACGTTCTCAAAGTTTGTCAAAGTGATCAAGTGTGTACCGTTCTCATGTTTCAAAGTTTGCAACGTGTGCAACGTTCTAAGTTATGAAGTCTCAAAGTGACAAAGTGACACAAGTAGCACAAGTGACAAAGTGGCACAAGTGACAAAGTTGCGAAGTATGAAGTTGTTCACTTACGTCGTTTCAACAAGTATCAAAGTTCAGATAGTGAAAATAGTATCTGTATTATTTTATATTATTTCTTGTACTACTGTATATAAAATAAAAAATTAAACACTCACCCAATTTTTCTGACGATGTTGACTCTTGGAGCTTCGGCTGCCAAATGAGCTCTCAGTAGTCTAACTGAACTTATTCTCAAGTTTTTAATGTTACTATTTTTAGAATTGACTCGTTTTGAATTTCTGTCTCATAAAATTTGATCAATCAAGTAAAAGAATTAACTTACTTACTATAGGTTAGACGTACCACTATAGTATAACACAACACAAAAACTGCATAGTTTCAGTTAAGGTTTCTTTTCGTGTAAGTTAGGTGGCCCTGAAAAGGGCCGTTTGTTGTTGGGTTAAAAACCCTATGCCTTACAGGCAACGGCAGTTGACCATTTTCTTTTTCTTCTCTGCTGCTGCACGGGCCGTAGCAGCTCTACACCATTTCTCTAGCCCGGCCGTCTGTCTCTCAAAATAATCCTGGGCTGCCGTCTTCAACTTGTCCAGTATGAACTTTGGCTTACTAGCCCAAAAGAGTGTGCTGTCCAAATACATACTGCTTTGATTAGTTGGCTGTGCCATCTTCGGTTTTTGTTGTGTCTTCTGGAATGAAGCGCAGTGAAATGAGACGCGCACGGCTTTTTATATGAGCAGTATAGCGCACGCGACTTACTCCGCTTCGTCAACTTTGAACTCTTTGATGATTGGTCTATGTATCGTTGGCAACGTGATTCCACCAATGAAAACGGCAAGAGTGATTGACGCCTAGAAGAAGTCAGTCTAAGAGTGATAAAAAATAAAAAAAAGTCAAACATGTCGTATACTATGGAGTACACTATGGAACAAGAAAACGAACCTGTTCTAATCGAGCCTGTATATGATACTAGGTAGATTATTCGTGATACTAAAGAGAAGTTACAAAAGATTAATCTGCACTTTCAACAGGGAAAAGAAGATGTTCGCCTGAGACGATTTGTACTTCTCAATTCTGTTTTGCGGTTTGGTAGAGAAGAGAGAAAACGTAAGCAGATGGACGAGAAGTGTTTGCCGTTTAACAAGAGATTATGTGCATGAATCTTGACAGATATGCCAAAACAACGGTCCTTTTCAGGACCACTTATATCTTACGAAAAGAAACCTTAAACTGAATGTGCAGTGTATATAATAAAATGAGTTATAGGGTTTATGAGACAAGAATATGAGTTATAGGGTTTATGAGACAATTAAATGAGCTATAGGGTTTATGACACAATAAAATGAGTGATAGGGTTTATGAGAAGGCGTGTTTTATAGAGTAGTAGTAGATGTAGCATATCTCAATACAGTTTAGATTACTTTTCTAATGAGTTGGGTGGCCCTGAAAAGGGCCGTTAGTTAGGTTACTAATATTGACAGTAACATCTTCTCTTTTTCAGAGGTAAACGTCGTTCTGCTTCCAGTAGATCATCTGTCTTTCTCTTGATCGTCATGATGATCGGTATCTGTAGGTGACGAAAACTAGCTCTAATATGTTTTCTTGTAGAAACATACTGAGCTGACAAATACTCTAAGCACTGTCGGTACTGCCGATCGAGTTGATCTCTGACTTTCTGCGAGGTTTGCTGATGTTTCAGTTGCCTCCATCTCTGATTCAGTTTTGTCAGTAGACTCTGATAGTAACGATTACACTTCATGGTACGCCACTTGGTTTTCTGTTGTAGCAGAATAATTCTGTAAATAGCTTCTGTATAGATACTCTCCATTTTGGTTTTTGTTTTTCACTAAGCGATGTTCAACAAGAAGGAGAAGAAACGCTCACGCGACATGTGACGTCACACCCTGCCGAGTATGTCTCAGAGTCTATAGTCATTGTTTGATCATGGCTGACTGTGTAAACATGTGGGGCGAAGTACAAGAAAAAGAAGAATGGATGATATGTGCCGATACAGTGGGAAGAAAGGTGGGCTGGTTATCGAATATCGATGAATGGATTGAGCTCGTGAAGCTTTGAAAAAAGAAAAAGAGAAAGACGGCAGAGAAAACGGACAAAATGCTTTTTATGCCATGGCTTATAAAGCCTAAAACACCAACGGCCCTTTTCAGGGCCACCTAACTTTTACGAAAAGAAACCTATGACTGATTAGAGCAGTAATAAAACATAGATCCTTTGTATACCCTTATTCTGTATCTCTTCTTTTCTCTGTGCATCTCTTCTACTCTAAGTGTTACACGATAACTCTTGATCTCCTTCTACTCATAGTTTTGTAGTTTTGTTCATGGTGTTGTACACCAGATCACTCCTTTGTGTCTACCTTGTAGATACTAGAGCAGGACTCTAAGTGTACTCTTAGTGTACACCTTATACCCAGTAGGTTTAAACTCTAAGTGTACTCTAAACGTGTACACCTTTTAGTCAGACATAAATACACAAACACCAGATCATTTTTAATAAGTTTAATGCCCCGCTAAAAACTTTTTAGATAGTCGACAGAGGATTAGGGCCGTCCCTCTGTGACTATGTACAATACATAAGAATGAACTATGAAATCACTGATTAACTATCAGAACATTAACTTTGATAACACTGATTAACTATGAGAACATTAACTTTGAAAACAATGATTTTATAAAACGTTCATAGCTATGAACACGCAAACAAAACTTTTAGTCACTTTGTCTCACTACTACGGTTGATCTTGCCCATACAGCACGGAGCAAAAGAACGTCAGCTTTTGTCCTAGATCGGTCGGTTCGGAATCCTTGACGCTGTGACACTAAACGTATTTACACGATAAACAGTACTAAATGACAATCACTGCTGTTCGGTTTCCACTTTCCCTTTCTTGGTGGCTTTGCCTCCCTTCTTGAGCATCAAGTTGAGTTTACGTTTGACCCCTGTTGAAGTCTGTTCGGGACATTCATAAGCCCAATGACCTGACTGATGACATTTATAACACTGGTCCGATTGACGAGATCGATTTTCTACTTTGTTCTCAGGTTCTACTCTTACTGATGTTGTTGTTGTTGTTGCCGACTCGTTATTCTTAGGACATCTAGGAGACCAATGTCCAACTTCACCACAAATGAAACAAGGATGAGTCTGTGGCGTAGGCTTATATTCGTACCCCATATACGATGTTCTGACTCCTGGCTGTACTTTATCCTTCAATTCTTTCAGAGTAGTTGTAATAGTCGTGAGTTCTTCCCTCATTTTCTGTAATGTGGATAGCAAGGCATCACGTAACATTCCCTGGGTCGCATCATTTTCTTGTTTTTCTTGCAACTGGTCTAAAGTTTTGAGAACTTCATCAAACTCATCGGCCCCTTCTAGGTAAGGTGTAATATTAGGTGAATAATTTGGGTGCGTCTGTGACAAGCCTGGATAACTCATGTTGATGACTGATTCAAATGATGTTTGGTCACTGCACTTCACTTTACTTTATAGCCGTTCTTCTTCTTATTCTATATTTAGACTCGTTCCCGTCAGCCACTTGGATGTTTCCCAGAAGGGAGGCTCCACAGGGTTTTTTGTTTTTGTTATGTTTATATCAGCAATTGACTGAAAGCACAATCTTTAGACCAACGTCGATGTTCTGTAAAAGCATTATCGCTCCATTCCCAATCTTTTAAACAGATGCCACAAGAAAAAAACTGAACGTGGTCACTGTTCCCTAAATACACAAATCCTGCTCTGGCTAATTCTGTCTGTTCAGGTCCCGGTAGATATTTGGGCCAATGATCTTTAAACGTCAGGTACCTGGATTCATACGTACAAAAATTAGGCAAGGCTAAAGGTATTCTTAATTCCTGATGAAACGATAACCCTCTGACGGTAGCAGGTCTTAGTTTAAAAGTGGTCACACCTTGTCTCCTTTCGGTAGGTGGAGTCCTTGTCACTTCTATCAGATTGACTCTCGGGACGCTATCCACTTCAACCCGATGAGCTCGTGGTACGCTATCCACTTCTACCCGATGGGTTCGTGGTACACTATCCATCTTGTCTCGGTTCATGGGAGCACTATCCGTGACGGTCTGACTAGCATCCATCGTCGATGAAAATAAAGTTTCCATACTTGATGTTCTTTCCATCGTGTCTGAGAGTGAATGGTCCCTGATGTGCATTCTCACTCCCTTTTTATAAGGTTCATAAAATCTATTTTTAGATCAGACTAAAAAATCATATTTTTCTACGTTTTTTTGTCCTGAAACACAAATTGTATCATCGGTACGTCTACATGATGATCAAAAGGATCCCATGCTACTTGTCGTTGTTCTTTATGCACATGATACATCATACCTGCTCGATTGCCATTATTATCATTTAATTGTAAATGAAAAGTGTCACCGTACATGGGAGACTGACGACAATCGCTTAACCATTGTCGTAGAAACATTAAAATATCATGAGGTATTTTTTCCTGTTCTACTTTTCGTGGTCGTCCCCTTTTCACTCCTTCCCTCTGTCCCTTTTCTTCTTCTCTTTGTTCTTTTGTTCTCTCTACGGATACTTTGCGTGGACGTCCCCTCTTTCTTTTCATTCTTTGTTCTTTTCCTTCATCTCTCTGTCCTTCTGACTTTTTCTCTCCTTCTATCTTTTCCTGTCCTTCCATCGTTTCCCCTATTCTTTCTTTCTGTTCTTCTTCTTCTCTCTGTTTCCCTTCTCTCTGTTTCTCTTCTCTCTGTTTCTCCCCTTTCCACCCCTTGCGTCTTTTCATGTCTTCTTTTCTCGCGTCTTTAGTCATGTCATTTTCTCTTTTCGTTGGTTTCATATTGACTTATGATGTGAACACGATGACTCTCGGTCATCAACTGACCAAATTCCTGTGTTGCACTTCATTTTATAATTAAATGACACGACGGAAATGAAGTTTGGCAATTACTTTTCCTCCTAGAAAATGAATTTTACGTCCCATGTCATCTCTCAATTGTATTTCAATGGTATCAAAATACTTTTTATTTAAACCCACATAATTGTAATGAAAAGGTTCCCAATGTTGATGATTGAGCGATTGACCCGTTTGAAAAGGGACCACACGTAATAACGGTAACGATTGTGAACCCACAATTTGACTTTCGGCAATGTTACTGTAGACATAGATACCACTCATACCAATATTAAAATCGGGTGAATACTTTGGCATGTGTGTAACATCGACCCATTTAGTCATCTCCTCATTCATGTCAATGGCTTCAAAGCCAAGTTTATAACCTAGTAGACTTGGAAAACGTATTAAAAAGGGAACGGAATAGATGGATCGGCCTTTAAACTCAATCATGAATCGATCTAAAGCTGAGTCATACCTGAATTTAATAGTATTTTTATGAGAGAGAGAGATCTTCTATACCATCAATGACATATTGAAAGGCTCTAGAAAACCCAACTTTCATCTCTTCTATTAAAGCAGCAGGAGACGCATAAAACCCCGAACGAAATTTAAGTCTCCAAATACTTCCTACAAAAGCGATCCCCGACTTCGTATCTGTTTTAGAGATGACATGATCAAATTGGGGATCATCTAACGAGACGTGTTTCTTTATCAATTCTACAGTAAAACGTTCATGTTGACGATATTTCATTTCCTTTTTCTTAGGATACGTAGAGGGGTCCTGGGAATTTTTAGGTGTCACGACGGATTCCAAAGGAACGTGAAGGGGAACCAGGACATCTATGTAATTCTCATCGGATCCTATCGATTCTATTAAGTTGGGAAAGATCAATTCACTCAGCGCTACTTCCCACTCACTATCCATCATACTTAAAGCTTGAGGTAAATGAGTTTTGAATTCTGTTAAAGGTATTATCGGGGAAAGACTTTTAAACTAGCATCGCTAGGTAAAGTCATGTAAAAACTACCATGATCTTTAGAATCGAGAGTGGCCATGATGCGTGTACTTGAGATCCAACTGTATCAATGAAACCCCTACCCTTCACTGTCTTCTGTTTTATATCAACAACACCAACACCAAAGTCAAACTCATAAATTTTATTACTCAAAAACAAACTTTATTCAAACTTTATTCAATAACCATAAGGTAAAGTACAAAAGTTTTCAATGCGATGTCTCTTATCATACACGACACGCACTTCTTTAGTCATCGCCTGTGTTTTGACTTTATGTTGTTTCGTTCGCATCATCTTATGAGGGTACGATACCAGTACTTTCTTTTGTTGACCACGTAACAACTGTTTCAATGTATCTACGTTGACTATAGAAGTGGTACGACTATCAAAAGTGATTCCTTTGACTTTACACACCGTTTTGTCCTGACGAGTCTTGTACCCATAATTTTTAGGACCTCCCGAGACAAAGGATAAGATAGAATCGCCATCTAATTCGTCTGTCCATCCTCCTAAACTGTTCATGATGGTAGGATTCCACTGCTGTGGATCGTGTTGATAAATGATACTGTTTGTATCAAAATATAACACACGTTCTCCCAAACGTTCTAGGGTGGCATAGAGATGTAACCGTGCTAAAGACGTCGTAAAGGCTGCTAGCACTACATTGCTAAAACCATTGAGTTCATCAAAGTCATCCTTCTGTTTCGAATTCACCAGCATCATGTCTAGCTCATCATGGCCTTCGTCATTTGGAATCAGTTCTAAATGTAATATCTCACGAGTGTCATCTTGAAGTAACTGTTGTAATGCTTCGTAACTTTCCACATACTGTGTCTGAGGTAAATTAGTCCGTTGAGCAAATTTACCCCACAAACAGTTCAGAAACAGTTTAGCAATGGTCCGTAAGATAGGATTCTTCTCTACACCTTCTTCTCGTATGATCAGTTGTTCTCTCGTTTCAATCTCTTTGAGGTACTGACGACGATCTTCTTTTGTTTGACAGGAAGCAGGGAAACCACTTGCTTGTTGCTTAATCTGGAGAAACTGATCAATATAGCTACGAAATAAAGTATTGGACTGCCATACTTCAAAGATACGATCGAGCACATAACCTTTCTCTATAGTTTTATTCAATTCACACGTCGTCCATGTACCTAACAAACTTCGCTCTTGATCCGTATGAGGGCATCGATAACTCATACCCAACTCCTGTTCGATTCCTTGTTGAGCACAAGTACGGCATAAAGGAAAAAGTAGCTTTCCTCCTGCAAACCGATAAGGTAACACGGGATGAAACAGCTGACGAGGAGGAATGACTCGACATTGTACCAGTCCAAAATATTGATCTAGAAATCATGCGTAATCACGTCTGGGTGTCCAATAGGAAAAGTCCCATGTTTCAAGACAAACGGGTACAAAGAACATACATCCACGTGAAGAATGTCTCCTTCTTCACAAAGCAAACGAGTAGCATTCGTCCGACCTCCAAATAAAGCATCTTTAGGAACTAACGGGTCGGGAAAATCTTCATACGTTTTATCAATGAAATGTTGAAACTCTGGATCCGTCTTGTACCTTTGACGATAGTCATGTTCCCACAGCGTTTCTACTTGATAGTGTTGACGCAAATACTGATCTCTCTCTAAGGTCTTTTGATACACTTCTTCATACGTCAAAGAAGGATGAAACGGGTGTTGCTCTTGCTTTAAGTTAGGAAAACACAAGGCACACCCGTGCAAAAACAGCCATGAAACTCGTAAATGGTGCGAGAGTCTTCATGATAACCATCCACGCGATAAGATCCTACTTGGACTTCACCTCCCTGACGAGCATGTCTAATCGTTTGACCAGTTTCATGTTCTTTCCAACTCAACCAGCGTAATTCTAGGGTGGAATACTGTCGTGGGGAAGGATATCCCCGCGGAGGTATGATACCAATCGTATCTTTTTGCATATGATTGCGACGATAGGCTATATTCCCCGTACTGGCAAACGTAATCGATTCAGCAAAGGGGTCCACATTGGCTAGTTTCAAACACATGCTTTGAAAATGCATGCAAGCTTGTCGCAAAATAGTCACGTCCGATTCACAGTATTCTTCTAATTCGCATTGCAAATGAAAAATCTCACCCTTTTGAATTTGTTCTTGATACCACGCTTCAAAATCACGACGGACATCAGGTTTCATACCTTCCGGGTTGTAATACATAGCTGGGGGATATACTCCTATTTAATCAGCATTAGCTTCTGTATTGAACAAATGCGGAAAGTAGCCTTTCTTGAGTTCAGTCAATCCAAAAGCTTTAGGCAACGAAGCTAAAGGAAATGACAAGAAATTACACGAGTCTTTAAAGCTGATGTTTCCTGCCGTCATAGACATAATCTTAGAACCGTTCATGATCACATCAGGTTTTTCACAGGCATGATGTACCAGATGATGTAAAATAAACTGTCCATCGTACCCTTTAAAGTTATGAGCAATAGCTATAGCTCCATCATGTAAAAGTTTCTCCCTTTGATGTATGTCATCATACACGGTCGTTTCAAATAACCAACTCAAAAAATCAGTGAGTGTCGTGGGACCTCGGAATGTGATACGATGATCCTCCATGGTTTTACATTGCTCACACCAATCATCGGATGTACACTGAGGACATACACGATGAGCAATACATAGATTAGGTTTATGTTCTCCGGTATCCTGGGTACACTCAAAATCATAGAAAATGTAATAAGGGGGTGAAGATGATTCATCCTGAAAAGGGATCCGTTGTATAAAACAGCGATGATCTAGATCCACGGTCTGTTTACAATGGCGACATGTTTTCTTCTTTTCTTGACAGCAGTGTTGTGTGAATTGTTTCTTACTCATCCATACTTGACAAGTGGGACATCGAGTCATTAGTTGACATGGAGTAGTGGTCGTATTTCTACTATAAGGTTTCAAATGATTCTCGTAATACTGAGTCGATGTGAATGTCCCCTGACAATGTGTACATTCTATTGGTTTTATCGTGTTGTCGGGAACACAGGGCGACGGTGCAAAACAACGAAAGCAACGCTGAGGACATCGGTGATCTTCTACATGATCATAACCTACATCACAACGGTCACAATAGTAATTACATTCCAAGAGTCCAGACATAGATACGATACAATCGTAATGGTGATCATCGTATAAGAAGTGAATGGGGGTCCCGGATCCTACACCACTATACAGTACATTTAATGTCAATCGTTTTGCGTTGGTATTCAGTTCGTATATTTTCAAACGATAGTGTGGTAACAACGCGGTCTGAAAACGTTGCCATTCTTCAGGGCCACTCTCTTGCTGGGGATCACATCCAGCTTGTGGTATTAAGGCATGAGCTTCTCGTCGGTTAAGAGTATGTCTACTTGCATCACCATATTTCAAATTTTGCCAATAGCGTTGCCAGTTTTTGTACTTGTCTCCATCTCCAAGTCCAGGTTTCTGACAATGAAAACGACCAACTACAATAGAACGAGCTAAACAGGTCTTGTCTGTATTCTTGATCTGTATCAAACTTCTCTTCTTGTTCAGCATGACTTTTTTATCAACACTGAGATGATATTTTTCGTTTTTCACCCCCGCTACCTACAGGTTCTATGACATGGATTACTGACAGGGTGGTAGACCCATCTTCGATTCTAAAATTTTCATTACTCTGTTGCACTTTCTCAATTTTCTCCATGAGTAGATCATCATTCAGGTCTTTAGCATCCGTAAATCCTACCCACACTTCACTTTTTAAAGATGGATGATGTATATTGACTCTCATCTTATCCCGATCTTCACACTGTAGTTTGTTCTTAATAGAAGTCAACATATGATCTATTACCTCTGATACCAAGTGTATGGCATCTTTAGAAAAAATTTAAATTTGACTTGGTACACATTCGAAGCCGTTTTAAACTTACGTGATTTACGCTCACTCAGGGTGTCTACTTCATAGTAATCACTATAATCGGTGAGTTGTCTGTTTGCATTAAACCCATCACCCCGTTGATTTCTCTGGTGAGCCTGCCTTTGACTTCTCGCCTGTTCTTGTCTTTCATTTAACAATAAATCAAAGTTCGGTAAATGAGCCATTCCGTGTGTATGCTTCCGTTGTCAAATCTAAAATGAAGTACGGTAACTGTAGACATGTATTTATAATAAAAAAGAAAAGAACTGTATAGATACTCAAACGAAGTATCATCACATTTATATAGTCTTTTATATTCTAGTCTATTATCTTTTATAGGTCCATAAAACTAGAATGTATTGTATTTCGTTTTATTTTCATATAGAATTAGAAATATTAAAAACTAGTGGCAGTATCTGTCTTAAAAAACAGGTGGCCAAATGTCTAGACGTAGATGTCTAGACAGAAAAATCGTCAACAACAGGTGGCCAGATGACAAGTGTCAAAAATGTCAAAAACAGGTGTTCAGATGCCAAGTGTCAAAAATGTCAAAAACAGGTGTTCAGATGTTAAGTGTCAAAAATGTCAAAAACAGGTGTTCAGATGCCAAGTCTCAACAACAGGTGGTCAAATGTCTAGACGCAGATGTTCAGACGGGAAAAAAAAATCAATACGTGACGTCATTCAATCTATATAAGCTAATACTGTCTGAGTCTCGGTATTATTTTAATATTTTAAGGGCCACCCAACTTATTCGAAAAGAAACCTTCACTAAAGGTATGCAGGGTTTGTATTATTCTGTAGCGGTGAGTTTAAAAAATAGTGACTACACACTATTTAGTCGCGTATATTCAACATTAAATTTTATTTGTGTTTTTTGTGTTTTTGTTATGATGTATTCACTTCATTAGATAAAAGTCTAAATATAGTAAGTCATGTGACTAGAGAGAGGTTCAGTTCAGCCTGTGAAAACTCATTTGAGATCCGAAGCTCGAGGTGTTAACATCATAAGAAAAAACCACTACTTTTAGCATAGGGTGAGTGTTTCATTTTGTATTGGATAGGACAAGATTATTTTCCATGCACTAAAAATAGAAATATCTCCAAAAAAAAAAAGTCACATGACTAGAGTATAGGTTCAGTTAGACCTCTGAGAGCTCATTTGCGATCCGAAGCTCGAAGAGTCAACATCGTCAGAAAACCACTACCAGCATAGGGTGAATGTTTGAATTTTTATTACCATAGGTTCAGTGTTTATCGTATGAAACATGTACAAACAATATCTCAGAAAAAAATAGGTATCTAGCAACGTGAATAAGGTTTTCATTACTTATCACTTAATTATGGTATCAGGGAAATACCCCATCATCTAATCAATGTTCATTCACGCTAGACCTCAAAGACCCATCACTATACATTTACTCTACAAGTTTTAGTACAAGCTTGAGTCGAGCTCGGCCTACCGCTTCTCGCGCCTGCGCACTTGAAACAGGACTCTCGCCGACTAACTCAGTGACGAGCTCGGCCTACCACTTCTCGCGCATGCGCACTTGATGATACACAACTCTCAACGACGGTGGCGCCACCAACTACTGGTTTCACAAACCTGGAAAAAACCCAAAGTTTCGGTTCTAAAAATAGATTCACTCTCAGCTCAAAACTGGAAAAAACCCAAAGTTTCGGTTCTAAAAATAGATTCACTCTCAGCTCAAAACTGGAAAAAACCCAACTTCTCTGTCTTACCGTTGACTTCTCGTGAACTCACGTGACCTCTCGTGACCCCAACCTCTTGTAACGAAGGCTCTCATTGGCTCCTTAGCCAAGATTGCCGCCCCCACAACCTTCAACTTCCGGTCATAGACATTCCTCCAAACTCAACGATTGGCTCTTTCTCCTTATTGCCATGACAATATGACCTCACTTCCGGTATGACGCACTTCCGGTATGACTTCACTTCCGGTATGACGCACTTCCGGTTATGACGTCACAGGCAGCTCCATGGTGCGCCATTTGAATTGACCAATCAGAAGCCAGCATTCTGATGACGTCATCAGTGGCGGTTAAATTCAAATGGCGCACTATGGAGCTGCCTATAATTACTGTAATTGTTCTTCATGTTGAGACCATTTGCACATACAATTCGTCGTGTTATAATGGACTTGAGTGGTACTTCTTCAACTTTACTTTCATTAATAGAAACGTCGCCGGTGATGACATGTCCGATTTTTAACTTAACATATCTGGAATGTTTTTTTTTTTCAACACGCTATTCTATAACCAATCGGTGTTTTATAGTTGAAGTAACAAGTTGCAAAGAAATAGCAGTGGGTCAGCTGCTTATCTCTAGGAGAGATAATAATATTTTTAAAAAACATTGTATTTTTGCTTAATAATATAAATAACTGCGAGACGACGATTCGAGGATCATGAAATAAATACATACTGTAGTCAGGGCCGCTGTGTTTGCTCTTATCATATACTTTTTTTCTTGGTTATCATCAGCAGATATTAGGATACAGTACAAAATCATTTATTAAATATTATAAACATAATACCAAAGTTATAATGCTCAAGAATACCGTTTCTGTGAATAAGACTTCATCAGTTGAGCTACAATTTTAAAAAGATTTTCTAAAGAGAAAGTGGTATCAGACAAGGCCATATAATATATCTAAACGTATAGCCAAAATCCCTCTAAAAGTAACCACTGTAAAAAGATGGCTATCTCAGCTTTAGAAGAATCCTAAGAATGTGATCTCAAGATCGTAAAGTGCAAAATATTTTATACATTATACATTTATAGATTATTTGTATGTAGCATTGTCATTCGTCTAATTATAAGCTAGTGTTCTGAATATCACTCAAGTATACTAAACGTATTGCCAAGGTATATACATTGCATTATATATGTCTATTCCGACCTACCATGGGGCTGAAGAATTAGGCCAGATTACACAGGATCCGGAATACATGATGATAGAAAAAAATAAAATAGAAATGACGTTTTACTTTTACTGTGTGTGTATAAATGTAGAGATTATATACATCTTATAGTATGTTGGTTTTGCACTTGTCACTTTTTTGTAAAATATGAATCGAGTGAGGAGTATGTTCTCAATTTGATCCGCTGACAAACATTTGTCGTTTTGATGAAGCATCACTTTGGTATTGCTCTCGATAGAAAATGTTCTCTTAAAAACACCACTAACAGTTGTCTTGCCTACAGCCTATTTATTGCTTTATTCTCTTTGTGTTACTTTAGGCATTTTTTTCTGAATCCGCTATTAAGTCGATTTTTTTCTTTCAAACTCAAGTCTTTTCCAGACCTTATCGGAACGGGGAAGCACACTCTCCAAAATACCATTTTCGAGTTATTTCACTCAGTTCGGATTTTTCGAGTCATTGTGAACCAAAGTCACGTGATATCAACAAAAACGGGGCAGTCAGCATGGCGGTTTACTGTGAACTCGTCTATGTTGTGTCGACTGACTGTTCAATTATTCAAATGCTTCACTTCCACTGCCTCGCAGAAGAAGGGTATAGATTGGATAAAGGGGGAGAAAATATATGGATACACAGACGTTTGTTCGTTTATTTGCATTCCCAGCGAAACAGAACAAGAAATTGCATGACAGTTTGAAAACTTGAGCGGGCCGACTTTGAACCAAGCTGGTAGTCTAGCCTAAACGACACTTTGTAAAGTGAAAAGCGCTGGTAAAATTATTTCTTTCTCTTAAATATCATTTACAAATTTATCATGATATATGTCTTTTACATTTTTAATTTTCATTCAAAACCTATTGTTGTTATAAGCCTATTATAATACTCAATACTAGAATAGCCGAATTGGCCACAGGTATGTGAAGTAAATGAAACGTCTGGTGTAGTACTTACAAATTCATTTTTTATCAATCTAATACAATCTGTCTACTCTTCAATTTTTTTGTGGCTAAACGACACCGATCATCCAGAGCAGGGAGGTATATCAGTAATCAGATACATAATCCCTGTCCAAATTTGACATCACTGACCTCTCAAAAACTGTCTAAGTCACATATAAATTTTTCACAAGACAGAATTTTATATATAAATTAATTCAATTGTCCACGAGGACCAGCAGTAAAGATCGCGGACACATGTCATATAGTAGTTCAATTGTCATCTCGGTGGTTGTTAATGTAAACCTGAAGCCCAATTGTCCCACCGGAACCGGCGAATCGCAACATAGTATGACAAACTGGGAACGTAAAAGGGCAATTAAAAAATTGCTACTGTACGCTTTTTGGAGTGTACACTCCATATTCCAACTGGTAACAATTGAGTTAACATACATTTATTATATCAATGAAATAACATGTAACAACTAGTCATATACGGCCTATGTGACATACCCTTTTATAATTGGTCGAAAATCGATTAATGTCCAAACAGTACCAAAAAAAAACCAAAAAGTCAAAATTAGATTTCGTAGACATGCTTACCAATACTACAAATACAGACAATTAAAATCAAACAGATAGGAACATGAAAAGAGGGATTTTTCTTATACACAAATATTACAATTATCCGAACGGTAATTCGTCACTTGTCAAAAAAGAATATTCGAAATATTCAAAGATTTATTGTATTTATT
Source organism: Atrina japonica (assembly GCA_030159075.1). NCBI lineage: Eukaryota > Metazoa > Mollusca > Bivalvia > Pterioida > Pinnidae > Atrina > Atrina japonica. Next base: position 2,063,207 of record BROG01000043.1, on the reverse strand, counting down.
CATTAATTAAATCAATGGAATTTAAACATTTTTACCGAATGCTTCATATATATCATTATCTGTCTAGCTGGAAGAAATGTACGATGTGTATTTGCGTTAGCTGAATTCAATTATCATATAATTTATAGACATGTTCATTTTTAAATCGTATACATATAACATCTCATCTATATGATGTTGTTGTTTCTTGAAAAATATGCTATAAGATTTGGCGTTAAAGTCCGATTTTATAATACAAAACGATCAATCACATTTATGCAGTTGTTTCCATATAAGTACATATATATTGACACTTTCTGTATGCAAAATTCTTACATTTATCTTAACTAACTAAGAGCTTGCATGAGGTTTGACACGTCTGCCAGTGCTAATCGACTCACGTTTTATTAATGACATATCGTGTATCACGCATCATACTTGACAAATAGTGGGTAATATTGGGCTTGGCACTGACATTTTCACCTGTAGAATACACCGTATGTATCTTTAAAACCAAGTGTGCAAAAGTCCAAGACCAAGTTCTGTAGCGTTTTAATACTCTTTGTTATCAATAGTAATTCATATATTCTGATTTGACCGTAGGGGAGTTTGGTGTCTTTATGCCCATCCTTTACCGTGTTTTGTTCCCTTTTTCACGAAATACGTTCAAAGCACATTGTCATTCAAGGCATTTCACCAGTGACTGATTATGTATTTAATACAAATGAAAATTCCATGACTGGATATAAAACAATAAAACTGATTGATACACAATGTGACAGCGGACCAATGGTAATATAAATATAACATCCCTTAGAGGATGCAAGAGGAAATGTTTATTGTGAGGAAATATAGCATCATATTCATAATCGTTTGTTTATGGAGATGCGATTTCTACTACCACCTTATCAGTAATGTAATGTTTATGACATTATAACGTTTCTTTACATTGAAGATCTTCTTCATTTTACAAATTATTAAAACATTATTATATATGCGTCAATATAACGTCAATTTTGATCGCTTGGGTAAAGTCAATAAAGATTACCGTTTTTATCACAATTGAAACAAAATGAAACCATACGAACTTTGATTTCTGCGCATGTGATATTTCAATATCAACAAGTAACATGTCAATATTCATTTATGATTAATCGCACAAAGAGAACTATCATTTTTATTTTCAGGAAACATATAATGATGGTTATTGCTAGAGTGGAGCCCAACATAACGTACCATTTATCGATTCAATCCATACCTTCCATCCGCGAATTACGTAATTGCGTTTTCCCATATTTATTGCTATTTTATTTTGATGATGATAATTAAACATAACCACAGCAATGGCCCATTTTTAAAGGCAAAGATAATAAAACTGCTGGTTGTCCATGTTCTGAGATAGAATATTACGTTTAACGCCATAACTGCTTGAAATGATAACTTTTACGCTCGTCCGAGGATTTTCATCATTTTTGACGAGAGTCGATTAATTTCATTTTAGTATGTTAATATTTCAAATTGTGTGTAGGCAACGTTAAGTTCATTGCCCCACTTGTATAATTTCTTTTTTCTTTTTTAATCATTCATGACAAACACATCAGCAGTGATGCCTTACGGTGCCATCATCTCCCTAGATGAGATTTATTCCTGGATAAGATGGAAAGAGATACTTCATCTAGATACGGATATTAAAACTGGTGTATGGCGAAGCAGACCCCTCGGAATTATTAGTTTTAAGAGAAGCGAGAAATTTAATTAGATCGGTAATTAAAGATCGACAGAAAACACAGTGCAAACATGTTTGATAGTATGATATTGTATATTTGTATAATAACTCATCTGACGATGCATACCAGTGTACAGAACCAAATTCCGACATGTAATATGCATTCAAGATATGTAAAGGGTAAAAATTAATATGATTTTGTCGAGGTTTATTTCACATTTGTAAGATTCCCTAAGATTTCCAATGGATGAACCCCGGACACTTTGAAACCATAACACCGGGATAAGTGTGACGTGAATTTAACTATTGTCAAGTCACATTATCTGTCTTCCAGTAAACCCTGTTTACGGTTACAATCACTTGAGAATTGCAGCTCCAGCTAGAACCTAAGCTAATTTTGTGAGAAAATTTGATAGTTTACTTGCAGATAGCAGATAAATGTCTTTTCCTGGGTACATCCTCTCTTTAGCCATTAAAAACCGCCGCAGTGATATCGCTTTTAAACGCTATAAGTGGCTTAAAGCACCCTTCAATAAAAACTAACTAATGTATTTCTGCTGATCAAAAGATGTCCTGTATCATTTGTTTCTTTCTTATTCGTTATGTACTAAATCAAATATCTACATCTTTTAAAGGCGCCGTTGCCTATACGTTGTCTCGAGTTGAAAAACAGTATCTTCGCCTCCGGATCGGGTACTTACAATCCCCTAATAACACTTTACGGCCTTTGTGCCCTTAAAAGAAGGCACTCTTGGATAAATATAACTCTATTATATTGTTGTCTGGGATGTCATCAGTGTAACGCATCTCGGTTTTAAAATTTATGAGAAGGACCATTGGTTCTATAAAACATCTCAGATACCAAAGTATAAATCTTTAGGATGTCCAGAACACAGATACAAATCCGGTAAAGAACCGGCAAAAATGGACAAACACGGACCTCTGGAAACCAAGAGGTGGGATCGGGTGTCATGGAGGAGTAAGCATCCCGTGAGTCCACAGTCAAGTCCAATTGAAATACACGAGGAACGAATCCTCGTCACAATTGGTACAGATGTCTCAACAACTGTCAACGAAAAGGCAACTCAACATTTCATCCAGAGTAATCGCAAACAAGTCTATTATATCGACCGTAAAATTTGCAGAACGTGGACATCAAACGTGTTTTCCCTGTGTCAATAATTTGTCAGTGAGTAGTTAACATCTGTATATGAAATGTTCATATGTTCAACAAGCCCTGGCATATCGGATGATTTGTGAAATGTAACCTCCATCTACGGGTGACTTTGGGATACTACTACTTAAATGAGAAACATTTACGATAGGAAAGCCGAAATCGTCAGGTTTGTCGTATAGCTTAGTTGACAATTTCCCGTCTGTGTCTGTAGTAAGTAAAATGTTTCAGTATGAAGCGTGTGTGCTTGATTCTGTTGTATCTTTAATTTCTAGTTCCACGGGATATATCACATTGACATATGCATGGAAAATGTCTTTATTAATTGATAAAACGTCGTCGATATATCTAAATGTGAAATTAAAGGACACCACTGGCTTTTTCTTCTTTTGATTCAGCAGTTTCTGAATGAAGTCTGCTTCGTATGAATAAAGGAACAGGTCGGTCAATAAGGGGCACAATTGCTTCACAGAAGAAAGCCGACGGTTTGTTGAAAGACCACGTCTCCGAACACTACAAATATGTTGTTTATTAGAAATTCCAGCATGTTTTTTATATCAGCTTCAGTGTATTTGTGTGTAGAATCAGAGTGCTGTTGGACAAATTAAGTATCATGATAATCAATCACTAGATATTTAAATTTTCGGGTACCACCTTTAGTGAAAAAGCCCTTCTTTTAATTTGTTATGTTGAATAGTTGTGTAAAGAGTAGAGAAGCCGTGTGTTTTGAAACTATGAATTTGAGAAATATTGTTTGTTGTTTAGAATTTTGAAGTATCCACATCTGATTTACACCGCTTCTGGAATAAGCATCTGTACAATATTGCTGACGTTTTTCCTTAACGACTGTCAACATCTTGGTAGGGAGTAAAGATAACGGTTTGGTAGAACATTTGCTGTATCCCTCTATGTACCTCTGCTTATATGGGGATTTATGAAGTTTAGGTATCTAATATAAATATGGTAGCTCAAAATCAGTATCTGTTGTAGGTACATTAAAAGAGCGTTATATTGACACGTGATTTTGAAGAATCTCGTCCTTTGAAAGTGAGCTACGTGTGTATATAGGATTTCCAGAATTCGTTTTAAGTCCTAGCTCTTCTAATAAACAATTATAATAATGTGCATTTAAAGTAAAAACTATATTATTTGAGGCTTTCTCTGCTGGTACCAGTACATATTGGTCATGTCATATATACAGTTCAGTTACTACTTCTGGATCACTAAATACAGGTGGATAATGTGTTTTCATAGTTACTTTAAGTTTTCGAATACGAGATTTTATCAACCACCGTACAGCTTTTATCAATCATACAAAATGTCTGGTTCCACGTCTTCATGTTTGGCCCTTCGTCAGGCATAATCCTCGACACAATTCATAACTAAACTGAAATTCTGTCGCCAATTAAAGGAACGGGCTCCGCAGTTTCTATATAAGACCTTCGAGTTATTGTTTTACAAAAGAGTAAAAAACAAGTGCTTAAAAAAATCGTGTCAGTCAATGAGACTTGAATAAATGAATGAATAGGGGAACACATTATTGGTTTTCATTTTTTTTTTATCTGTGAGTTTTATATTTGACATCTGGTTCATACAAATACCAGACTCTTTAAACGTCATAAAATACTGTTGCTTAACATTTTCATTTCAAATCCGTCCATAACATTCCTCCACCCGTACGCTTCTCGATAAATTCTACAGTAATATGGTTAAATATTTCTATAGATCTCTAAAGGTCTTCAGAAAGAAAAGAAAAAGAATCTCTAAAAAATCGCATTAAATTTGCATTGTGCGTATTTTCTATATATATTCAGACAAAATGGTGATTCTAACATCCGTACCGTAGATCATTCATTGTCATTCTATAACGGTCAACGAACACAACTTCGATGTAAATTAATATTTTGTTTGAGTATTGAAGGAAGACTCTAGTAATTATGTTTGCTTATTTACCAGCACTGTTCCGGCAACTTTATTGTGAGTTCAAAATAAAAACGGATGCCAAAAACATTTAAAGAGAGAAGATGTCCTTGATTTTCAATACAGTATTTATTCCAGCATTACACCAACATTGTACTCTTATTGTAGAGTATTGATTTGTGACACGATGCAAGTGGTCAGCTTGTTGCAATGTTTCAACAAAAGACATTTCACACATTATTCTATCATAGGAAACGTATTGCACTCTGGAAAAACACCATCGGTTGCTTAAAGAAATACCCTTAACCCACTAAAAACAAGTAGAGGTTAAAACTATAATAATTGATGTCCTGTTTATTTAATTGTTTGCTATCTCTACGTCATACAATCTCAATTTACCTTAATTGCAACGTAGGACATAATATAATTGTAAATGTTAAACACTACGTTTAACCTTCCTATACAATCATTAGCTCTTCATATATATATATATATATATATATATATATATATATATATATATATATATATATATATATATATATATATATATATATATATATAGTTAAACTGGTCTTTTCTGGTTAATTTGAATTTACGAACTCGTTCCATCATTCAATCAAATTTACCTTGGATATTTCAGAATCCTAAAAACAACTTTTTGGATACCACATCCTCTCTGGTTGATGGAAATATTGAATTTAGTCCCCACACCCAACACAGAGATTCCTATCTATACTTAATGCCATTCAGTTGTCATTCCCCTCACACTTTAAAAGGAGTTCTGGAAGGTTTAGCCACCCGAATTCCTCGAATCTGTTCATCTACAGTTATTTTCCGCGAACAGAGCCAACTCCTAAAAACCAACCTTTGTAATAGAGGCTACAAGGCTAAGACTGTGCAAATTGCAATTGATGAGATTTCAAATAAAACAGAAACACTCTTCCATTACAAGTCTAAAATGGAAAGCAGCAGAGTTCCCCTGGTCACCAGTTATCACCCCGTCTTGAAGGACCTTGATAACATTCTAAGGAAGAATTTGCCAACTCTCCACAAAAATGATAGAATGGCAAACATCTTTAAAGAACCACCATTGGTTTCTTTAATCTTAAGGACATGGTAGTTAGAACCGGATTAGACAATCCTCTGCCTATGACCATCTTCAAAACTTATCTAGTGAACATATGCCTGCTTTGCAAACACAGCAACGATACCAACAACGTTAGCAGCACTACCACAGGACACAGCTGTAAGAATTTACAAAGCACATCATGTTGCACTAACAACTCCGTCTATCTCATCACTTGCAAAGTTTGTCAGAAACAATATCGAGGCGAAACTGGAGACCTCCGCAGATGCATAAATAACCACCGGTCCACAATTAAAACTGAAGGAACCTGTGGGTGACCTTGAGAGTCATAAATGGGAGGGCATGACAGTCATGGTTATTGATCACAACCCTAATTGGAGCGATGCGGGAAGAAATTAAAATTCGAATCCTCCATAGCTAAAAGATCGACCTTGAAATTTCTTGTCTGATACCGTTTCTCAATGTGATTCGAGTTCGAACTGTTATAAACACGAATCCACCGCCATTCATTCTTTTGGTACGAACTTGTGTTGTGTCGAATCAACCCATTACCGAAATTTGTATATTGTTTAGGAAAGATTGATGGAACCTTTTATGCATCTAATCTTTTTACTGAGTTCATTCTGTCAGGTTGATTTTTGAAATTAACGTGTTTTGACTTTATTGATCAAATTTATTTAGTCACTTTGTAGTTTCTTGTTATTTTCACTTAGATCTAGTTCTATTCACAGTTCGTTGGTAGTTTGATTTTAGTTTTTTAGTTACACGGACCCATCAACGTTTGTAATTTAAAGTAGCAGGAATATTCTTTCTTACGAGATCCCCGTATCGTCAATAAAACTTCGGTAGTGACGACTTCAAGCGTTTAACAGTATATCCTTGTATGAATAGTTTATTGGTGAGTAATTATCAATTACGATTGATATTAACAAATTCCGCATATTCTATCAAAACATTTTGTCCACCAATTTGCAGTCATTAACGTGAAAATAACAAGTTTATTTATAAGAATCTCAAACATATTTCTAATGTTCCATGACAAAAACATGTTCATATTCACCTGCAATATGACTGCAGTTGCTTCCGAGAAAACAAATGAGGTCAAGTTGAATCATGGTATATATACCGCAACATTCATGCCAGTTATGGATAATTCTAGTAATATTGTCTGTATCAACGTTCCGTGGTGTCATCGTTTCACAGATATGGAGCTATCGGTCCTATCAAAAGCCGAGTGCTCTGCTATACAAATGCTCATTTTTCTGAGTAAACTAGATTGCGCGTACATGTACAGATTGCTGGTTGGATAAATATTTTTTGGATATGGAGGATCGCATCGAATATCATCTTACGGATTCGAAAAAAAAAACATAGGAAACAAATGATACAATTCATTTATAACGCAAGTTTTGAAATTTAATATGTTACTTTAGTGCTTTATCATCTGCCCACTGTTTCGTTTTTGGAGTACAGGTGAGATAATAGTCGTTCTACGGAGTTACCTTTTATAGCCAAATTCTCGACTGATTTCTATTGAAAACAATTTAAAAAATGTCTGTCATTGAAAGAAAAAACTTTTTGTTCTTCAAAAGTAAAATATCTTTAAGCTTATGATGATAGCTTCGAGCTTAGGAGGATATTCTGTATAAGGCTTGTAACAAATTTATAATATGTAATCATACCAACGAGCCATGTTCAAACTGATTTTGCGCAACTTATTTCATATTACACTTAGCTTCATACATGTCACCTGCGGTGAAACGATACAGTATTACATCTTACAATACTTCTCTCGTACATCTGAGATGCGTATACTGAGTACAGATTCTTTGATAAAACTAAAATTTAAATTACTCTATTCAAATGCTAAAATATCGTACTGGGTCAATAAATGATCACATATACAATTCTTCAATAAATGTCATTTACTTTTCCTTTTGCTTAGTTGGGGTCTAATTAATTTTGAAAATATAATGACAAATACGTCTGGGCGAACTAATTTGGAAATGATTGAACATGGGACAAACTTCGATTTTATTAGTTTATACCCTTATGAAACACATTTGTAATTCTTTTTTTTAAATAACAATCTACCAAAACTTCACCTTTAGTATGATTTGAAACTTCCGATTCGATTTTGGGTAATAATACATCTGACCAGACTCATGTTTCTATTGTAAAGAAATCAAATTATATTCGATATGACACATACAAACATTATTCAACAGAAATGTTATTCGTTGAAAAATCATTTTGTGTACTTAATAAAATGCCCATTCAATATATACTAGTAAGAACATGCTACGGTTAAAATATAATTTGTTATGTCCCAATAATTGTCCTCAGTAGGAATAGAGTGTCAATTTCCATAATCCTGTATACACCAAATATTCACCTATTGAATGAGCCGGCCTGTCTCAGTCGATAGCGCACTCGACTCTTGATCGTGAGGTTGTGAGTTGGAGTCCAGCCGGCGGCAGGTTGGTTTCCTGTCGTTCGGATGAGACAGTAAAAACCGAGATCTCGCGTCACAGTTGGTGTCGGTCACTACTCAATGACCGTAAGTGTGGAGCATAGGTCAAAATGTGAAGCCCTTTACCAGCATTTGGTGACGTCTTCATATTAGTGAAATAATCTTGATTGTGACGATAAACAACACTACACAAACAAATTTACTTTTTAAATGACATTATTATGATAAACGTTTGTTTGTTTATTGCTGGATTCGAGCTCACGACCTCACGGTCAAGAGTCGAGCGCTCCACCGACTAAGTAAGGTCAGCTTTATGATATACCTGTAAAATACCATTTCAAGTAATTAACCAATTGCTTAAGATAAAACTTCTTCGAATTCATACAGACAGGGTGTATGTTGCTAGATTATGGATATACTTCACGACATTTTTATCAGATTCCTTACAAAATTATTAAAATGTTGCATTAATGAGAAACCTCAGAATTACGATACAACCGTGTATGCGAGAACTGTGTAAATATAAATGCAAAATTCGAAATTTGAAACTTATTTATTTATCTTTAATGGTCTTTTACGACACAATCAACAATTCTTCAGTTATGATGCAACCAGTGTTTAATGGCGGAGGAGTTTCAATGTTCTCGGGGAGAGACCACCGGTCTACCGCCAGTAAACTGATATACATTCTTACAAAATCAGCTTAGGTTCCAGAGGGACTCGAACCTGCGATGACAAGAGCTGAGATACTTCATTGTTTAAATCTCTGAAATCTCAAGAGTTCGGTTTTGTCATCTGGATAGCAGCAATAGTGATATGCTATATTATGCAGTGTCATAAACTATAAAGTACAGTAATGAAGTCTACATCATACTGGTCAGTGCAAATGCAATTTGAAACTCTGGTCTGAATATGAACAGGTACAATAAGCAAACATTGGAACATACAGTGTAACAGTGTGTTGGATTTAGTGTATACCAATATCACAATTAAATTTGTTAAATGCATAAGACTGTTTACAGTTCAAATGTTTATTTGATTCGATATCGCAACAAAACTACAGTTTTTTCTGTTCATGCTATATAACGACAGTGTACTTTCCAATGATATAATTTACAGGCTCATGTGATGGATGTATATATTCATTTATGTACGGTGACTGACATATGACGTATGTTATTGTTGTCACTGTTTGATAACCAATATATAACTTTGCTTATTTCATGTCTTACTATTGATATATGAACCTTTTGCTGTCATTAGCTCCAAGACCAATATATTATATATGTTGCTGTCCCTGGTTCAATGACCAATATATGACATCTGTTGCTGTCACTGTTCGGTGAACAATATATGATATCTGTTGTCACTGGTTCGATGACCAATATATGATATCTGTCGCTATCCCTGGATCGACGACCAATATATGATATATGTTGCTGTCCCTGGTTCGATGACCAATATATGGTATCTGTTGTCACTGGTTTGATGAACAACATATGACTTCTGTTTCTGTCCCTGGTTCGATTACCAATACATGATATCTGTTGTCCCTGGTTCGATGACTATATATATATATATATATATATATATATATATATATATATATATATATATATATATATATATATATATATATATATATATATATATATATATATATATATATATATTGATTTATATTGATGTTATGTGACCAATATATGGCATCTGTTGCTGACCAATATATGAACTCTTTCACCGTTACTGTTCAGTGATTGAAATATGAAGTCTGTTTTGTCATTAACCCATGATTAACATACAACACTTTGACGACAGTTATATGAATGATGTAACTATAAGACTGTATGTAACCGATATACTGACCACATATTATACCGTTATCGACCTGTTCATCAAGCATACAACAAGTTATAAGTCTTTGTCTCACAGCTATCTACACCACATTGATCTTTCTGACACACAATGCACATTGTTAATCCAATGCAAATTATGCAAAATTAAAGATGTATTTAGAAAAAGAAAAACCGCCTACCACGTTTTATTGGTTACTGCTATTGAAAGGGCTTGTCTAAATTCGATCCGTTCAGTTTGTGCATTCAATAATATAGATTTTGGAATTTACAATGGTAGTGTATATTCGTTGATCACCATTATAAACACGTGGGTAGCAATTTCCCTAAGTCACAGACGCAGAAAACTGACGTTTCATCAATTAAAGGTAAGCTGTTTTCATACTAAAAAGAAATGGAAATTCCACTTGAAATCTAAACTAGGATTTGAGGCTTCAACTATTGATATCGTTCAAAACATTATCTACCTTAAAGGTATTATGAAGTATTGGATATGAATTTTATTCATCTTTTTATACGTCAATCGATCTGTTTTTAAATTGCTTATCTATGTTTAACTAATTTCCTCTTTGTTTGTATATGTGTTTGTCCTTCCTTCTATCTATCTATCTATCTATCTATCTATCTATCTATATCTATCTATCTATCTATCTATCTATCTATCTATCTATCTATCTATCTATCTATCTATCTATTTACCTATCTATTCTTCTATCTATCTATCCCCCTCCTCCTCATCATCATTATCTTCATTATTATTATTATTATTATTATTATTATTTTTATTATTGCGTTTACATGGCACAAATATATATGTTAAACATGCATACTTAAGAATCATAATCGGGTATAACAGGTGAAAAAATGAATGTGGATGATGAAGGAAGAGTGAAAAATATTATTATGACATTAATTTGGTTTATGTTGTCTACCAGTAGTCATACCATGAACTTTATCAAGGATCGATTGACAATTGTTTGGCTAATTTATATTGAAATATAAAGAGGTTATAACTAATGAGTTTTATACCAAAATGGTAAGTTACATCGAAATGCTAGTGTTAGAATGACATGTTTTATCATGAAAACATGACATATTCTCGTCTTTTATATGATGATGTTATCGGGTATAGATCATAATTGGCGTACCCGCAATATTAATGTGATAATTAGTCTAATTTCCCCCACTGAAAAATAATTAAAAGTAAAGCTACAGTGGCAAAACATAAGAACCGGACATTCAACATTACATTCTTATAAATGACCTAGTAATGCAGTGTACTACAATTACATCAGGAATAATTACAAACAAGGGTATCTCTGATTAAAACCATATCTTTTCAATATTGTATGTCTATATACATCTGTTATAAGAAGTAACTGAAAACAGCTATCCCTAAATAAAGCAATCATAAATCGCAATAAAATACTGTTTGTCAGTGATAATAAGCACTTAAAGAGATTCCAGATATCAATTTCGCTGGAAATGGCGCGTGGCAGATTTGATGTGTAATTGACACCATTTTCAAAACATCTAATGATTCATGTAGGGTTACAGCGATCAAAGAGAAACAGTTCTAATGGTATATTTAATTAATTTATTAGATACAGAAAATATCATGTCGAACTGTATATGTTATTTCCCGGAATGACCTCTGTCCTTGAGAGGACAATGCATCGTGTTATAAGCGAGCGAAGATGTCCATAGTAATAGTAAATTATGCTTTTACACACAGTAATTTGCTCTGTGTACATACATTACAGTGTTACATAAATGTAAGTATCTTAATATCCTACTATCAGCTTTGTTTTAAAAAAAATGATTTTGTTTTTAAAACTTAGATTGATATACAATAACAAATAAGATATATACACATGCATATTATTCCTAAATATCTACTAAACTACTGCATTTCCCTTCAGTGCAAGCTACTTATATAGATATTATAAACATACTACCAAAGTTAAAATGCTCAAGACGATATCGTTTCTGTCAATTAGACTTCATAGAGCGATGTAACGCATACTCAAGTAATTGTAGTCACGTGACCCGAGTTTTAACCGCTTTACTTTTTTGGCGTAGAAATTCATGAATGAATCAATAAAGAATATAATATCATATTTCTTTCTTATTTATTTAATAATAAAAGCCATTATCACAAAGCAAACAAACATCACAGAAAGATATATGTAACAGAGGACTAGATCTACATCTGTAGTACATTGTACAGCCCAGGCCCATATCGCGATATATCTAGACCGTGTTATGACCAGAACAACAGACCACATAAATGAAATTTCGGTTCGTAGTTACAGGTGTAACTAGTCTGTTGAACAGTGAAAAGAGAATAATGCCTAGTGCAACTTTGTCAAGCATCTCTGATATACACATGCATATTATTCCTAAATATGTACTAACCGACTGCATTTCCCATCAGTGCAAGCTATGTATATAGAGCGATGTAACGCATACTCAAGTAATTGTAGTCACGTGACCCGAGTTTAACCGCTTTACTTTTTTGGCGTAGAAAATCACGAATGAATCAATTAAGAATATAATATCACATATTTCTTTCTTATCTATTTAATAATAAAAGCCATTATCACAAAGCAAACAAACATCACAGAAAGATATCGGAAACAGAAGACTAGATCTACATCTGTAGCACACTGTACAGCCCACAAGCTCATATCGCGATATATCTAGGCCATGTTATGACCAGAACAACAGACCACAGAAATGAAATTCGATTCGTAGTTACAGGTGTTACTAGTCTGTTGAACAGCGAAAAGAGAATAATGCCTAGTGCAACTTTGTCTAGCATCTCTGATAAGCAAGTCGATTTGTTTGCCGTCACCGGATATTCCTGTCAGAAACAATTCGTCACTGGCATCGTGTGGAATCAGGCCGTGTGAAATACTTACGTAAGTTACGTACAAATAGTTCCCAGCTGATGGGTAAAAATGCCAAATAAAATAGCTACTTCCAGTTGTCATGAATGAATATTAGCTGTCTCCCTTCTCGAGAGTCACACTCAAACTTTCTGTGGTATATCCCATATATCAGAATTCAAACGCAGATTCGTTGTAAATAGGCCTCAATTATACAGCATAGCCTTGTTATGGGTGCGGCCATTTGTATTTTCAATTCTCTTCTGACACATTTAACCTTTATGCACCAAGCAGTCGAATATTTAGAATAAATATCAAAAAAATCTGACAAGTATTCAAAATTTTCCATATCACTAGTTTCTTACATAATAATATGAATATAAGAAAATAAACCATAATTCCATTGAGTATTTTCGGGCATAAAAGGGGACTACTTCTCGCCTCACACAGCTGTTTAGCTGTTATGTCATATGGAAAACTCCAGCCGCAAAGCAAATTATATAGAATGAATTTCGTATTCAGCTGACTACAGATTCACAGAAAATGGCAATATATATAAATATAAGGATTTTTTTCATTTTTGAAAATCATAGAGTATCTATGCAATGGGTAATGGAAAAAATCCAATGTGCAACACTTCGTGCTGCACATAATTGTTTCCATAATCTATTGGCTATATACTTCATGCTTTTCAAAAATGAAAAACAATTCTTAAATATTTTCTAACAATAAGGTTAGTTCCAGAACCGTATGCATATACGAAGGGTCAGGTCGAATTATTAATCTGCACATAAATATTTGCCAAACAGGGTTTCTCAAGAACCTGTCATAAAATTAATTTGAGAATTGGTGTGTCTGTGTATATCTCTTCATATAACTTGTAAAAAGGAACTTTATGTGGAAAAATTGCCCATTTGAATAACATGTATTGTATACCATAGCATCTTTCAAATTTAATTGTTACGATACGTGTAGTCACCTGCGATATATAATGGTTTGTTCCGTACTTCATGATTAATAAGATTCATCTAAAGGGAACTTGTATAATTAGTGACATGTAACTGTTTTTATTTAACGAGTCAGGGAGTCGCTTCGATATACAAATCAAAACTTTAACCAACATGACATTGTCAGTTAGAGTAATATTTCCAGTTTCCACAGAATATTTAAACAATATGTATTATTTATTTTCTCTTATTATATGCGATATGGTTTCGTGTCGACGTTTCTATTCAATATTATCTTTGCTTGATGGACATAAAACAATATTGAAAAACAAAAGGTTTCAAATATTTTTAGAACTTTAAATAAGAAACAGTTCTACAACAATACTGATGAATAGTATTCATACGCATTCTAGAGATTTGGCACAGACATCCGTAGGCATAATGCAGACGTATCATACAAACGGCGCTTTATGAAAAGATGCTTTCCTAAACGTGGAGGAAATCGTGCTTGGTATCAAGGCTTTCATAGCTTTAGCTTTCTAGAATATATCCATGGCATTACATAATGCCTATGTGATGTTTGAAGCATACATGTACATTATGTATATATATACTAGATACGTAATACATATTATACACATAGTACCAAAGTTATAATGCTCAAGACGATCGTTTCTGTCAATCAGACCTTCATCAGTTGAGCTCCAATTTAAAATAGATGTTTATTTTCTAAAGAGAAAGTGTCATTATACAAGGCCAAATAATAAATCTAAATATATAGTTAAAAACCACTGTAAAAGGATGACTATCTTAGCTTTAGAATAAATTAGAATTTCAATGGCGTTACAAAGCGAAATATTACTTTAATATAAGATAATCAGCTGGTATCGAAATATCATACAATTTTAGTTTGATCGTATTTTCCATTCAAGTTGTAAACATTCATGTTATATACTGTCGAACCCGAATTTATTGAAAACGGATGTGACTGGTTTTTTTTTCAAACAAACAGGCATTTTAGAATTAGCGAGTTATAATGGTAATAACGAAATGTGGCCAGGTAAGAATCGTAATCATTTCAAATAAAGCGGAATTACAAGGTAAAGCAGTGTGATATAAATGGACTCGAACATAATAATATATATAATATAATATGTGAAATATGTATAATTTAAAGTCCAGGGGCACGTTTTATGGAAGGTCATGAGTCTTAGACTTTGTCTCATGATTACCACACTTACGACTTGCAACCGCTTTGCAAAGAAAGGGGGACTTGTAACTGCGACCAATTATAGCAGGTAAAATCCAGTAAGCCTCTTCATAATGCCCCTCATTTCATTTGTCACCCTGTTATACGCCACATTTTTTGAAATTTTCTCTCAAATTCAATGTAAGGTTTCCTTCAACCTATCACCAAACCCCTGTATAATGCCAAATTTGGGGTGAACAAATGGTGGCAGTATAAAGAGCATTGACTGGTTTCATACACTTTCAAGTTTTTATATGGAAATGTGTAAATATGCCTTGATACTTGAGATCGGGTGATGTAGGTAAGACAGTCCTTACTTTTGTTTTTAGAACAATTATTAACTTAATACTTATTACTTAGGACTTACGACTTTAGATAAAACCCACCTAATAAAAGTAACAGTCATGTGTTTCTTCAGAAAACACAAACTTATAAACTGCATGTGGTATCGTTTTAATGATGGCATTTTATCTTTCCACCTCTGCCAAGTTTCGTAATAAATTTGGTTTGCTATCGACATGACAATATCTAAGTAGCATGACACTTTGGCACATTATACTTGGAATAGATATCTTGATATCAAATTAAAAAATGAATCTGCGTGTTAGGAATTGAGAATAGATGAAAATAGTAGATTTCTTTAAAAAGAATATTGATTTCATTAGCAAATTGTACCGTACAAATATCGAGGTGTTGCCTCTGTTTATATTTCAATGGGTCACAGAAATATATGTCATATGTAGAAAAAACATTATACAGGGACCATCATTACAGCAGACGTGTATCAAAAGTGTTTCTAAAATGATTATGCGTGTGGAGAAATGATATCATTGTTAACGACATTTATTACCTAATCTATTCATGCATTATGGTTTTATTGTCTAAACTGCACCTACTGCTGCTTGTGCATTATGTATATTTTGAAGACAATCAGTAATACTGAAATGACTTCATTACGAGCTGACAATGAAAATTTGAATGGAATGATACGCACTGGAGAAAGTAAAAGACAGGTAATTGGGCCTCGTTAGACTTTAAAAACATTGCGGGTGTGGCAATATAATTACCTTTGATGTATGGAAAATGTTGTTTATTTGTTCTTTGTAAGACTCTTTGGACATATTATGTTTGGAAACGAAATGAGCACAAAACTCATCGTGTGCACATAACTCAAACTACAATAAATTGGTTTAAACATGATTTATTTTACAACGATTAACAAAACAGATATGTTAACTTATAAAACAGCTTTTCGTTGGCTCTGCTGTGGGAGGAACCGGAGTACTCGGGGAAAAGCCATTTGTTCTTGGCTTGTTGGTTACCTCAATACCATTTCACAAACTCCCTCCAACCCATAGAATCGAACGGGGTCGCATTGGAAAGAGGCTAATGCGCTAACCACTTCTATATCCGGACACCCATAGATAATAATAAGAAAACATACTTTCCAACGGAACACACCACCGTGATTTTTCCTCTATTTATAGAAAGTCAATATGATATATAAATGATATTTTAATGATAATCAATGATATTAAAGTAGCACTCATGTCGACCGACGAAACACATCCGCCATGCATTTCCTCTCTTCAAAACTTCATTTTAACAGGTATCCAAGGTAACCCCAAACTACTCTTTAAGGCGATTCCAATGCATGGTTTTTGATTTTGTTAATTTCCTTTCAATACACTTAACATAAAGTAGATTATGCATATGATAGATCCTGTAAAGTTATCATAGCATAATTATTATATACCTACAGTGCGATGAACACTAAAACGTAGCTAGGTCAAAATGTTAATGATAGAATCCATACATCATTGACCGAATGTTTTTGATGTAAAGGAATGAAGGCATTATCTATAAATCGCGAACATTGACGGAAAGAGGGATTATTTAGATAATAACAATGCAGTTATGATTATTTACTAAATCACGATAACTGCCAAGGAAAATGTGCATTCCTATTTTAGTATATTGTAGGAATTATCGTAAGTCCGACGAAACTATTAAGTTAAACAAGTCCAATACATTATTGTTATTATTGTAAAGTGAAAGGAACTAAAACGTTGATCTTGTCCAATACATTATTGCGACCATTGGAAATCCGACGGAACTATTGCGTTGATCTAGTCCAATACATTATTGTTATTATTGTAAAGTGAAAGATCTTGTCCAATACATTATTGTGACCATTGGAAATCCGACGGAACTATTACGTTGATCAAGTCCAATACATTATTGTTATTATTGTTATATAATAATAATAATAATAATAATAATAATAATAATGACACACCCATCATGGGGAACACATATTTTTGGTACGGTGTAACAAAGAAATCGATAAGATTCGATAACACCAAAAAAAATTTGCAAATTTCCCCGTTAATGTTATATTTGTATGTTGCGCATAGTCATGCATATAGGATCATTTTAGAGAAATCTACACCATACTTAATCTATAAAGCTATGATTAATTTCTAAATGCGGGAGACTTGTCATACATTCATTACTGACAATTCAGTATATCCAAGAAGAATCCGTTCTCCCAGCGTTTGGAATACTCACAAGTGACGCGAAGCTTGAATTGCCATACATTTATTGGATTTAAAAGATGCACAAAAATCCCTAAAAATACCGATTCATTGCGGGGTCATTTAAGTGTTCTACCAATTTACAAAGTTTATATATTTTACTCACCAAACTTCTTACATACATTAAACAAGGTCTTCAGAAATACTGCACAGCGACCTACTCAAGAAGCGAACTCAATCAGACGTGGATCCTAAAGAATTCAAAAGAATTGTTTGAACATTTAAGGTTTACAAGCGTCAAGTCTTTTGATTTTTCGACCCTTTACACCACAATTCCTCATGAAAAATTCAAAAAAGTTAACATCTATTATACTAACTCCCCGTATTCAAACATGGAAATATATATGATAGGTTTTATTCTTTTTTTACTTTTTTAAAATTATTTTTAATACATCTCCAAATGTTAATCTTAGCACTTTGCTAAATATTCCGTTTTTATATATCAGTATGACAATAATAATGCTTATTATAAGACTCCATCACGCAAGGTTATGCGGATAGAGCACATATAGTAAATTTCACATAACCTTGCGTGGTGGAGTCTTGCGAACCCCTTCCAGACTTGGGCAAGTTTAAACTGTAGGTGATAAAGCATAAATAAAAATACACTGACTAGATTATTCTCATCATACAAAAAAGTATATAGTTAGGAATAAAAGTTTTTTTCGTGCAGCTTGTCATAACCTTAAAGTGAGTAGAATCATCCGTATGATAATCAAAAGGTACTCCGCCCCACTATATTATGCGAATCGGGCAATCCATCTAACCACACATACATACCTACCTACCTACCTACCTATCTACTTACTTACTTACTTACTTACTTACTTAGTGTAATTGGCATATTGATAGATTTTGAGTAATATATTATCGTTTAACATTTCATAAATAAAGAACAATCGATAAATTTTCATTCCGAGGAATGATCGATAAAATGCACATCTAAATCACGAATGATTTTAAACGCAATATTCATATGGCTTGCAAAATATTGTCTTAACGCACGAATACTTTTTTATTAAATACCAGCTTCCCATCACTTTCGTCGGAATGGCATATATAACACACTATTAGTACTAAATCAATGAATACATACAGTTCAATAATCAAAGGTATTCGGCGGTTTTAGAGAACATATCATAGAAGCAGTGCATGTTTTCTGTTTTACTATATCAGACATGCTGCTTGATGGCGTTACATTCATTTTTAATACAATATTTTTGGCATTAACAACATTGATTCTAAACTTTAACGTACAAAGTCAGAGAACATAGCTGAAGACCAATTGTTACTGATAACATAACAGGTGTTTGCAATCTGTGACACAAAATAAGCGCGTCCACTTTTAAATGATTCAATAGTAAAGGTAAAATTCAATCAGGTTTTCAACCACTGGGTCGTTGTCATTGCTCGGTTGAGACCCGAGGGTATACATAAACCCAGCATCTAGAGTTTCGGTAGCAGCTTTCAATTTGCTTTCAAATGGTTTAGCATTAATTCCTTCAGTTAAAGTGTGTAAACGATGTTGTGTTGTCATAGCAATGGATATAAAAATGCATTCTATCTCTCGATTACGTTTTAATTTGTTGTGTACCGCCTTCAGGCGAAAGCTTAATAGATAAGTTTGACAATTGTCCTTGGATGAGAGACGTTTGAATTTCGCGATATGACCGCCATATGAAACCGTAGTGAAACGTATTCGATTTGAAGTATTTGAACCCAATAAAAATATGACTGTATACCTGTTGCGTTTTGTTTAGGGAAATTAAATGTTCACCCGGCATTGGGGAAGGAGTTCACACATAATATCTTTTTTCGGTCATGTGGTGGCGCCTAGTATTTAATGTACTCAGAAAGAGGTCATAACAATTTGCGCGTTGTGTTATTTTTTCCGAAATACTATAACGTCTCAACCACGGATACCCTGTTAGGTACAGTATTTCGGAAATAGATAACACAATGCGCAATTCCGTGGTGGCTTTGGTTTGATTCCCAGTCCGCCAGAATAGTTTATATTTGTATAAATATGACGATTAGATTGTTCAAAATAAAATCAATACATCTTTTGTATAGGAGATTGTTTCTCTGTTTAAAGTCTATCTATATTTAGTAAACTATTTGAACGAAGTTCACGGTCTTGTGGTGCCGTGGAGTTCCAATTCGCTTGAGCATAGATATCGCGTTTGCATACATATCCAGAACAGTATTTTTTCAAAATACTCGCCGCTGTTAGAGGAAATTGTGTCTATTCTTGCAACCTTAATATCCAGAAGAATTCCAGATGTGTAAATTCAGAAAATATGACAAAAATGATTCTTATGGGAGTTCCAGCTCTATAATGTAAATTAGGGCCAAAATATTATCCTATTTACAGATGTATGTATACAAAACATGTATTCTGTTGACAATGAATGCCGAACTATATGTTTGATTGAACCAATCTATAAAGTCGTGAAGGAAGAAATTAGATGATTCTAGTTGACTTGATTCATGCCTTTTCTTCTCCAATCACTATGTATTGTAATTATGTTTTTTTCACAGATAGCTGACCAACATAATAATGTGTTGTGTACATATTTGTGTCTGAAGAATACTTTTTATGTCTGTAATATGTCTTTCCAGGCTATGGATATTTCTCAGAAAGAAAAGAACAATTTATAGAATTTATAGGTCGTGCACATATTGGCAAAAATTACTGTCTAGATTATTAAACATCTAATGCAAATTATTTACGTTATGGCCTTGACCTATTTTCTCATGCTGTTTGGTGAGATAATTATCTCTGAGGTCGTCGTGTTCGGCATTTAATGGGATCAATATTGTTACATTTTTAAAAACATATTTTGTAAATGAAATATAAACTAAACAGCGTCTAAATCTGATTGTTTACAAAGTGCGTTCCTTTGTAAGTTTAAGTATTAGTTAAACGTTAAACATTAAAATAACTAGAAGTCGTCATGATACATATAATTCTTTTTAGGAGAGAGTTCATAAAACAAGCCTTAGATATAAATATTTATATATTCGTATTTCATCTGACTTATATCTATATTACATACTCTCTATCCACTCTTAGTAAAATAAAACTATGAGTGGAAAACGTAACACCGATTTGTTTTAAGTCTTCTTTAAGAGTTTTTACTAGTCATTGCATGCTTTTCAATCAAAATATTATAATTTTATTGTTTTTTAGCTATTTTCTCATGGAATTTCTTTGAACTAGCTATTCATAAATATTTGTGTAGGGAATTTATTTCTCTCTGTGATACATATAAAATACATCACATACCCTTGTACAAAGAAGAAAGTTATTTATTATCATTTGTACTGAAATTTTCACTGACGTATCATCCGATTTTACAACGCTTGATCAGCAATTCAACATAGAAATATTTCTGTTAATAAAACACTTTTAGTTGATATTGTTTGTATTTTATTTCATGCAGACTAGTGTTTTCCTTTAACTTTTATAGAAGAATTCAAAAATTTACAAGTTAATTATTTTTTATGTATTCACACATAAAACCGAACAATTTTAATTAACAAAGGTAAATTACTTCTCTTTTTAAGTGGATATGCAACCCGTCTTGCCATAATGTCAAGTTGTACCAGACGCTATTGAAGTGGAAGACATAAATTATCAGAACTTTCTTTGTGTGTAAGTGGTTTACCATGAACATCATTTAGTTTTGGCAAACCTTGGTGACATATTTCCGCTATTGCCATAGTCTTGTCAAATAAAAACAACACGGCGATAACGTTTAGAATGCATGAACGAAAACAAATCTGAATTTGTTATTCAGATTCATGTCATATACGTGCATATAATACCAATGATCGCTGATCTGTTTATCCACAGACAGAATTTTGATCTGATCTTACAAGGACTGTAAGAATTACAAAAAATACAAAATTGTTTTCTTCTATCAAATATACTGCCCATGTATGACGGGTGTGGCATACTAACAGACTCCTTCAGGACAACTTGTCCATTCCCAATGAGAATTGCAATTGTTTTTCACGTTTGAACATTTATTAATACACGATTTGTCGTATTCTAATAGACTTGAGTTTCGATTATCAAGTAGAACATCTACATTTTACTTACGAATAACATTGGCATTTAAAATATATTGTTTAAAATATTATCAGCCAATTTCGACTTTGATTTACATGTCAGTAAAATAAGTGTTTTTTTAGCACAGAAAAAAATTATTATATGTAAACCTTTGAATCAAATCCATATATTCAATCAAGGCGCATGTCAGGTAGCATATTGATTACCAAAAACAACAGAGGTTTGCTTATTCCTAAGATACTTTACAATGAAACACATTCTGTTATACAGTTACCAGTGTTCCCAGTGTTCGCACTGGAAATAGATTGCCCGGGTTGAACACCCTGCCATACTTTTAAGCAGACTTTGCTAGTGACGTGTCCGTTATAAATCATTGCTTCTTAAATGCAATGAATACACTACATACATGTGACCCTTATCTATTTATCTTATAATCACTTGTAAATGGAGTCCGAGCGAACTGAAACCTTCAATTAAATTTTGTAATGATTGGGTTTTGGCCAAGTCTTCGGTATTGTACGTTGTATTCATTGATTTCCGGACTAGCTTCTAAACCGAAGTCAGCCACCGACAATCTCAAAGATATTATAAATACATGTAATGCATTTTGCAGTGATTTAGATTCATAATACATTGATTGCGATTCATCATGTCTCAAAAAGATGTGCACGTTTCTAAACACGATGGTAATATGAAATAAAATTGATACGTGGATAATAATTATCAATCAGAATATAAAAATGACGAATCATATTTACATATTAACTACCTTAATTATCCTAAAATATTGTTATTACTATAGTTATAAGACAACTGCCAATATGTCTTTTACCGGTACATAAATGATTGTTATTTTAACCATTGGAAACAAAACACAGTATAAAATGACAAAGTATGTTCTTTATAACACTTTATCAATGTATCTAATGTGCTCACATAATTTTGTGTCACAGGCAAAGAAAGAGTGATAGTGAAGTACAATGCATAGTACTGGTTATATAAAACAGATAGATAACATATTACCAAAGTTGCAATAAAATCAGGGCAAAACGAGGACTGTTTCATTTCAGATGAGCTCAAATTTAAAATGGAGAGATTGAAACAGATTAATGCTAAAAATAACCTAAATGTGTTTTTATCTCCGACTAAGTGTAGCCACTGTAAAAATATGACTATGATATTTCTCTCTGAATTTTTGAAAATCTAAACGGTGTTATCCATTCGGAAAACCCAGCATTCCTATTAATTTCACCTGCGCATAAGCACATCCGAGTGGTATCAAGACGTGTCGTGCTCAGAACATTTCTACCCATGGCAATTAGTACTAATTATTCCATGTGTGCGATTTTAAATTGCATTGGGTATGATTTGTGTTGAGTACGAAACATCTTGATATCACTCGGAAGCGTTAAGGTGCACGGATGAAGTTAGTAGGAACGCAGTTATCGTAAAAGGGTCTATTAGTTGCTACCGAAATACCAGGTATTGGGTTTATGTATACTCTAAGAAAACTCAAATGGTCCACCAGCAATAACAGTGACCCAGTGATTGTAAACAGTATAAACATATTACCAAAGTTATAGTATTGCAAAGTCTACAATATTGTCTTGTCTCTTAGTATATTTGAAAGTTATGTAGAGATTCGCATTTCTGGTTTAAAAATAAAAGTAAAACACAAAAAACGAACAGATGTGATATGGAACACCAATATATATACCAGGCTTCATCTTTTAAAACATTGTTTTGTAAGGACGTTTTATGACTTCGCATTTGTACATATAGACATAAATCTTCGGAAATCATTCAGTGGAAAATATGTTGGAAAAGTTGGTGGAAAAGAATAATATAATTCCATTTATGCAACATGAATACTTTATTTGTCTTTTTAAAGTACAATTTCTTGATCCGAACTTTGTTCTATATCTTTAGGGAAGGATGCTTTTAAAACATACATTGGCATTACGCTCCTTTGATATACCAACAGTGTATTCTAAATTTAGATAGTTTACTTGCATAAGACAGTTGATCTTTTTCCAGTTATAGTTTTTAACCTGGTTTTCTCCTACAACGTTAGAAACGTAAGGGGGCGTAATCATACAACCATAATATCAATTTTATATAAGATACTGTATCTGTATTCATTTTCTAAACAGCTCTATAATTAAAAGATCCGGCAAATGCACAATCCGACCGTTATGAGAAAACTACAAACAGTGGTTCTTTCGTTTATGTAAATAATGATAACATCAGGTTATAATGATTAAGGTCCAAACTAGTTTATTACAGTTTAGAGACACATACTTAATATTTAAATTACAGTATCAAAATATACGACTTCACTTTAATTTGTACACCCAATTACACTCCGAAAAAACCATTAGATGTATTCTAGCGCCAAAGACATTTGCGATCCGCTATGTCAAGGCAAATGCTATCGCTTTATGTACGGGCATATCTGGATACATTACTTTTCGTTTGAGGCAATGAATTGCGTAATGCTAATATGTATAGACTTTCAACAATTGGCAATAAACTGTCATTATTCTCATCTCGACAATCAACTGAGTCAATTATATGATGTATGTTTTAATTAGACTAAGGACCAAGATTTTAAAGCAATAAAATTCAATCCCTGAAGTCTCTGACCACCGCTTGTTACCGCAGGTGCGATCACAACTGATACCTAACCTTATTTTGTTAGAAAGTTTACAAACTATCCAATTCACCTGATCTCACATCTGGATGATTCTACAATTTTTTCTTGCATGTTTATGTCTGCTAAACTTGGGGTTTCGCTTTGATTATTTTCATACTTTCTGTGAATGTTTAATGTAGATATGGTGGTTTTACAGGGTTACCTTCAATTGGATATAAAAACGTTTTCCCAAAACAAAAATAAAAGAAATATTGAATAAAACGCCTGTTAATAAACACATTTGGTTATATCATAGCCATTTTAGATATACACTATAACACAGCTGCAGTTATGTTGTATAATTATTTTTCCTATTTTACGTAAGTGTCATTTATATTCTAATGCATTTTATGTGGAAACATACTGAGAATGTTCAATTAAAAAGTTAATTCGATGGTAAATTAATAAAAGACGTAAAGCCATAACGATAACGATTTGGGATGAAAAGGGTAACACAAAATGTCATTGAATCCCTTCATAGCGAACCCAATATGAATCAATTTTACAGACTGTACTAAGATTGATACCATTAACACAATTCAGACGTTTAATTCATCCGTTGTGTAAGCCTACAGGTTTTACGTCAATTACATTCCCCGTTTGTATATTCCTGTACATCGCCATTCTGTCTGTAACTTTATCCTAAATTTTAAATTTCTTTATCTTGCAGCACAGGTCAATAAGCTTGTTATGAAGTAAGATGCATCATCTATAAGTTACTCAATAACTCTGTCATACGAAATCTACTTATTACCGAGGTTTGAATTTGATTTCAATTATAATGAACTGATGTATTTCGGTCAATTGTTTCTGCAATGCATCTACGCTATTTTGGCATCCTGACAATCAGTATTTATTGCGATGATTTTCAATTTATTTCTAGTCTCCTTGTAATTTTGTTTTCTTATTTTTTATTAATTCTTGAAAAGAAAAAAGGTATATTGTCCAAAAATAAACTCCTAGATAATTTCAGAAGCTCTTAAATAAGATTCTCATTAGTATTTGCGTATTTGTTAAATTGCCAATTTCGATAACAATGAAGTGGGTATATTATTATTGTAAGTGTGTTGTTTTCTAAAAAAAAAAAAACGCAATGAAAAAGTAAAAAGCTTCTTTTTGTTTCTAAAAATCAAGCACATATTGTGTGCCTATGTTGGCTTACAGCAAGGCAATATACAATCTTTCTGATGAGACCCGGATGTGCAACTTTACTTTAGTATGCCTTTTTTGAATATCGTATGACAGCTTTACTTTGGTATGCCAGAAAAAGACTATGTATATGATATGAATTTTTCCAAATATTTTTTTCCAGTGTAATGCCATTATTTTTCAATGCTCTCACAATTAGTTTGCATGGATTTACATGTTATTTTGTAAAACAATTAAAACTTTTAAAAATCTGCATGTGATAGCCATACTTAGCAAATATGTAATTTAATCCCGTTGATGTTTCGACTAGCTATTGTAAAACGTGTTTACTTCTGACAGTAGACATGTCACAGTAATTGATAATATATAGATAAGGTTCTAAGATTTGGATAAAGGCAAATGAAGGCTGTTCTGAAAAACAGCATGAAAGTACAGTTACATATTAAATCTCTGTTACAATCATGATTACGTTATGAATTCCGTACCGAGTCAATGTGACCCTTTGAAATTTGATACAGTTATGACGCGTTTTAGTCGTATTCTGTGATATCATATTTTCTGCTTACTGACAATCTAGCATATATTAGTTTCCTCTTGAAAGATAAAACATAGCAGAAGCTAAGCATTTATGTAAAGGTTCACCATCTTTGTATAAAGTCTACAGGACCCCCTGACTGTTAATATTTTGTTATTTTACGATGAGAACAATTGACCAGACCGAGGTAAATCGTACATACGGACGATTTGAATATGAGAGTAGAAATTATTCTGTGTTTATTTTCTTACATCCGACATGTTATGCGAAGTAAATACAACTCCAACTTTGTTCTGTTCTATTTATCTATTTATTTTAATAGTATTCAATTACAAATGTCCATCAAATTATTCTTAAAAAAGAATCCGGGATATAAAGATGCTATTGTATTACGTATATTGTAGACGAAAACAGAATAATTTATCTACCAAACACACAGACGCATGTGTAACGACTGTTCTGATATATCATTAGTTTGTATATCTGTTAGTAAAATAAAAAAGTTCAAGCTGGTTTATCAAGTTAATGTATGGTTACAGCAGCATTTTGCTGTGATTTTACACAAACACTTAAACAAGATATCAATAGAAGATAAATGTCAAAAGGGTTATCAGGAAACATTTATATGCATCATGTGGGTATCTTAAACTGACATAAAAACGGTTTCGCTTAGTTTTTACTACATCGGAGGGTTATGTTTCCTCACAAATAGATAATGGTTTAAATGAGGTCTCCCGTCATTACCGTTCAAATGTTAATAAACAATGTAAACTGGAAGCTTTAGTGTTATCAATCAATGTCGGTCAGATATGTTTATACATACGAATTATTTGGTATCAAATGTATACAGTATTCGTCTCCATGTAACAACAACATTTCTAACAAATATATGGATACAATTATCATTATATACTGTGCGTGTACTTATTTTGGCGATATTCTAATATTAGCACCTTTCAGGCTCATTTCAAGTGCAGCACTAAACGTTATTCATTCTGTCATACTGCATACACAGCAAAACAAATGAATTTAATAACGCGAAGTCAATATTGCGGTAATAAGTCTACATCCTCTCAGAGCGCTTAAATATGAGTGTACGAATTTAAATACACATACAGTATTGAATCTATATAAATATATTATATACATATTCCATTCATGAGAGGCCGATATTGCATATTTTCACCCCGGTAAAGCATTGTTGACGAGGCGAAGCTTTCCGAGGGGTGACAATATGCAATATCGCCCACTCATGAATGTAATATTCCTTTTATTATACAGTGTCATATTTGTTAATATACTTTATCATATTACCATATAAAATTTACATCCCAAATACTAACCAGCAAGTTAAAAACAATACAAACGTTTTGGTTACGAGGAAAAGCTCTCACTGGGACGAACCATACACGCATAACCTAGGCACATGTGACATTTTTAGAATGTCATCCTGGCTCTCTAGGACGAACCGTACGCGCATAACGGTTGTGCATGTGACAATATTGGAATGCCACCCTGGCTTCTTTATCGTTGTAAAATGAGCGGGGAATATTGATGATTTTCACAATTCCCTCAATCAGATTACGTAATATTAACGAAAGGTATAAAAGAAATAATTATTACATTATTATACGTTTATTTTTTATATTGAAGTGTAAATTTGAATATTTCAACATACTTATCATATTCGTTCATGAATAAGGAAGCATCCAAAGCTATCAACGACTAGGTATAGTTATTGATTTTGCTTAATACTCAATTATTGAGTTCTATTTCGTTGTTTATTTTCTTTGTGGTTGTTTTTATTCCTTCCAAGAATATATCATTAATGTGAAATGCCGCCAGGCTCCTTTCAGTTTTAATTTCGACCTGTGATCTGAAATTGTAGTGAGGATAATTCGTAGTACAAAATACGCCAAAACACGGATATTCGATTTTAAGTCCTGTCCGATAGACAAATGATTGTTCGATCCATTGGCAAAATAAAAGTAATTACCTCGAACCCGGAATCGTTCCGCCTGCTAGTCTAATCTTGTGCTTATGGGGACACAGAGACTTAGGCCAGTAAGTACGATAATGATATTAAATTCAATTTAAATTCAAAACATAGAACATTTGAATTGGTTGCATGTGAAACAGATCATTATTTCTAAGTTAAAACCGTTATTTTACCGGGATTCTGTATCATTAATACCATCCTCCTACTGACATCTGCAGCTGTTTTAACTTTATCAACTATTGACCTAATACCCTATATCTGTATACATATAGATGGTGTTTATATCAAAATAAAACAGAAACAGATAAATACCCTATTCTCTTATTTTATATCTTTTAAATATTTCCAAAGTCTGAAAAAAGAGCAAGTCGGAAGCAAAATTTAGAGGAATATCTAATCATAGGTTATCACGATTCTCATTTCGTCCGACACTACTCTAACTAAACACATAAAACATATAAGTTGGTATAAAGAGGATGCAGGAATTTCTCAAAGACAATATATTTGTAATGTATGGAGATCAGGACCTTTAGCAAACTGTCGTCATTGTCACTAGAACCAATTGCGCCCTTTTATTTGACCTTTTCCTTTATTCAAAATAAACATAATTTATTCGTTAACTTTTGAATCCAAGGAAGAATCAAATTACTGAAAGAGTTTCCAAGTCACACAAATTTATTTCAAATAAGAACAATACTGGCAATGAAAACATCACATTTTTCACATTTTTTACCATTCATATCACATTTGAGTAGCTTATAGGTCAACTTTTAAATTACTTTTTAATTGGGTAAAATTAGGCAGATCTTGCCAATACACAGTAAGGGAAACTTGACCAAAACTCATTTGCATATTGCAAACAGTCCAGTCAAAAGCTTTTAATGTCAAATCTATCACAAGAGTATAATGTTAAAAAATAATTGAAAGGTAACATTCTAAAGCAAATTTATAATATCCTAAAATGAATAAAGGACGCCGAACTGACCTTTAATAGCACATATTTCAACAGGTCATGTAGACCTATATTTTTCAGCGAATTGTTACTATAATTTCGTCAAGTTAAAAAAATAAAAGTATACAAATAAAAGTGGACATTTTGTAAAAATATACAAATAAAAGTGGACGTCTAGGTATATCAACGACGTTTTGTCAATTAATAATGACAAGAACAACAGAATCAAGCACACCTGAGTCCTAATGGACATTTTACTTACTATCAATACAGACGGGGAATTTAAAATTGGGCTATACGACAAACATGACTATGTCGGCATATAGATCATCAATGTTACATATATTTAAGTAGTAACATCCCGTTATCGCCTGAGTATGGTGTTTATATACAACAAATGAACCAATGTGTCAGCCAGGTCATGTTCAATATATTGATAAGTAATAATTAACTTTCAGGTAAACTACTTACTGACAAGCTATTTTCACAGGGATATCGAAAATAGCGTTAAATGTCTACGTAAATGTTATGGCCGGTATAATGATCGTGTTTGCGATTACTCCGTTTCACGAAATGAAATGTTGACTTATTCGATAGCGGATGTCTGTAGCACTCGTGTAGAGGATTTATTCCTCACTTAAATCATTTGAATTAGAATGTGCACTCGCGGTGGGTGTAACAGGCCAACAGGGAATGCTTACTCCCTCATGGCAGCTGATCACGCCTCTAGATTCCCAGATGTCCATGTTTGTCCAGTATTTACCAGATTTGTACATTGTTTACTGGTCATCCTGACGGTTAATATTGTGATATCTGGGATTTTTATCTGAAACAATTGCCCTACACGTTCAGTATTTTCAGATATCGTAATTTCTTTGGGTGAACATGACTGGTATTGAATAAATAAAGAAATGCATTTAAGACCTTCAAGTTTATCAATCAGTGTAAATAATTGCCTTGTTTCTAATACACATATCCGCACTCACAACCATGGAATTGTATGCTGATACAGAATCTAATCGTTAAAGATAGCTACGGAATTTTGAACACCTGGAATGTAGGATATTTTCAGATTACACCTAACTGACAATCATAGTTTTAAGAATATGTTATATCAGAAAGTGTAAATACCATAATTGATCCGTCTTAAGCAGCAACTCCAATCTGTGGTTTTTATTTCACTTTTGTATGAGTTGTTTTGTACACGCGTTTATTTATATGTTTTTATCTGTAAGATATAATTCTTTCCTTCCCATTACCAAATTAAGTGGATAGAGTTCATTTTAAATTGGCGGTGTCTTTTATGTGGCAAATGATAAAGATATATAACGTACACTGGCATGTATACATATGCTGTTTTTTTAAGTTAGTAAATATTTTTCATGAAAACAACAACTAGGAGCGTTTTCTTTTGTTGGTTGTATTTTTTTTACGTCCCACTCAATAATCTCTCACCTCTATAGGGACGTTACCAATGCCGGTGAAGGGCTTCAAAGTTTGGCCTATACTCGGCAATTACGACCATTGAGGGTGACACGGGACCTCGGTCTCATTTGAAAAGTAGGAGCGTGAATTCAAACAATCATCCTAGATATTTTTGAAACAATATACATTATCATGGTCTCGCATTGTATTAAGCATAACATTTCTTATATAAACTATGTATTTCCAGTCGAGGATAGTCAAATTGCAGATATTTGTTCTCTATATAGATTTGGTCGTTGGGGATGTTTTAAATAGCATCACGAGCCGACCTGGCTCAGTCGGTTTCTGGATCGTGAGTTCGAGTCCAACCGGCGGTAGGTTGGTTTCCTGTCTTCGGATGAGACAGTAAAAACCCAGGCCCCGTGTCACAGTAGGTGCCGGCACGTTAAAGAACCCTCAATGGTCGTAAGTGCCGAGCATAGGCCAAATTTGAAGCCGTTTACCGGCATTTGCTGATGTCTTCATTTGAGTGAAATATTATTGAGTGGGACGTTAAAAACAGCAATAAACAATAAATAGCAGCATACCTAAGTCATATGTTTGTAAGAGAAGGAGAAACTAAACCAAACAAGTTCAGCTCATACAATTTATACGAAAACAACAATTTGATCTGATGAACGACAGTCTGTGAAAAAAAAAAACTTTAAGTAATTTCTATTTTCATTATCTAGTTCAACTCATGCCATGACGAAATGTTTCATATCAAACACATCGATATATAATGTAATCCTACAATACCATATTATATACTATATAAGTAGTTAGGGCGTCAAGTATGGGAGACAGACGATTGGTGTTGTAGAACGAGAGTTCACTCACACACACACACACATACACACACATACACACATACACACACATACACACAGATATATATATATATAAATAAATATATATATATATATATATATATATATATATATATATATATATATATATATATAAATATTAACAATACCAAAGTTATAGCTCTACAAAAGATGCCAAAACGAGTGCGCAAACGATTTTTTTCTGTTAACAAGACTTCGTCAGTTGAGATCGAATTTAATATAAATTTGTCGCCAAATCCGTCTAAGAGTATCCAAATACGAGGTACTATGATTCTGTTCATCCTCGGGGACTCTGACGGTCCATCAACATTGACAACGACCACATGGTTTTAACTTCCAAAGTTATAGTTGTTTTTTACATTATTTACAAAAGAGACTAAAACAAATGCTCAAAGCAAAATAAATCTTATTAAGATATGTAGGCAAATGACATTTAATGGACGAGTGTTTACAAGCAAAAAAAGCAATAAGTAATAAGTATTAAGGTGCAATAGATACATTCAATATATTAAACTCTAATGTTATGTTCTTTTTATTTCTCATTCGTGAATATCCGAATAGTCAGTTACCCTGACAACAAATAATACATAATAGTTACACATAGTGTATGCGTGCGTTTAGACAATGTATATTACATAGAACCCTCAAAGTAAGAAAAACAAGGGTGGTCTGCAATATAGATTTGTATCACTGGCTACTTTGATAGATGTTTTACAGTATAAAGTACTTACAACAGATATACTATAACAACACGTTATTATTTATGAACTTGCTACTGCTTTGTATTCGGAGGCAGTTTGAATACTTTTCTGTCACAAAATAACACATTTAAAATAACCTGAGCCATTTTGAAAACTGACAAACGATATTGATGTTTTGAGAAAGAATAATTCACTGAAACAATTTTAATCTAAATATAAATTTACTCAACGAAAGACATTTTCATTTTCTGAATCTACTCACTAATTCCCCTTTTACCTACAGTAAACTGTAAGATTAGAAACCATTCGCACCTGCAAGAAACACTGAAGTGTGTTCAATCCTAATTAGCTGCAATGGATAGAATTCACTTCCACTGACAAGACTTAGGACACTTCAACTGTAACATAATTATTATATACAATGCTCATTTAGAACACCTGGGGGTAACACTTTAGCTAATTTGCTCCATGTTATATCAAAACTGATGCAGTACCTATCAATACCATAATGACCTATATGTATGCAATTTGAGAGAGAGAGAGAGAGAGAGAGAGAGAGAGAGAGAGAGAGAGAGAGAGAGAGAGAGAGAGAGAGAGAGAGAGAGAGAGAGAGAGAGACAGAGAGAGTAGTCGGTCAAACATTTTATATTGTGTGTTGAATCCAGCTAGCATAAAATCGTATCGAAAATTGAATAAATACTTTTATTATAAATGCTATATTTCAAAAGCTTTACAACTCACACAGTATCCGTGTTCAATAGTTACCTGTCTTTGATACTATGAGTTAGATTACACTGATATTTAAATACATTTAGAGTATGAATAAACGTTAATATTTTTATACTTCCCTAATTAATATATTATCATTATATACACTGATCATTGCCATTGTGCTTCGTGAGGCAATGTAGCTTACTTAGCTAAAAATTGATGGAAGGGGTTTACATATACTTCAATGAAAAAGGACCAATAATTACACAATTGTATTATGTTTAAATTTTGTTTTACGATACAATTAACCATTGTCTTCGTTCACGGTCCATTAAGTATTTAATAGTGTATAGAAAACTTGACCGTAGCCTAACTGCGGGAAAACTCAAGTGAATTGAAAAATATCCTCACACGATTAGTTGAAGGGAATTGAAATTGCATTATAATGTCTCTTAGTAGCTACCTATTTCATACATATAAAATGTTACCAGAACTGATGATTTTATGCAAGCTATAATTTCCATAAAAACAGAAACATGTGCAATTTATATTTATCGACCTTAGTTGCTGCTCAAATCTTCTTTTTTTTTGTCCAACGTAGCCGACGCGTTGTATCATCTTTTGTAAAAAAAAGAAAGAAATTCAAATAAGTAAAGACTTTACTATACAAGTACTAAATCTATGAAAAATCTTGGACTATACTCGATTAGAGGTATCCATGGTTTATGGATTTGTGTGTATGACTGAAAGCCATAGGTACACAGCCAATGCTCGATTACGTACAATACCAAATATTTTCTTTTCTCTCATTTGTTGGTTTAATCATAATCTCAACGATGTTGAATATGTAAAATGAAGAATGAACGGTCGATACTATAATCACCTGGTGGAAATCTAGAATTTTACTAGCTACCGCGTTAAGTGTATGTAGTTTATGGCAGTAACAAGCAGTAAAATATCGAACTGACTTTAAGTTTTACATTCATATAAGTTCCGTTCGTAATTACGCATGTTCAGCTGAACATGGCAGGTAAGTTGAAAATTTACTTCTTAATCGAATTGATATAGATATGTCAATATTTAACTGAACAACTAACAAGTTGACTTTAAATAATTATCCAACTTTTAGAATATATATATATATATATCATATTATTTAGTAGTATTAACGGCTAGCGTGTATCTGTATATATATTTGGATATTGATATGAATGACTTATGATTCACGGATGTTAAGGATAAGATGACTGTTCTGTTACATTGTTACGATATTCGTGATTTGTCTATGCGATTTGTGTACATATTTTTTTTTTTTTTTTTTTTTTTTTTTTTGTTTCACATCCTGATATATTGTAATGACACCAGCATTTGGTAAAGTGTTATGAGTTTTGACTTGCTTTACTGATATATTATAAACATAATACCAAAGTTATAGTTTTGCAAAAAAACATGCCAATACTAAAGTTCTAAACAATCGTTTTTGAAAATCGAATTTCTTACGTATTTCGAAAAGCCATAAATTTCGGAAACAGAAATTGGATTCATTCAAAATCAGAAAATACATTAATTGTATTCCCAAAATCATTTTAACGTAAACTCTGTAAAACGGTAACATCTTATCTTTTGTAAAATTTAGAATTTGTACTTTCAACCTGAAATATTACAATTGTGTAAACATATCAGCTGGTACCAAGTTTACCCTTGGGGTCTCAAACAGTGCATCAGCAGTGACAAAGACGCGGTCTCTTTTTATATTTTAAGCATAATACCAAAATTATGTTTTGCAAACAAATGCCCAAGACATTCGTTTCAGACTGACGCCAATGCAGTGAAGTATTGCGCCCTTGTAAGTCCGGACCTTGGTTTAAAGTATCATCAGAATGACTCTTACTCACTTTTTGCGAAATTACAGTCACGTTCTTAGGTCTTAGATTTGGGTTGATACCGGAAGTGAAACTCAGACCCTCCGCTTGCGAATCGAATGCTCTACCGCCAGATCACAACACTAGACCACCACAGCGATCATCAATAATTGTACAGAATAATCGGGTTACAGGGAATAGATACAGGATAGCTAAATGTTTAGATATTTCATCATCATCATCATCATCATCATCATCATCATAATAATAATAATAATAATAATAATAATAATAATAATAATAATAAAAAAAAAAAAAAAAAAATAATAATAATAATAATAATAATAATAATAATAATAAAAATAAAAATAATAATAATAATAATAATAACAATCAAAATAAAAAGTATTTATGTATATTGTATTTATATTAAAGGGATATTATCTTTCTTTTTTACTACTTTGGTTGATAAACAGTAACAAAAAAGAGATATACACAAGTATAAATATTCTTAAATCCCTATATATTTTGTGAAAATTGCTTGAGAAAAACAGTTTGACACTTTTTTTTATTTGTAATTGATTAATTTAAATTTTAAGTTACTGTTTGTATGTCACACTGACCTGGCCTTACGTTCACAAAGTATATAGGAATATACGTTGGTATGTCTGTATATATCTCTTATTTGTTATTGTACACCAAGTACAAGTAGTAAAAGTAGAACAAAACGAAATATATATCTTTTTTTTAGTAAACGCAGTTAATGCCCTTTTAAATGTCAAACAATTTAGAAGAATTCACTATAAATGTATCCTGCATTCAGACAGACAGTATCAAATAAGAAACGTAAAGCTTAATGATGTCGTGACTGTTACCGAGTAATTATCAAAGCATCAGGCAATTATACACTGTGTGAGACGATCAAATTTCTGAATGTTCCAATTAAAATAATTAGATGTTTATTGTGTTGCAAAGAAAAAAAACTGCTGAAAACATGTTGAAACATAACAACCAATCTACGGAACTGTTGACGTCATACATCAAACCCACCACAAGGAATGTGACAGATTTCTACGTGAGTGTCCTTCATACATAATATTTAACTATTAAATATGGAAATGATCCATCACAGAATGACAGAATCTCTACTAATCAGTAAAGTCTATGTCATATACTCAGTATGTCATAGACTCAGGAGCCGGCCTGGCTCAGTCGGTAGCGCGCTCGACTCTGGATCGTGAGGTCGTGAGTTCGAGTCCCACCGGCGGCAGGTTGGTTTCCTGTCTTTCGGATGAGACAATAAAAAATTGGAGGTCCCGTGTCACAGTAGATGTCGGCACGTTAAAGAACCCTCACTGCTCAATGGCCGTAAGTGCCGAGCATAGGCCAAAATTTGAAGCCCTTCACCGGCATTTGGTGACGTCTCCATATGAGTGAAATATTCTTGAGTGGGATGTTAAACAACAAAAAACAAACAAACAAATCATAGACTCAGTAATCAGTTACATGGAAAAACGTTTAGAAGACTTATTGTGTTTACTCAGTTTCTTAATAAATGTATATAAATACTATTAGTATTTTGTAAAAAAAAACAAATGTGTCTTCTTGGCATGTTTTTTCCTTATATGACAACGATATGAACGCATATGAACCTCTGACTGGTCAAATATTGTATTGCAAGTTTTAAACAAGACAACACAAAAACAACAAGGTGCCGGATCCTTATTGAAGAGTAATCGTGAAACATACTTGCTTTTTTGGAATGTACTATTTCCAATATGTCAGCCGCCGTGGTTGTAACGAAACGGGTCCAGAATCTCTTTGCTCTTTCCTTCACGTGGTTTCATGCAACCGAAATCTCTCCTGCATATTTTCATTATTCATGAAGTCTCAGCCAATGCGGGTAAATGGTAATCGCATTCGTCAACCAATCGAATCGAAGCGTTTTAACTATTTCAGAATTGTATTGGAACAACAGACTACGCTATAACTTTCGTTGCCGACCACAACTACTGTGATTGGATAACTGGAGCAACACCTACTCATTATCTATCGTATTTGAATTCGGTCGAATAAAATCACGGGTAGGAAGCAAGGTAGCGATTCCAGACCGTGGGTTTACCACGATATGTTAACCAAAGCTTCCTATACGTGTGTGGCACATTTTTCAGTAACGAACTGCTGGATCTTGCTGTTACCTTATACAGAAAATAACGGCTAAGACTAGTCGAGCCGCTGTGTCATAATTTTGGATACTTCTTGTAACGTAACGATTCTCCAACACAAATATAACTTGTTTTAACAATTATCTGAAGATATGTTTTAAGATTATTAATTCAAACTTCGTTCGTTATTGTCATTCATACATCATAAAATGATAATTTGTTATTGCAGTCTGCTCAAAGTTTGATTTATTTTAAAAGTATATGACGTGCTAGCTATGGCAATGGTTTGGTTTCATAAAAGAGGTGGTGTTCGTGTGCCTTTGTCATTCGATCTTAAAAATACTGAAAAGTGACTTACACCATTATTCTATCATCTATCTATCTATCTAACCATCCGTTAATCCAATCTATCTATCTATCTATCTATCTATCTATCTATCTATCTATCTATCTATCTATCTATCTATCTATCTATCTATCTGTCTGTCTGTCTGTCTGTCTGTCTGTCTGTCTGGGTCTGTCTGTCTATATTAATGTATTCTAGAGCTACAGTTAAGCATTAACACCTTCATCTATGATCTTCAGATGCGTTAATTTCATAACATAATTAGAACAAAATCCTTAATGCAATGAATGTCATAAATATTGTGACATCATGGAAAGTAGGCAAACATAATTGTATTTAACTATGGCTTTTATAAAATAATAAAGTTTTTCTCTTTTTTGCACTATAGCACTCTATCTTTGTACATTTTGTATAAATTGTAGCTTCTGTATGAACATGAATGATTTGTTGTTAAGATGTTCTAAAAAGTCGAAAGAAATGCATAATATTCTTGAAGATGTTCTTCTGTGTATTAGGTATTGTTCATTGTTTATTATCCAAAGTATTTCTGTCATGATAATGTAATATGTAACTTCGTTAAGTTTATTTGCAAATTTTGTTTTTATTTCCATTTTGTTGACGTCACACGCTCCGTATCTTTGATGACGACTGACTTTCTTTTATCATTAAGGGTACATAACCAAATAATAAACTAGATTTTTAATGGGAAAGAGCAATAAGAATATGTCCCTGAAAAAGTAATACTATTTAAAATAGTATATTAAAAAGAAAAGCGGGTAGCTTTACAGTTATATGCTTACTGACATTATAATATTACTTAACCGCTGTTGATTAATGTTGATAAAGGTTGAACTAACACTGAATGCTGATAAGTCAGTTTTAACGACCACACCAGTCACACTTTAAAACTTAAATAAGTTTGATACAAATCTTTAATAAACGTAAAACGATTGAAGTAAGAACACCCATGGCCTCAGGTGTAAGTACGATCATAACCGAACGTACATTTTATCGACATATTTAACTTTTAAATAATAAAGCAAATTATCAGTGATGTGAAGACATCAAACATGACCTCATAGATTTGCTTTTGTTTTCATACATACTAAAATGTGTATGACTAACACGTCCATCCTTATATCGTGATGTCCGATAAACGTTAAAAACCAATGACTACACAAAACGTTCCCAATACATAAAATAAAACGTGACTCACTTGAAAAATTAATTTAAAAATCTTAAGTCAGTACTAATGACATCTGTATCAACACAGATATTTGTACTGCTGCACTAATTTTTAATTCAGTAACTGTGATATTTCCTAAACGTGATATTTCATTCAGCATCACCGTGTGATATATATATATATATATATATATATATATATATATATATATATATATATATATATATATATATATATATATATATATACAATGTTTGAATATTGTCTACAAATATGCACATTTGATAGAATGATAGTATGCTACATTCATATTTTGCAGATATGTAATTATTGTTTAAAGAATCTAGACTATATTCCATACTCCCACTTATGTAAGTAAGAAATATATTAACGTTTTCCGGTATCAGAGTAATGCGTTACTGCAAAGAGTCAGTTTGACAATTTTTATTTGTTATACAGTAATGAGTTATAAACAGTTAAGCAATCCTTTAGGTCTGTTTTTGATGAACCAGTTTCCCCTTGTCCTGTTACGAAATTAAATATAACACGAACAAATGGGTTATGTTATTATTGTATACACAATGACATTACCAAAACATTAATATTTACAATGTCCAGGAGACAATATGCAAAACAGGTGAATATTGAACAAATTCGGACCTCTGGAACCCAGAGATGGGGGCAGGTGTAATGGAAGAGTAAGCATCTCCTGTTGACCGGTCACACCTGCCGTCATTTACCGTTTATCAAGGGTCAAGTATTCAACGCTCTCCAAACAAAATTAATTTATCTATTTATTGTTGTTGTTGTTCTTTTTTGTTGTGGGTGATGTTTGTTTTTATTTCCATTTAATATGGATAAAATCTTATACATATTCGGTAGTATTCGATATTTAACATAAAACGTGATATATGCTTCCACAAAAATATCTATCAAATATTATATCGCGGTCATTTCGAATACACAACACTTGGCTAGTTAGTGCCCAGTTCTTGACACATATTGATTCGCATATTGTTTCACAAATCGAATTCTGCAAAGAGATTGGCAGAAAAAAACATAATCTGGGGAAATGTAAAAGAGGCAAAAGATTATTAGATCTCATCAGATAGACCGGATGATTTTATTTATCGAAATCATTTCATTGAAAATACCATCAAGAATAGCCACAGGCCTTTCAATGGTCTACTTTAGCTGAGTAACGACTGACTGATTACAAAAATGCTTCTGCCGAAATAATAAACACTCTAAACTTATACACACCGGAGGACAAAGGTTGAGGTATCTTTAGCAAATAATTCTTTTTTTTTTCAAACTGAAGATACACGCTAGGATTATATTGAAGATACCAGTTGTACTCTATAATCTAAGATGTATGAAGACATTTTAACATGAGGTTTGTTTGTACACCTGATCTTGTTTGTTATTCCACTGTGCCTATCTATCTATCTATCTATCTATCTATCTATCTATCTATCTATCTATCTATCTATCTATTTATTTATCTATCTATCTATCTAAATATAAGGAATGGGAGTTTCTGAGAACAAGGTTTCACCATTGTATTCAATGGGGATTATAAAGATTGTAACCTGTTTATATTCATGCATTTAAAGAAACCATCGATGTACCTTGATTACAATATTTTCATCGATTTTAGACGAAGGCTCAGATGGGCCTGGAATGTCTGTCGTATAATTGTCCGTTCGACAAACCGTATTTTTATTTCAAATCTTTGACTTTTTCTCCGACACCGCTGGGGAGATCTTCACAAAACTTACCTATATTTGCCAAAAACATTATTTCGATGTCCTCTACTTTTACTTATTGTACTTGATGTAAATCACAAATGAGAGCTATACTTAGACATACAAAGTCTTATATTCCTATATATTTCGTGAAAATAAGGTCAGGCCCAGTACGGTATTCATATACAAATAATTACATTGAATTTATCAATTACAATTTATGATTTTTTAAATTTTTTTTGGATTTATTCAGACTACAAAAACGTAAACGGTCGTATTTCATTCGGTCAGACTTCTTCGAGGCCACTGAAAGGATGTTGATGAAACGTGGTAGGAATAAAGTACGGATGTCCCCAATACGTGTTTTTGCTTTTAATAGGATATATTCGGAATTAGATTAAAGGTGGGTATTGAGTATTCCCGAGTTCGTTTTCCCCAAACCATCTGTATACGGGGACAAACGCCATGCACCAGAGTGTTATATGAGGGAGTTTTAAGAAAATATATTTTGTCTGATTCTGCTTGTATTTAAAGAATTCCACGTGAACGCGATAGGTACCAAACACATGTCACAGAGAGTGTTAATGTTTAAGTCCCGCATCCGTGGAGTCCGGGGGGCAATAATTGACCCTGTGTCTGGCTGTTCGTTTGACAAAGGTGTTACACTGCGATCCATTGCATTAAATGTTTTTTTCTTAATCTAAAACGGCGATTTCATATGACACCTGTACCAGTCTTTAGAGGTAATCGTACCTTTCTAAATGCACACACAAGGGTTAATAGACTGTCAAACGACTTTGAAAAATCGCACCCAATGCCAAATATCTCGTGAATAGCATGGTCGTTAAAAATAAATTATATCGTCTGCCAGTGTTATATTTCATTACACCTTCGTTATATAACGCGTTTGCCAGTAGGCTTTCGTCGTTACACAACGGTTCATTTCCTTTACTTTATTCTAAGTTTTAAAAGGAAATAATTCACTCTTTTTAGTATCTCATACAAGTGTTTGTGATATTTGTTTATACTTTATGTTGTCTATATTGCTGTTCATCTTCTGCGATTGCTAATATTAATGCTAATGTCATTTATGCAGTCAACGGCAGTTAGACATTTATTCCAATGCTTTGTGTAAATCGGCTATTCTATTTACAGAATGGTTGATTGAAAACAAAATGAATTTAGTCGGTCAGAAAAAAAAGTAGGAATATCGATATTGAAGAAATAGGCTAAGTGATAGGCAGCCGAGGTCTACGATGCATAAAAACTGAAACTGGTAGAATAATCAATTGCCTTGCAAAGTAATGTATGAAATAAGCGAATTTGTAGTAGTTGTTTCTTTACTGATATATATTGTATTTAAAGCAACGTATAGTATCACATCTTGTTCAATTTGCATGGTAGATAGTCATTGTTTTACTCCACTTCCAACACTATATCACTTCATTTCTGACGGGATCACTTCTACATCAATTAAAGCTTCACATTGATTAATGGATCAGTATTTTTCAAAATATGTTGCAAATATTTATTACTTTTTAAAAATGCCGAAATAAAAAACGTCAGCGACATTCCCAAATAATCATTTTAAAAACATAAATGCCCTTTTTAAATATCAAATTTTAAAAGTGAAAATGCTGCTAATATTTAAATTATTCCAAGAATCTAAATTTGTTGTTTTTGTTTTTTTTTTCTATTCCTATTGTAAAAACATTTTAGCTTTATGTTTAGGAAACGTGCAAATAGACTGAAATTCTCCATTAGATTTGATCTGTTATCTTATTGTTTGCGCATTTTACCTATGTCACTTTAAACGCATGGACCAACGTAACCATTATGAGCACAATATATGTTACGCCTAAGTATCATTTACGAGATAAACCTATATTTTTTCGAAACTGGAGAAACTAGATTTAACTTGGATAAACTAAGTTTATTTGAGAAAAGGAACGATTTAACCCATTATTTCCCTTCGGCATTTTCCTCCATCAGACCTTTTATTTTCAATATTTTTTGTACAGGATGATAATTGATCAGACAGTATAGAACAAACAGCAATACCACCAACAAAAATATATTTAAAATATTGGTTCGTAAATAACACGCATATAGCTGGCATAAGGGACATCATAATTCACTATTTCATTACATTTGTTTCACACGCTTGTCAGGTAAATTGACATATTTGTTTTAGGCTTATTTTGTAATCATTTAGCTTCAAATTCATTCATGAGTGATACAATGCAAACTGAGAGCGATCTTGTTTTGATGGGTTATTCTTCTTGTTTATTCCTTTTCACGGTTGTCATTGATATTCGATGAAGTGTTACGTATTTGTTTCACCATATCCTAAAGATATTTCTAACCTAATTCTACATCGATACAAATTCATATGACATTAAAGCTGCAATATTGTTTTAAAATTTAATATGTTTAGATAAACATTGTA
Source organism: Atrina japonica (assembly GCA_030159075.1). NCBI lineage: Eukaryota > Metazoa > Mollusca > Bivalvia > Pterioida > Pinnidae > Atrina > Atrina japonica. The sequence continues at coordinate 2,020,417 of BROG01000043.1, read as the reverse complement.
CACCACCAGTTCTTTTCAATGTCAGAAACTTGGAAATTGAAAGAAAATAAATACATATTGAATGTCATCAATCAATGTTATCTTTCAATCATTCACCTGCTCAGGAATAGGATGTTTACTCCAATATCATGCCGAATGTTAAAACATATATCGCATCAAAAATAAAGTGTAAATCCCCTGCAGTAAAATAAAACTCAAGCAAATGGTCTATTCAAACTATATAGATTCAGATAATACTATTGATTAAAATAGACACCTGGCAATGAAAATTGACCTGGTCCGACAGCAACATACATATAGCCCCCATAGCGTTTATCATTCAATTTATTTTCTGTGCTTTCCTTATTGGCAATTTCCACATAACCCCGATATAATTTATACATTTCACAAATTTGTCAAACATGTAAACGTTTTAAGATTCACATGTACCGTGATGTATCCATATATAGAAAAACCAAAGTATGGTACGACGTAATGTTTACAACATTAGTCGTCAGTTCATTATTATTGATCATTAATGGTTTATATCATTTTGTCAAAAAGTGCGCGTGTGTGCATGTGTGTGTGTGTGTGTGTGGTTGCAAGGATGTCATGTAAGTAGGCAGCAAAATGCTAAATGTACCGAATAACACGGGTTAAAAGCATATCTAATGGCTTTTAGAAAGCATGGCTAGGCGATGACTTATTTACTGTATCGGGGAACATCAAAATAAGATAATATTATTTTTTATCAATAAAAGGAAAATACTTCTAGGCAAATGACAAAGGTTTATTGGTTCATTTATGTTGGTTTTAATATGATATTTTATATTGTTTTATTTTTGTTTGCGTTTTATTGTGTTTTCATTGAGATCATTTATCATTTTTCAGTCAATGAGTAGTAACAGGTCTGATTTAGTTTCTACATGTATTGAGAAAATTAGGATCTGGCCTATCATCTATCTTCAATGAGCATGTCAGGATTGGTCCATCTTCTGTCTGTATTGAGTATTTGCCAGGTCAGGTTCAGAGTCAATTTGTATTGCGTGTGACATCTGATTCAGTTTATGCCTGAATTCAGCAACGAGTGGGTTTGATTAAATATTAACTTGTTTTGAATATTGCCAGATATAATTCAGTTTCTACCTGCATTAAGTTGCTTAGGTTTTATGTCTGGTTCGATCTCTATCTGTATTACGTAATAGAGGTCTTCGTGTAGTATTTGCCTAGATATGAATAGTTTAAGGTTGGTCCCAGTATCAATTAGTTTTAAAGACATTAGACCAAGACCCGTTTAATGAAAAGTCCTAAATCTTATATTTAGTCTTAGGACCATACATTCGATGTGCCACCATTTTACAAATAATTTTAGGACTTACGACTTACGACGTCGTAATAAAATGCACTCCTGGCCTCTGTCTGTTTAAATAATACTTAGACGGATCCAGTATCAATTGTACTTCTAGATGATTAAGAAACTGAAGGTATGGTCAAGTTTCTACATGTATTGGGTAATGTAATAATGGTCCAGTACATTTATTGATTAATGTGAAATCTGATCCACTCCCTACTACTTGTATTGGGTGTCGCAAGGTCTGCTTAATATTTATTGAGCGATGTAAGGTCTATCCCCGTCTGCGGATGTATTGGAAACTGCCTGGTCCAGTTTCTACCTGTATTGACTAATGCATGGTATATTGAGTAAAACCAGGTTTAGTCAGGTTTCCACCATTTCTTTTCTTAAAGCACTGAGATCTTTCTACACGTATTTATCAATTATAATCTAAGGTCCGGTTCCGTCCTAACTTCATTGTGTAATGTATGCATTGGTTCTGTCTCCACCTTTATCAATTAATACCATAGGCGTCAGAAGGGGGGGGGCGCTAGGGAGGGGGCTTACCCCCCTCTTTGTTGGCAAAGATAGACATAGGTGTTGAAAATTGGGGCTGAGCCCCCAGACGTTTCTGGCATGTGTGTATTTTAAGTTGGTTTAGCCCCCAAACTTTCAATTTGCTTCCGACGCCAGTGAATACAAAGTCTGGTTAAGTCATTATTTCCGAAATGCATGGCCTGGTTTCGTGTTTACCTGTATTTTAGGATGATTCAGTCTCTACTTTCCATATGTAACCAACAGTGCAAGTTATGATTATGTTTGCACCTTTATTTATATCAAATATAATGTTTTGTTCAGTATTTACTTTCATCGAGTTATACACTGTCAGCTTCAATATTAACATCATCTGATAATTTAAGATATTGTCCGCGTTAGAACTCGGAACCAGGAATCAACTATAAGAAAGAAACCCGTTTGTGTATTTAACAGAAATTAACAATTCTTGAGAAAGCAATGGGGCATCATTATGACATCAATTTGTATCATTTCATGGCATCGAATAGAGATAATTTACTCAATAAAAGCAAATTTTCATGCGGATATCATCTGTTGCACAAAACAAAATAAGTTGATATCTGAAAGTGTGGGTGCTCAGTGAATGGCGTACTGCTATCATATTGGATCTAGACATAAAGAATGTATTCACCGAAAATGAATTCTTTGTGGATATTCTACAAATTATATTTTGATTGTTTGGAAAATGGCATATTACACAAGTCAAACAAATATTGGTTTGCACGATAACCTAAGAATTTATCGGCTATTGACAATTTTAATCAACGTAGATATCAAATATGTGTCAATATTATAGGAAACACGCCATTTAAGTTAATCGCATGCTTGAACTTTGAAAGTTAATGGTTTCTACTAACACAGTTCCCAGTCTGGGTTATATACAACATTTAAGTCATATTTCTGTTGCTGATATGAAACGATCACCAAAACCACTGTGTTTTAATACAAATTTTTATTGTCCTACAGTATAAAATAATTTTAAATTTAGTTGTAGTATATCAGGTTGAAAAAAGTCGTTTATTGAGATATATTACCTGTAAATATATCCAGGTTTTAACATATATTTGTTTGTTTGTTTATTGTTGTTTAACGTCCCACTCGAGAATATTTCACTCATATGGAGACGTCACCAAATGCCGGTGAAGGGCTTCAAATTTTGGCCTATGCTCGGCACTTACGGATATAGGGTTCTTTAACGTGCCAACACCTATGACACGGGACTCCAGTTTTTACTGTCTATCCGAAAGACAGGAAACCAGCCTGTTCGAACTCAGACCTTTCCAGATCGAGCGCGCGCTACCGACTGAGCCAGGCCGGCTCGGTTTTAACATATAAGATATTGACGAAATTATCAACATTTTTTATTTTCCAGATTTATATACCTTAAGGTACGCAAAAGTTTTTATGTAATTGAATGCGTTTTAAATTTTCCGTACCTTTGTTAAGTTTCTGTGTGCGACATCCGAGAAATAACATCATGCCTAATGCCTCAATCACAGTTACGTAATAAATGCGTCGTTTTGTGATCACTCGACAGACATCTCTCTGTCATGTGACTTTTATCACCACGTGACCTAACTATGGGCATGTCGACAAATTGGCGGGTACATACAGTAATCCTCATATCAGCTGATAAATAATAAAGTTCAGATTAATACAAAAGTTTCCACAACTATTTTTTTAACTCAAAACATTCAACATTTTACATCAGTCTTAGCTTCCAACTTCACACTCGCTAGTTACTGGTTCACTTTTGTTTATCGTGTATCGTTTTGTGATAAACTCATAACAAATTGCAACATCGTGTAGAGGATAAACGTTGTTCGAGGGTGGGAGGTTCTGGTGCAAATTTTCAATTCATTTTCCCACAAAATGTTTACCAAAACCATATGATGAGGCAGATGCTCCTAATAGGGGCTTGGACGGCGCATCATAGAAATAACCTTCAGTCGTAGGCTCATCATCGTTTATTGGGAAACGGTTCAAATGAAATGGCATCCATCTACAGATATTAATATGGCTTTTCTTTTTGGAATACAACATGGCACCACATGAACAGCGCGCTATAAATTCTGAACCAGTCACGTATTACAGACTACAGTTGAGTAGCTATGCACGGTATCCGCGAAATATTACCCTGCCTTCCTCTTTAGTTTCAGTTACGTCATAAACGACAAATTACAGAAACGGGGGAAATATGTTGACCTCCATGAAAAGGCAGTCTGCAAAAACAGCAGGTAGTTAACGAGAGTTATTTTACAAACCAAAATGCGGAGAAGGATTAAATGGACTAAAAAGATGGTCAGTAATTGCGAGTGAAATGTAAACAGAATTATGCACTCATTTCGCACCCCAATGTTCTTACGTGAGGAGGATCTTCTACATTGCAAAACTGATGCAGAGCATGTCCGAAATACTTGCAATTAAAATATACTTAGTTTTAAGCCCAGAAATCGAAGCAAGGCGATTAACAATTTACATTTTTGTAGAATAATATATCTCCATATACAATAACAACACAGTTTCACTACAATGTATCGATGTATTATTACCGACAATCTGTTATACTTCTGATATTTAATATCAAAGGCAAGGTATATAGGTGAAGTAAGTACCACATTCATCTTTGTTTGACTGTGATTTTACGATATACAACTACTTTTGAAAAAGCATAGCATGGAGGGTGTAGCTGACACATACAATCGAATAGATACTAATCAGCTACATGCTGATTGACCCTTTTCAACCAAGCAGAAGGTATGTGTTCTTTCAGTTCACTCACTATGAACCGGAATGCATGGACGTATTTTTTATCCGTCTTGATGTAGACATCAGTGTCAGTGTTCATTTTATTATTCATATGCAGTGCTCTGATCATACTAGCTTGCGTTTGTTTGGTATTGTTTATTTAGAATGTGTAATGTTTTTGATAATCTGATTTTTATATATTTTCTGATTCATGCATCGTGTTATAGCGTTGTACAAAGTATTATTCATGACGTCATCGTATCTTCAGTGGCGTAAGATATATATTCGTTATTTCGTTTATTAGTTTTATCAGTTTTTACTATAAGCAACTCATTCTTTACTATTGATCCTACTCTATGTTTTGCAAAGCTACGACTTTGATGTTTGGTACTAATTTATTTAATAATGTTTAATTAACATGCTTATCACTTCTTTCAGATTAACTTGTATATGAATGATGATGTCAAAAGGATTGCTGTTTATTCGACATGCGCATCTAACAATGACATCACCTACAACGTGAAAGAAGAAAAACAATTCTAGCTGTTAGTCTAAAAAGGAATATGAATACCTTTCCTGACAGACCAACATCTGAAGTGACTAATATGTCATACTCGACACTTACTCCCAATGAATCGGTGACCAGTGTTCTTCCCGGCTATACACCTCTCAAAGTGCCAGTTTATTTACAAGCAATTATTATTACTATGTATTCCGTGATCATCATTTTAGCCATCGGAGGAAATAGTACTATTTGTTATATCGTGTTTCGAGCCAGAGGAATGAGAACAGTAATTAATTTTTTCATTGTGAGCTTAGCATTAAGTGACATTTTAATGGCTGTGTTATGTATACCATTTACATTTATAGCGAACCTGGTTCTCAACTATTGGCCTTTTGGAGACGCTCTTTGTCCTGTTGTCACATTTCTGCAGTCTTTTACCGTGTTTCTAAGTTCTTTGACCCTTGTTACAATAAGCATAGACAGATACGTAGCCATTGTGTATCCTCTTAGCCCCCGGATGTCTAAAAAGCAAGCCTTCATCGTAATCACAGGGATTTGGATTTTTTCGTTTCTTATTAATATTCCAACAGCAATAACAGCTCGTACGCATCGGTATGTAAATGTTTCCACAGCCCCAGAGTTCTGTGAGGAAATATTGTGGCAAGATAAGACGGTTGAATATATATATGGAGTACTTATAATGCTTCTTCAATACTTTATACCTCTCATTATCTTAATCTGTGCATATGGAAGAATAATCATAGTCATGTGGGTTGTAAAACCTCCCGGAGAGGCACAATCTTCAAGGGATCAAAGATTGTCTGAATCAAAGAAAAAGGTGTGTATATCAATGTACATATCCAATTTGTTTCTGCTTAGTTTCTAATTACTGAAATATGTGGAATCTTTAGCTTAGCAGACCATCAGTAGATAAGACATCCATTTTATGCATATTTATATCTGTCTCATTATTGGTTTGTAACTGATAAGACTCTCTGATACATATCATACCAATCGGACAAGATACGACATTACACTTGGTTGTCTTGAACATTAAACGCAGACATTATTGGCAATACTTCCGATGGTTATTCTATACTATCATTTTAAATGCATATAGCCGACACAATTTTTATACCCAAAGCCGTTATGTTTTAAAAAAAAAAAACATAATTTATAAAATAATCTATCTATCTATCTAACCAAATAACGTGATAGATTCCTTTTTTCATGTGATGCAACATATACATTTTTGTTTGCATATTCTGATGACAGGGATGAAATTTAATATTTTACATTCCGTCTTGCTTCCCAATTGTTCCAACTAGGTGAAATTCATGCGCAGAAACAAGTGTATAAATATTTTGTAAATATTGATTATGTTTTAATACATACATATACGTTTCCATTTTAAATTTTATTTGCATCAGAGCATATTTTGTAAGATATTGAATTTAGCAAATTGCCGACTTGAATGCAATACAATGAGTTATGTACACGTCAGTTTCTATTCGGTCTACCCCAGAGTTCAAGTGACAACACTGACGCGTATATGACACGGCAAAATCACATTAATGAGTTGAAACTAGTTTTTCTCAATTAAACCAAGTTGTTCTCCAGTTCAACTTAATTTGTCTCAGTAAACCATTTTAACTGAAGAAAATATAGGTTTAATCACAAAATGTGTTAGTTAAGCGAGGTTAATCCTAGTTTCTATCTGTTTTCTCCAGTCAATGTGGGTCACACGTTGAACCTAGTTATTGTCCAGTCAATGTGGGTCACACGTTGAACCTAGTTATTGTCCAGTCAATGTGGGTTACACGTTGAACCTAGTTATTGTCCAGTCAATGTGGGTTACACGTTGAACCTAGTTGAACCACGTAGTTATTGTCCAGTCAATGTCGGTTACACGTTGAACCTAGTTATTGTCCAGTCAATGTGGGTCACACGTTGAACCTAGTTATTGTCCAGTCAATGTGGGTCACACGTTGAACCTAGTTATTGTCCAGTCAATGTGGGTCACACGTTGAACCTAGTTATTGTCCAGTCAATGTGGGTCACACGTTGAACCTAGTTATTGTCCAGTCAATGTGGGTCACACGTTGAACCTAGTTATTGTCCAGTCAATGTGGATCACACGTTGAACCTAGTTATTGTCCAGTCAATGTCGGTTACACGTTGGACCTAGTTATTGTCCAGTCAATGTGGGTCACACGTTGAACCTAGTTATTGTCCAGTCAATGTGGGTTACACGTTGAACCTAGTTATTGTCCAGTCAATGTGGGTTACACGTTGAACCTAGTTATTGTCCAGTCAATGTGGGTCACACGTTGAACCTAGTTATTGTCCAGTCAATGTGGGTCACACGTTGAACCTAGTTATTGTCCAGTCAATGTCGGTTACACGTTGGACCTAGTTATTGTCCAGTCAATGTAAAACTATGATTAACAGGAGAGAAAAATAGGTTTAACGTGTAATCCACATTAAGTGAAGAAAACAACTTTATCTCGAAAAAAAAATTAGTTGAATATAGAACAAGTAAGTTTAATCTAATGTGACTTTGGTGTGTCATACGGATGGCCACACATATTCAGGGTAATGGGGTAGCCATTACGATTACTGCCTACGTAATAAATAAAGGAAAGTCATTTCCCCACGCAATGTAAAAATACCTATGCTTCATTATATACATTTTAAATGATTGTTATCGTCAAAACATACTTTATCAAATATTGATTTGATCAACTATTGCCGACTCAAATACAACAAAGTGAATTCTCTTCAAAATACGTTTTAATCGCGTGTCACCATTCAAGTTCAAGTGACGTCACATATATGTCATCGCTAACTGTCAATGAAAGTTTTATTACAATTACTACGCATGTGGTAAATAAAAATAGTTCCGTTTCCCGCACTGTATACACACAACACTCGGTGTCATTCAAATATTCCCAATTGCAAGCCATCCTAGGCATTTTGTCATTGTAAATTTCATTACCTTCAAACCTAAATTACTACAACAACACGCATATATAGGTGCAAATAAAATGAAGTTATGTAGAGAGAGTGTTACATAACATATAATCGATAGCCTATCTTACAAATGAGATGAAGTAAATTGATTGATGTTGCGAATAAAACGGAATGTGTGATTTATTTAATTTTATCATCAAATTTTAATGTACAAAATATCGGACCACTTAAGTGAGCCCTAGTTATTTTCAAACCGTTAGCGTCATGTTTAATTTCAATTTTTAGTAATGTGTCCATTATTACGGTAAAATTCATATTGGATTTATTTTGCCTTTGGTCGAATATGAAAAAACGGATGTGCGCCAATAGTGATACTATGTTGTAAGTTTTAAATTTACGGATGTAAAACAAATCCAACTGGTAAATTCAAAATTCACGGAATATCAATAAAACTCAATCAAACGTTCGATTCACCATAACTCACCAACCGTTTAAGAATTGATGGTTTTAAAATGCTTCTATATAAACATGTAGGCCATGTATCATTTAACATATTAATGGATATCATATAATAGGCTTTCAAAAGGTTGAAAGAATAATTGTAATTAAAATCAGTTAAACCTTTCCCAAATATATCAGTCCCATCTTTCGATTTTGACGCTTACGATCATGAAAAAACGAATAAACAAAATTGGAAAAATGTAACATTGATGTCATGTTCGGTAAACCGATATTCCATCAAATAACAAAGTTATCATAGCTTAATTTCGTATATGGTAATGTATCAATGTCATTATCTTATCTTATTTTAATCTGTATAATAAAAGGTTTGGTTTACATTTACTGACATGTAGTCACACATATACACACTCAAATATGTGTGTTGGTATTGTATGTATTGGATTTGCAATGATGCGTAGATCGTAACACAAAATGAAGGGCGGATCCGTCAAAACGTTAACAATAGATTTACTGAAGTTTGTTTTCTTTGGTCATTTTGGCTGTATAACTGTAATTTATTATCTATTCACGAACACGTCGTGCGTTTAGGAGATTCCGTTTAACTGGAATATGTAATCAAGTATGTGTTGATCTAATAAAACATCGACAAAACAGGATGAATTCAATTACCAGGTTTTCAAAAGTACTTAAATCAAATTCATTTTGATCAATGCTATAGTGTAATAAAATGGAAACCATATTATTTTGTTTTATGCCTGTAGATATACCAATATATAAAACATAACAAGGACTCTCTCTCTCTCTGTCTCTCTCTCTCTCTCTCTGTCTCTCTCTCTCTGTCTCTGTCTCTCTCTCTCTCTCTCTCTCTCTCTCTCTCTCTCTCTCTCTCTCTCTCTCTCTCTCTCTCTCTCTCTCTCTCTCTCTCTCTCTCTCTCTCTCTCTCTCTGTTATTGTTGTTAGCATTGTCGATAATATCAAATATCGACTTCGTTTAGCGGGGATGTTGTCCCAGGATAGAGTCAAAGGTGAAACAAAAATGAAAGCTAAAAGTGACGGACGAATTATTCTGTTTATTTGCGTATATGTTTTAGATAGATTTTGCAAACTAAGGGATGTTAGAAAACAACACAAGAGCGATAATACATGTATGGTTATGTCTTAAATAACCACTTTTAGTGGATGAAGTTTTAAATACAAATCAATTACTTTTTATCCGAATATATTTTTATTTTACTGAAGCGTTTTTTCATGATGCTTACTTTTGCACCCATAATGATCAGAAGTGCTTAAGACAAGGTCATAAAACTAATTTAAAGGGCAAGAAAGCGATTGTAAAATCCAGACCATGCTATTTTCTTGATACATTTATCAATTATTTGTACATCAATTCCTAGAAATAAGCACGTTTAGCAGTAAATCTGCGAATAAAATGAATTTTACGTCTAACCTATCTGAACGAATCTTGTTTTCATAATTTGTAAAACGAAAGCACACAATAATTCTCAAATTCATTGATGTAATACAAGTCATCTTAAGGTACATCAAACATATACTGAAAATGAGATGCAGCGTATATCAAATAGAAAACGCCGATTACAGGTGTATTTAGTATTATAAATGAACAGTGATATATTCTTAAGCACATCACAAAATTTGTTTTACCGCGGTAAATCATTATTGTTGGCAATTGTCATCTTGAATGGATTAGTTTAAATCTGTTATCAGTTCATCTGTATTTACCAATGCACATATAATCACTCAACCTTATCACTCATCCATGAACACAGACAATTTATCTTACTATATAAATATATTTTGTTAACAAAATATAATTATTTTAGTTTTAAAATCCTTTTCTATGACCGTCAAACTGTATCTTGACCGCGCAATGACCTTTTTGTTTTTTTATACAAGGTTTCTGAATTAATTTAATATTGCCATGTCAATGTATCAATTGAGTTATATTCCGACGTAACAAAATATATGAATGGGTACGATAAACCGATACAACATGATATAGTCAAAACTATTTTCTTTTATGCGCTATATCCACAAATGGCGAAAGTTTGTTGACCACTAACATATTATACTCCTCTCATTTCACCGCACCCTGATGATACAATGTCCATAATTAACATATGTTTCTTGTGCTGTATTGTTTAATGGTTTGATATTGCATATTATTAGATGAGAAAAGGTAAAATAAATCTGACAATACGACTGTCCTACTCTGTGGATATCTTTGTTTTTCGACATTTACAATATTATAACGTGACGACTGAGCATTGCCATTCAACGATATTTTTCTTGAATTGGATTAATTATGCTACTATTTCGTTTTTGTTACAAATGTTATTCATAATAATATGAATTTAATTATACTTTTCGATTTGTTCTACAACGTATCATACCAGTGATTCTGGTACAGAATGTCCGAAGCCTTTTAACATCACACATCATATTCTGTCACCGTATTATCTTAATAAATACTGGAACTATTTATTCATAATTGTATATTTAAATGTTGATAATGGACGAATTTCGTGAAAATGGTTATGATAATGCAGGTCATTATATAAACCTCATTTTTTACGAAATATTGACCGTAAATACGATTTTACATACCAATGTGATATTAAAAAAAGAAGTGTTATATGTATGAGAGTTACTTGTCAGATTATACCAAAATTGTTGGGATTTAGTTGTGGATCTATCTACAAAACCACCCATCACTATATCGGAAATAAATAGAAGCTTAATTCTCAATCTACAGACTTTCTAAAAGAATAAAAACGGGCTGTTTATGTGATTTTTACTAGAAATAGTATCGATAATATCAAGCAAAATGTCTAAATTCATAACCGACTTGTTAAAACTGACAGCTTAACATCATTACACTTCATAATCACCATAGAGCCGTAGAAAATGTTTTAGATAAGCATGGTTATTACGTCAGTTTTGTTTTGTCTATTGTAATATTAAATTTCACAGATTTTAATGTTTATATCACGCATCAATATTTTTTGATGGCTAATATACATGTTTTATGAAAAATGCATATCATACTGAATGACTTAGTCGTGTGCAATGATTAAATGTTCAGGCAACAAATAAAATAGTTATATACACATGCCAATCATGTAAAGCTTGATATCAATATATATTTGGATAAAGGTTTTTGAATTACTCCATTGTTTTGTTTCAATAACTATGGCATAATTTATCGTAAAATATCACATATTTACAATCATCATCAACATCATCATCATCATCATCATCATCATCATCATCATCATCATCATCATCATCAGAAATATTTCCTATGGAGAGTTAAGCATTCAAAAATGCCTGCATATAGAGTAACACAATGTATTATTTATTGATTGATTCATTGATGACAGTGATGATTATGATGCTTTATGAAGACGATGAAAAAGATGATGATGATGATGATGATGATGATGATGATGATGATGATGATGATGATGATGATGATGATGATGATGAGTAGCTGTAGTGGTGGTAGTAATTTCATTGATTTTTTTCTTTATCATTTTTATTATCAGGATTATTATTTCAATAACTTCGATGAATATGTTTTGTTAGCAACTTATACTGTTTATTTATTTTAACAGATTATAAAGATGATGATAACAGTAGTTATCATTTACGCTATATGCTGGTTACCATTGAACGCCATCAACATAGCCGGTGATATTGACCCTACAATATATAACATAAGAGGCATGAACTATATCTGGATGGCTACTCACTGGCTTGCAATGAGCAACTGCATGTACAACCCGTTCATCTACTGTTGGATGAATGCGAAATTCAGGAATGGTTTTCGGAAGGTATTAAACTGTTTTACCTGTGGAATCATAAAGGTAGATGACGGTATGGAAATGAAACGTTTCCGCCGAAGTGATACACTAACCACATCTGTCGGCGGAAACGGAAGTTTACTCAGATTCAAATCTTCCTCAAAGTCTAATACACAATCTTATCAAGAATACTCACTGATGATGGATAAATCACCCAAAGAGAATCATGGGATACAATAACCATTATAGATTATGGTGAATATAAAATGTATTGGTTCTATTTATGTCAAATAAAATGAAATACGACTTCATTGATATTACATTCTAAGTGCTTATACATTTGATATAGTTCACAAAATCAAATATTGTAAATTATTGTTGCCTTGGTGATCATGTAGCATGTTTTGTTTTAGTTCTGTTTTCATCTTACATCTGCAAAACCCGAGCCTATCATCGAATCATGTTTGTATTGTTTCTAATTAGTGTAGACAGGTATCTATATATAAATATATCGATATATGTATAGGACTAAAAGTCAATGAATGTGCCAGAGAACTATGAAGTACACGGACACTGTGATGGAATAAATTTGTGTTTGTAGTGATAGAACTGTTATGGAATTTATTTGTGTCTGTGGCATCTTAAATTTAAATTGTAAAACAATGATATTAAAGGTTGAATGTTAATGTTTACATTATTCTTCTCTACTCCAAACCATTTCGTACTGGGGACAGATAGATTATTTGATGATTGATTTCTCCTTGTGTGCACTGGAATACTAATGTCCTTATACACAGAAACTTCAGAACACAGATATAAATGCATATCCTATAGTTTCATTTGAATTCAACTGGGGACTAGCAGAGTGCAGCCGGTCGACAGGGAATGCCCTCCCTTCCATGGATCCTAATCCCACTCCCAAATTTCCATAGGTCCGTGTTTTACCGATAGTCACCAGATTTGTAAATTGTCTCCTGGTTCTTCTGACTATTAATATTTTGGTATCTATGATTTTATATAGATGAAATTCATACAAATGAACAATTTCCGAAACTACTGACACCTACTTAACAGTCATAAGTTGAATAGATATAACCCTATTTGAATTTCAATCATTAGTTCACATAAATTGCGTCATGTTATCCGTTACAATTTAATGTATTTTCTACCGTCGTTACCAATGCATTACACAATATGAAGCAAATACACAAATTGGTATTGTACAATTCCTTATGGTTTCACTATGGTTACACACTGAACATTATTCAGCGGCGATTTCAATATGATTATGTTTAAATATGTGTCTCACCACAACCACCGATCATCCATTAGAAAATATCGAAGGATTCTTTTTATAAAAAAAAACATTAGAAAACACATTGAGAGCTTACATTAAAAACATCCAAAATTGATTGACAGATGCATCCATTTGGTAACATATAACGAGACGGAAAATGGCAAAATGGGAATTGAAATGGCCGTGATGTGCATCATATTCACATAGTTACTGCATCTGTCGTATGTTTTGTTCCGAATCACCTAAAATGCTTTTCATCATTTTATGTTTCCGTGGCTGTATTGTTAACAATAAAAATGAATGATCTGTGTTATTGGTTTCTTTATTTATTTTATGCTTGTCATTTTGACTCATACGTATTGTATTCTTCTTGTAAACAGTTTAACAAAGTAATACATACTATGTTAAGTGATTTATATGATATCAAAGCAGTCATTGTTTATATAATAGTTCTTGTAATGATATTGATGTAACAAGAGTGTGACGGAGGTCATGTAAAGACCATTAGGTAACTAAACTCTCATTGGTCATCCGGATATATATTCTATCCAATACCGCTCAATTTTAACCACTATTACACTAGATTTGATGTAAAGCGATGCTGGAAATTCTAATTGACAACGCATTTATATTATTTCCAAACCAAAGCGTTCTAGCACACCATTGGGTCTGTGTTTTGCGCTGTTCTTTCATTTATTGAAGCAGGTGTTATTAAGAAGTTTCTGAATCAGATGACGAATCTAGTGGTGGACTGTATATAGAATTTAGATATATCGGCAATGTTTTGTCTTTGCAGACTGATATACGTGTAATCCCTAGATTAGAAATGTCATGAAATCAAGCACATGTGCTTCATACTTATACTTTCACTTGATGGAGACATAAACAATAAAAAAATCTCAGATACCAAAGTATAAATCAATAGGATGTCCAGGACATAGATACAAATCCGGTAAAAATGGACAAACACGGACCTCTGGAAACCAAGAGGTGGGATCAGGTGCCATGGAGGAGTAAGCATCCCCTGTCGACCGGTCACACCCGCCGTGAGTCCACAGTCAAGTCCAGTGAAACACATGAGGAGTGTATCCTCGTCACAATTGGTACAGACGTCTCAACAACCGCCAACGAAAAGGCAACTCAACATTTCACTTAGTGAAACAGAGTAGTAGTCGCAAACAAGACTATTATACCGACCATAAAATTTGCGGAACGTTGACATTAAACGCGGTTTTCGATATCCCTGTGTCAATAATTTGTCAGTGAGTAGTTTACCTCTGTATATGAAATCTTCATATGTTGTGCACGCCCTGGCATATCGGATCATTTGTGAAATATAAACTCCATATGCAGGTGACTGAGGGATATTACTACTTAAATGTGGAAAATTTACGATGGGAAAGCCGAAATCGTCGCGTTTATCGTATAGCTTAGTTGCTAATTTCCCGTCTGTGTTTATATTAAGTAAAATGTCTAAGTATGAAGCGTGTGTACTTGATTCTGTTGTATCTTTAATTTCTAGTTCGCTGGGATATATCGCATTGACATATGTATGAAAATTGTCATTATTAATTGACAAAACGTCGTCGATATATCTAAATGTCAAATTAAAGGACACCGCTAACTTTTTCTTCTTTTGATTCAGCAGTTTCTGAATGAAGTCTGCTTCGTATGAATAAAGGAACAGGTCGGCCAATAAAGGAGCACAATTGGTTTCCCATAGGAATGCCGACAGTTTGTTGAAAGACCACGTCTCCGAACATTACAAATATATTGTCTATTAGAAATTCCAGCATGTTTTTTATATCAACTTCAGTATACTTATGTGTAGAATCAGAGTGGTGTTTGACGAAATAAGTATCCTGATAGCCAATCACTAGATATTTAAATTTTTCGGGTACCACCTTTAGTGAAAAAGCAGTTGTCTATGATGCTAAAAAGTCTTTCTTTTAATTTTTTATGTGGAATAGTAGTGTAAAGAGTTGAGAAATCATAAGTTTTGATACTGTGAATTCGAGAAAAATTGTGTGCCTTCAAATTTTCTAAAAGCTGTTTAGAATTTTTAAGTATCCACATCTGATTTACACCGCTTCTGGAATAAGCAACTGTACAGTATTTTTGAAGTTTCTCCTTAACAGCTGTCAATATCTTGGTAAGGAGTAAAGATAAAGGTTTGGTAGAACATTTGCTGGATCCTGCTATGTATCTTTGCTTATATGGGTTTTTATGAAGTTTTAGGTATCCAGTATAAATGTGGTAGCTCGAAATCGGTCTCCGTTGTAGGTATATCAAATGAGTGTAATACGGACACGTGATTTTGAAGGATCTCGTCCTTTGAAAGTGAGCTACGTGTGTATGTAGGATTTCCAGAATTCGTATTAAACCCAAGTTCTTCTAATAAACAATTATAGTAATGTGCCTTACAAATAAAAACTATATTATTTGAGGCTTTGTCTGCTGGTACCAGTACATATTGGTTATGTAACCTATCCAGTTCAGTTACTACTTCTGGATCATTAAATACAGAGGGATAACGTGTTTTTCATAGTCCCTTTAAGTTTTCGAATACGAGATTTTATCAACCCATCGTATGGCTTTCAGCCATTCAGACAAAGTGTCTGGTTCTACGTCTTCATGTTTGGCCCATCGTCTGGCATAATCTTCGACAGAATCCAAAACTAAACTGAAATTCTGACGCCAATTAAAGGAACGGGCTTCCCGGTATTTAGGGCCCCTTAAAATAAGATTTTTGAGGCTTTCATTTTCAACAATAGAAACGTCGCGGTAATGACATGGCCGATAGTATTGTATTTGAAAGGAGATGAAGCACATGAACATGTGACAGTGTTGTGTAGAAGATGGTTGATGTCTAGGCACTGCAAAACCTGTTTGTAATTGAATAGCTTGGGTGCGATGCTAGGTGTATAGCTATATGAAATGCAAGGCGTGCTCTTCAGTTTAAAATATGGTGGAATACAGGACTGAACTGCAAACTTATCAACGGACTTGATGATTTCAGCTTCATATTGTCATAGGTTTCATATAGACGTAATTATATCCATTTATCACCCGCAAATTGTATTAATGACTTCCAAAAATCCGTAATGCTTGGGCGTGTTCATATTCACTAGTAAACTACTTGGTGATACAATGCAACCTCTGAAAACAGATATATCTGAAACCATCACAGAATTATTTGTTATTTAAAAACAAAAACAAAATATTTCTGACTGCCCATCCTTCTAGGTTTCTAACACCGGATCTTTTTCGTGTTGTAAACGCGCTAATATTCCAATATCAACATCCATATCACGACCTTGTCCTTGTGTCCCATCAAATATTACCAAGTTATCTATAGATTTAGTCAATTAATTTCCAAACATATATTGCAATAAATTGAAAATAATAGAATACACCGTGACACGTGGTAAATGCAGTGTGAAAATTCGTAATGAAGTAACTAAAACAGATATAAAACATTATACAAATAGACAAATACACAGAAAATATAGAATCGGACAAATACTTGCCGTTATGAATATATTAGATTAATTGACTTATGGCCGAATTCCTAAATCCAATCCACTAAAAAGCGGAAAAAATCACCGGTCCGAATGTGGTTCTTTTTTGGATTATCATATGTTTGCATACCGACTGCGATTCCGTAATTGTAAGTTTACAGAGCGATTGCATCCAAGTTTCAGCGGAAGACAGTTGGTAAGTCACATGACCTGAAAGTTAACCGCTTTAATCTAAATGTTGCCAGAGGTATCGATAATTAACTTTTGAACATGCCAGTAAACTATTGTTATTTCACAAGATAAATTTGCATTTGTATTATTTCAATTGATTTGAAGTATTTGCTAGGATATGCTGTAATATCTACAAACCAGAATACGGTCATGCGCATACCTGACAAGGCCACACATTCGGCCCAGCAAACAATTCACGACAAGGTAATTGGTATAAACATGTTAAAAAAGTGTCTACTTTCAATTGTCACGAACGACTATTGGCTGTCCCCCTGTATCTTAAGTCACACTCGTCCTTTTTGTAGTTTATTCCCTTCTACTCTTTACATGATTATTCCACATGAAAATTAAAAGAGACCTTTTTGGCGTCAGCGACAATTGTTTATTTTTCACTAAAAGTGGTACACGAAATATTTAGTCACCGGTTATAATGATACTACTTATGTCCAAAACGACTCTGATTCTACACATAAACACACTGAAGTTGATGTAAACAATATGCTGGAACTTCTACTAGACAATATATTTGTGATGTTTGGCGACATTGTCTTTCATCAAAAATGTAAGACATGGCCATGGGGACGCATTGTGATTCTTTACTGACTGACCAAATCCTTTTTTCATAAGAAGCAGGCAGACTTAATTCAGACGCATCTGAATCAAAAGAAACTTTTAAGTCATATAAGAGACACCAAAGCAGAGTAAATATATCGAATGAATAAGTGGTTCCATCGGACTACAATTTCAAACACACACACACACACACACACACACACACACACACACACACACACACACACACACACACACACACACACATACACACACACACACACACACTAAAATGAAAAACAATCCCCAATCGTTTGGACAAGAATTTCTGGGAACTGAGATGCAACAACATTTTTACAAATTTGTCAGTTAAAATTAATGACATTTAATTAAATACCATGTCTCATTAACTAGAATCTCTCGTTTCATGTACTAGCATAGTAGTCGTGAAGTTCTCTATACGGAATGTGACCAGGACCCGATACCATAAACAAGGAACATTTTGAGATAAATCTTATTCTCAAAAGTTAAGAATTGACTCATCTGGGTAAAACGTGAAAACTCGCGGACATATGTCCCGATTAACTTAACTTCGATGTTTTAACATTATTCCATTCATAGTCTATGATTAGATATTTAAAAACCAATCAAGAGGTATAAAACGCGTTAAAAATCAAATAGGCAGCATGTTGTTAGCATTGTCGAAAATATCAAATATCGACTTCGTTTAGCGGGAATGTTGTTCTCTAGGGCGACGTTGACCCTGTCATTATTTTTCCCGAGGCGAACATAGGGGTGGTCATTTTCGCTGTTCAGAATTACTTAAGTCAGCTACAGACTGTACTTAAGTATTTTATCACTTAAATTTGTCAAAGACTTTCTTTATGGATCACAATTTTACCGTAGTTGAGTAGATTCTCAAAATTTGAACAAAACCTTGAAGTTAAGAAAAATATTTGTCTGAGAATAGTTTTATGGCACAGGGCCCAGGACTTATTCATAAATTACTTTGATCTCAATTGGTGTGTGTGACAGGTCGGTAGGAGGTGCTTACTTCTCCACGGCACTTGATACTATTTGTTTTTTATCTGGAAGTCCGTTATTCACAACAAAAGTATATTGTTTCTAACAGTTAGCACGTTTTATAGTTTAACTACAGACCATAATTATTCTCAGCAGAAGAACTTTTCCTGGAAGTCAAATGTTCAAATAAAGTATGATGAAGAAGCATCAATCGATAATCGAAACTCCAAGTCCATTACAATTCGTCAAAAGAACAATTGCCGGAAGGAACCAGCGTCCCCTGTCAGTATGCCAAGCCAGTCGCAAATGTTACATGTGGACCTATCGAGTTCGGTGAAAAGATCAAGCTCGGTGAAAATAGTACCAGTTACTTTTAGATTTGATTGGTGAAAGGGAGTCACAGTATACTGGTTTGCCCATGAATGCTATCTAACATTCTTGAGATGACTTCATACTGTTGGATGCTTTAATGGATGCTTTAAACATTAACATTGCACTAATAACAAAAAGTCCAGTCCTGTATTCCAAAATATTCCAATCTGAAGACTACTTCTTGTATTTCATACACCGAGACATACACGCCTTACTGTTTTTTTGTTGTTGTTATTTTTGTTTTGTCTTGTTTGTTTGTTTTTATTTTTATTTATTTATTTTTTGAATGGCATTTTACGCCACACTCAACAACTTGTCGGTATTATGGTGGCGGCCAGTTTTTAATGGTGCATGAGAGTACCAATTTACAATGTTCTGGAAGATACAAGATGTGAAACACTTCATTCTTTAAAGCGCAATACTTCGGGCCAAGCACTCCGGCACAGAGGCCCCTCAGACCATACTCTATAAAACATTTTTACATTCTTGATCTTTCCTTGAATTTGAGATTTTCCTCGAATGAATTTCACTTTGGCTGATATAGACGTACATTATAGGAATTTAAAAAAAAATGTTTCTAACTTGGAATGTTGCATCAAAATTTGATATTTTGTTTAACTTGACTATAAAAAGTATATCGTAGTTTTCCTGAAATACGTGTGCGAAATTTATAACAGTTAAAAATATGTCACCAAACAAATAGTTTTTGTTCAATACAACTATCATGGATGTAGCATCAACCTGACAATAATATAGCTAAAGTATCCTTGAACTATCAGGTAAATCTCTTCTGTATACGTTTTCAATTTAAGTTA
Source organism: Atrina japonica (assembly GCA_030159075.1). Taxonomy (NCBI): domain Eukaryota; kingdom Metazoa; phylum Mollusca; class Bivalvia; order Pterioida; family Pinnidae; genus Atrina; species Atrina japonica. The sequence continues at coordinate 2,000,206 of BROG01000043.1, read as the reverse complement.
AACATGTAATGGTTTAACTAAGGATGACAGGAATTGATTGCATAGGTCGCACAATAAGCCTCTGTGAACATAAAGAAAGCTATCCTTCATTTAGCTCTTAATAAGGAGCCGAGGTGAATATACTAAATGACCAGTTTGAACTGGTTCCGGCAGGACAACGCCTCAGGCATACAGTTTGTGTAGGCACGGTGCATTACTGCACTCGCATTTAAGAATAACTAGAGCTAAATTCTAATTTCTTTTGTTTGTGTGTTCCTTCTTTAAAAGACACAAGCCCAAAATATCATTGTCTATCAAATATAAGGCTTTAGGCTGGATGTCTAGACATATCGGGGAAAATAATATCTAAATTAAAAGATTGTTTTACAAAATCTTGCACTTTGATTGCAGCTTGTGTTGACGACACATCACTGCATGACACATATTTAGCAATTGTCATTGGCGAACAAAAGCAATATGTTTCATCTATTTAAGGAATACCTAATCCTGTGAAATACTTTCTGCCGATAGATTATAAACTGCAATATTGTATGTTGGAATAAAATGGTTCAATGTTTGATATTTAACAACATTTGATCACTTTTTTGTTCTGTACATTCATTAAGTGAAATGAAGAAGTATAAGTTAATAATCAAAACTTAAATCCATTAGAACACGACGAATTAGATGTGCAAAGGTCTCAATATGAAGAACAATTGCCAATCCCAAACGGAATAGGACTAGGTGTCCGGAAGAGTCAGCGTCCTCTTATGGCATGCCACACCCGTCTCAAATGTTCCATAGAAACCTTTCTTATGTTCGTTAAAATAAATAATTAGATATGACTTTCAACTGATTATGAGCCGGCCTGGCTCACTCGGTAGCGTACTAGACTCCTCTATCGTGACATCGTGAGTTCGAGTTAAGCTGGTGGCAGTTTGGTTTCCGTCTTTCGGATGAGACCGTAAAAACCGAGGTCCCGTGTCACAGTAGGTGTCGGCACGTTAAAGAACCCTCACTGTCCAGTGGCCGTAAGCCACAGGCCAAAATTTGAAGCCTTTCTCCGGCATTTGGAGACGTCTCCATATGAGTAAAAGAATCGTGATTGAGACGTTGAATAACTACAAACAAAACTAACAAACATCAATTGATTATCCTTTCTATTTCAGAAACCAAAATGGACGATAAAAGTGCAGAACTTCGAAAAACGATCCTTTGATTAAGTTATCTTGAATCATTTCTCGGTATGTCTAGACATCCACGCCACCGACTTTTGTTTGATAGACGATAATAATATTTGACTCGCGGCGGCTCATTAAAATACATTCGTCCGACAAACGGACTTACACGGATCCGATTTCATTTCAGGTTATATCAACACTTGTTTAAAATTCAGATAAAGATCAGGAGTGAAACCTAGTTCTTCTCATTTAATCCTATTATTTTAATTCTCGGGTTAATGCGAGTTTTAAATTAAGTTAAATTCATTTATGTAGTTTTGGCATCGCAATTTGAATTAACTGCAGGAAAAACAGGTTTATCAGAAAACAACTGGGGTTAAATGCACCAAAATTACATTTATACTCTTCATAATTGTGGCGCAGTTAAACATTTTCTCATTGAAAATATTTTTTATCGAGAAAAATAGATTTTACTAATTTTTATTATTTTGTGGGAAATAAACTTGATTCCTCTGAGCTTATGTGGGTTACCGAGAAAAAGTAGGCCAACATCACATTAATGACAAAAAAAGTTTTTCTCCAGATCGTCTTACATTTTCTAAGTTAAACATGGTTTTCTCCAGTTAATGTGGGTTATTGAAAACATAGGTTTAACTAGAAACAAACTAGGTTTAACCGATTATTTTGCATCGCTATTTGAATTCACTGCAGAACGGCTAGGCTTAACTGCGCTAAAATCACATTGATACACATACATGTGATTTTGACGCATTTATTGTCAGGTAAACATAGTTTTCTCCAGTAAATGTTGGTTACTTAGAAAAACTAGTTTTGACTGGAGAAAAAAACTAGAAATGACAGGGAAAAAAATGGTTCAACTGATTCATGTGGTTATGGCGTATCGTACATTAAACGAACGAGACAATATGTAAAATATATCAACGACCATGCCTTTGGAATGGATTTAAAACCGAACCAATAAACACTGTTCTGTGTAAATGCAATTTAATAGTGCATTAAATTTGAATACTTCAGCCACGCGTTGAAGACTCTTTTTCTGACTAGATTAAAATCAAAACATTAGTTGACTTGAACAGTTTTATTAAATTGCTGGCCATTCTAGTATCATCTTAATTTACAACCAAACGATACGTAATTCTTAGCAGAAATGAATGACGAAACAGATTAGGAATATATTTACCAAGGTAAAGATGCACATCCGGGTTCTGTCAAATCACAAAGCAATACTGTCCATTTCCAAAATTAGAGGTGCACTGGTAAATTGCGACTCTATGCTTTACTGTAGCTCTGATACCTTTGTGTCGAAATCTTACCTGCCCGCCACACATGCACACTCCATTTGTGGTTTCATTTAGATTCGTTGTATTTGTAAACACGTGCCAAATTTTCTTGGAATATGAAATGGATTACGACATTTTGTTAAAAATACGCAACATGATACATTTAAACGTAAACAGATAGGCATTGAATGACTTGGATAAGTTTGACTATCGTTTGAATAGACAAATATAATATCTGCAACAAGACGTAGATACAAGTACAGTGAACTTGTGTAGATGGTCAAATAAGGACAAAACCTATGGCGATTATCGCATGTGTGGTTTGTGTTTAACTATCAATTGTATAAAATATTTTTTTGTTTTTATTTAATTCAAATATATTTGTTATCTGAATATCAGTTAAATTCCGGAAATACATCAAAATATCGTCAACAAAATAGTTCTCTTTAGGTGAACGTCGGGTACATGTATTTGATATCAATTAAATATTTGTGAATGATCGCCATACAGGTATAAAAAACTATTACAAAAATATGTATTTATATCTAACATCAATATTAACAACAATATTAGTGCTTTCCATATTAGTGGATCCAAAATAACAACTTTGATGTGTAAGTTCCCCTTTGATATTTGATCCCTGAAAACCTTATATCATTTATGCATGGAACAAACCTGTGTATCATGAAATATAATCACTTTATAGTAATTTTCAGGCATAAAATGTCGACCTTTTATACAATGGGCACCTTACCAGAGCATCATGATATTCAGTGCACCATTAACGATTTGTAGTGTACACACAGGAAGTAAGATATAAGTGTAAAAGACATTTAATTACTGTGTTTTAATTTGATAATGGCATATCAACACTTGAATGCATGGTAGAATACTTTGAGCAAGACCAAAATTACACTTTATCATGAATACACGATTCAAACGGACTGAAATTTTAAACTCATCTATCACAAGTTAATAATTAAACGGAACTAAATTGCATCATAAAGCGCTTACATGAAACTTGTGATTGCTATCAATTTCCACTAATTACTTTCAACTCAGTGGTTTGTAAAAAGGTTAAATTTCACGCATATCAGTAAAACTGTACGTTGTTTTAAAATTGTTTCCTGGTTTCCATAGAAATTATTTTCTGTGAAAAGTTTATTTTAAGTGTCATAGATGTACCTCACGCAACTAAATGAACGTGACTGAAATTTCTGATGGGCTACAGTTTTCGCAAATAGTGTTAGAGTCCAGACATTTTCTAAGTATTTGACCTCTCTCATCTCTACATTCTGAATGATTCAGTTCGCCAATGTGTATTGACATTAAAGAAAACTGTTCACATCGGATTATTGATACTATATGTTGATATTACAAGATTCAGTTAATGTGCTATATGAATGAAAACAATATAATCTTAAAACCTTTCAATGCTTCTTGTTTTCATTACTAAGTACATGAATTGTTCATCAAGGAAAGTATTATATTTCCAGAGTTAAGTCGTTTTCTTCAAGGAAAGTACACTTTTTCCATATAAAAGATATGAAAATATACATTTCCGTGGTCTGAACGTCTTTTCCATTTTTATCGGTGCTGTCACTGAAGATAAATTAGGTCTTGATCTTTGGCAAAGGAATCATTTAACTGTGGTTAGCGATTTCTTTTTCATCAATATCATTTAACTCAGGCGGACAGAATTTTAACACAAATTATCATAGTCATGTTAACTCAAAACTTTAAGATTATCCGAATATATTTTAAGTCATTTATCAATTATTTCGCCACGATGAAGTCAATACATTACAGAAATCGATGACAGATATTTATTTGGTTTGTTAACTTTAAGGTATGTTATATCGCTTATTTAAGCTTGGCTACCGACCGTATTAATTAGATTCTGGTTAACTTATGATTAATATTCACTGTCCAGACATTATGCCACATACATCTGATTATAGATAACAACCGATACGCCTACTACAAGTATTTATATTTTCCTTACATAACTTATATTTTGTTGGAATGAAAAAAAATCCAATATAGGAAACTACATCGAAAAGTAATTTTGCGACGCTTACCTAACTATTTTGTTTGTGTATTTTCATAGTAGCCCTAGTTTATATTCAGAAATAATCTTTGAGTGGATTACCAAAAATATTTTCGTGATTGAGGATCATTGTTTCAATACATCCATAGGAAGATTCTCTATGTGGAACATTTTCCGGAAAAGGCTCTGCTATACTAGTGGAAGGCCTTCCGATAGGTTAATTTGTAGAAGGTTTTTTACTTGGCACCAGTACATTAAGAAAACAATCGAATATTTCAGTCTATTACACCTGCTCGTACTGGTCTATAGGTAAAGAGTCGGAATGGCAAGTGGACGGAATAGATTTCGATTCCCCTTCACCTTGCCATATATAAGACTTAAAACAGATAGTGGCTGTATTTTCACCAAGCGCTCGACTTAAAACATATAAAGTTAAAAGACCCTTAAAACCCTATCTCCATGTCACAACAAGCTGTGTATGAACTATCAGTACCATGGCGTCATTCCATAGTGAAAGTAAACAGATATATTCATCTGAAAAATCAATATCGTGACAAATTGTTCATAATAGTATTACTGTGTTCATCGACATACTGCATCATAAACTACAAAGAATGAATATGTGTGAATGAGGAAAAAAAAACTAGTAAAGGATGCATAGTTTTATTTGTATTTATATCTCCCGTTCTTTTGTCTTCGTTTTTGTTTTTGTAAGTACAACACTTCCAAATCGTGGTTGTTTCTGTTATACCAAAATGATAAATCGTGTTCACAATTTACTATTAATAGCTTTACTGATATCCCTTACAAAAACATAAAAACGAATGCAATGATAAATATATTTTTGCACAACTATAAGAGAAATTAAAATCTCATGCAGTTTGAAGTGTGTTTTGTAACATGGTAATGTCTGTTTATTTTCTATTTGCAATGGAGCCGGCCTGGCTCAGTCGGTAGCGCGCTCGACTCTGGATCGTAAGGTCGTGAGTTCGAGTCCCGCCGGCGACAGGTTGGTTTCCTGTCTTTCGGATGAGACAGTGAAAGCTGGAGGTCCCGTGTCACAGTAGGTATTGGCACGTTAAAGAACCCTACTGCTCAATGGCCGCAAGTGCCGAGCATAGGCCAAAATTTGAAGCCCTTCACCGGCATTTGGTGACGTCTCCATATGAGTGAAATATTCTCGAGTGGGACGTTAAACAAAAATAACAAACATCTATTTGCAATGATAAACACTAATTGTCATTTTCTATGCCACTGTATCATGTAAAAAATCATTTGTTTGACATGAGCATTTGGTGAAAATAAACCATTACAACTTCCAACAGGTTGTGTAATAATGCTCTTTTGTCGTAAGCATGCGATCGTTTTTACACATCAAGTCTACAAATAACAAAATGTACCGTTATCTAAACATTTCACTTTTCATTTTTTCAAACTTGGAAACACTTGGGGATTACAGACAAGAAAATGTTGATATTTATTTGCCATATTCGTTTGAGCATTCGGTCATTGTGAGCTTTTCTATTTTACAAAAACATATATAATATGTAATGTATAGAATAAATCCGTTTATTTGAGTTGATATAGATAGATAAACATCATCTGAATACATAATCTGGATATTTATATCATGATATATCCACCTTGCATATATAATAATTTGCAGATTTGCAAGCTCTCTAATCAAGCTATAAAATAAGGTGTAATATCATAAATATAAAAAATAAATCTACTTTATTCATGCTATCATATATTAATTAAATAAATCCATTAGTTTATCTAAATAATAACACCATGGATATAACAAGGAATACTTTTGTGATAAAACAACACAATGTATCTTACATGTTGGCATACTTCATTAAACGACAGTTTTTTTTATGAACAATTACCGATTTATGTATATTATGAAAATGGACAGATATTTCATTCTTATATCATATACCTTGTATGATACCACTTTTTGTTTAGAAATTAAGCATCATTTATATATTGAAGCCCAATTTATGAGGTCTAATTGACAGAAACGATCGTCTTTAGCATTATATAACACTGGCATCATTTTTTAATCATCTATGAATATCAAGCGTACAAATACAAAAGTATACACTACCATGGAAGACCATGGAAGGACATTGGTCGCTCGTTTTTATCCTCTTTATGTTTTACTATGGTTTTTAATTGAATTATGTTTTACACAACAATGTTTTTAATTGTATAGAGACTACCAGTTGTAGTGACAGGTCAACGGCCTTAAGCAACTAAACTGGCAAACTTTCTCACAAAGTCAGTTTAAGTTCAAGATGGGTTCGGGCCTGTGCTGATTAGGGCTCAGATAATACATGGTTTAAAGCGTAGTGCTCTTATTCGGCAAGAAAGGTCCCTCAAATATCGGTAAACACTCTTATTCATTAAACATAATGCATTTAACCTTAAGAGTGCAATGCTGAAAAAGGGTAATATTAAGCTTATGTCCGATTCAGAAGTCGGACAATCTTCCACAGTTCTTTTCTTATATCAGCTACGACATAAGTGCCACTTCCTCCAAAATCAGTTAAGTCGTCTAATAATAAAAAAAAGACTTTGGTAGGCAGTTACTATGCATAATCAACATCCGAGTGTTGGTGCCACTTTTAGAACAGTACATTTCAACATGTTAAGAGGAAAGTTGATGACAATTATTTCATTATTATTTATTCATCCCTCACACTTTCTATAAAGAAGTCGTGAATCATTTTAAGCAGGATTTATACATGATTTAAATTCTTCTCTTTATCTTAACTGTTTTCATTGAAGTTGCCTGCTGAGACTGCATTTGCAGTCGATAGTACGTTGCGTATCTGTTGAATATGGGTCGCCGTTTTACTTTGTAATACCAGTTAAAGATATCGCTCTACCACCTATTCACTCATTCGAACAGGTGATATCACTTATGCGAATGGGTGATATCACTTTCATAAAATGAATGAGTGATATCACCTGTTCGAATGAAAGATATCACCTATTCAAATGAATGAGTGATATCACCTACTCGAATAAGCGATATCGCTTTTTCGACTAAGTGATATCACCTATTTGTTTTGTAAAGTAAATTCACCTATTCGAATAGGTGATATCACTTATGAATCAATGCCAATGAATGCTCCCCACACAAAAATAAAATATATTCTGGGTCTAACAGAAATATGACTTGTGTCATCTTGGGCATTATAAATTATTTATTTATTTATTATTTTTTGTTTGTTTTCTTACATTTGGCCCAAAGAATTATATAGAGTGTTTTAAGTTCAACCACTTTTAAAACAGTTGTGTGTGGAAATCGGACCTTAGTTCAAAATCGCAGGAGTCGACGGTATGGTTTCAGCGGTTCTGTCTGTTTTGAATGCAGAATTCTGTCCAAATCCTGCAACAGACACAGGAGATGATTCCTATTCTACAGCTTTTAAACAAGATAGCGTAATATCGTCCTTTGTGCTTTGTTATTCCATAAATATAGGCCTAGTGATATTCATTGCAGATCTACATTAATTGAAGAAATGGGGAGCATAAGGATTTTACTGTTTCCAAATTTGAATAAGTGATATCACTTATTCGAATGAGTGATAATTATCACTTACTCGTTTTGTAAAGTGATATCAACTATTTGAATAGGTGATATCACTTATTCGAATAGGTGATATCACCTATAAAAACGTATAAAGTGATATCTCCTATTTGAAATAGTGATATCGCTAACTCGTATTAAAAATTAAAACGGCGCCCCATAGTTGAAAATTGAAAACGTCCAAAACTGACGTCATTGAGTACACCCTGGAATTCCCCCAACAGCGGACGACATTATTTAACATAACGAACGACCGCCCACAAAATTTGAATAAATTTTACTCCTTGATTTAAATAGATAATAGGGACCAATCACAGTTCAATTATTATCTAAACCACTGAAGCCTTCATTATACATTTTGCGGTTGTTGCATTCGAAATTGAAGTTTCTTCTGATTTCGGAAGTGAGCCGCGAGGGCAGTAAGTTGCGACTAAATGAGATGTTAGAACGTACTCAGCTATATTGTTGTATGTACTTTGGTCATTAGAAACTTGTAATTGATTTGATGATTGTACTTGGTGACTGGTAATTCGATAGACAATGTATATACTTGATGCAAAGACCCATACGATGATAATAAAACTATTAAATACGTACATGTTTGGTATAAGATTAGGATAACGATTTGTCAATTAAATAAGTGCTATTTTAATTGTTATTTTTCACAGTGTGTAAAATAACACTCCATGCATAATAAATGTAAGCTGTGTTATTGTTACTCGGCCGATCAATTTACTTTCCAAATTTGGGTAATGCTTTTTCTTGCTTAATGACATTTTTATCAAAAGAAAGCTGAAGAAAAAAAGTTCTTGAAGAAGAAGAGTACATATTTAACACGACGAAATAAATATGTTATAAATTAAAAATATGGCAAATGTCATCTATTGTTTTCTGTTTTGAGTTACAGCCGACTTATGATACATTTTAGTGACTCGGGTCCGAGTTAGACACCAACGGTGACACCCGACATTAGAGCTAATTCCCTATTTAAGACGTGATGCAAAAAAAAAAAACCAAACTGCACTATAATAACTCGATATGTCACTATGCAAAACATATGTTGCAACATATTGATATGCATACCATCTAGCTTGACATAAAACTTGATTGCCAAGTGTTTAATTTCGACAAGGGGCCCGCGTGGTTAGAGCATCGTGCTCAAATTACTATTTCCAAATTATTGTATACTTTAGTTCTTCGGCGAAACAGTTATTCTGGATAATGGATATTATTTGAGCTGAAACAATATTGGAATGATTAATATATAGGCCTATTTAGTATAAATGGAATTTGATAAGTTGAAAAGAGAAAGGTGATTACTTAGCTATTTTTATTTCTATTGCAGACTTATTACTTAAGATCAAAAGTATAACAGGTTTTGAGACTACTTTAGACTATTAGACTGATTAGAGAGTATAAAAATAAAGGATAAAATTTGATATTTAATATCATACCACAAACACAGGGCGGACATGGGATATATGGAAAACTGTAGAGCTGGAAAATCCCTTAATGTTTAACCAAGTCAAAGACCAGATCTCTCTGCAAACCTTCGGCATTCCCATGGCAACATATATTACCATTATATTACCCCACCCTTTTCTTCCCAAGAAGCAGACCATTCAGATTCTAACTTTGATCTTTAACTTAGCATTTAGATGTAGGAAGTTGTGTCAGTTAGAAGTGTAACACATTTTCGAGGGAAATCGAAATTAAAGAACACTGCACATGCACTTTTACAAGGTAATTTCACCTTATATTGACACAGACGGAGAAGAAGCAAATCGATACGGTACACGTGATTATTTCGGCCTCTTTACTGTTAATTTTACAGTAAACATCTAAGTGGTAGTATATCTTCTTCTCCTTCATATGGTTTTATATCTCCTAGATGGTCATGTCGACGGGTGCATTGTAATTTCATATACAGAGGCAAAATTATAAGGAAAAGTTGTTGTCATGGGAATATGGGGAATTCCATTCCAAATCAACACTTCACAATTTAGCGGTCGTTATAATTACCTTGTTAGCAATAACTATGCTTCTCACACTGAAATGTGTAATTACCTGTTTGATAGCATTTGTTGGATTGATTTTGATTGAATTTCATTGTAGACTTGTGGCGGCAATGACGTATATGCTTACTCTTTAATGACACCTGATCCCACCTCTGAATATTCCGGGGTTCCCTGTTTGTCCAATAGTCAACATATCTGTATACACTGTACTGTCTTCTTAACCTTTCGACGATTGAAACCTGTATCTGTAAATTTTATATATTTCAAAGATATATCTTCTTTTGATTGACTACATTTTGGAAGTGATTAACAAGGATCATTGTTTAAGTATGTTACAAAATGATCGTGCTAAAAAGAATAAAGCTTAGGTACCGTTGGAACCGTTGTTATAGCTACATTTTCGCCGTGTTTGATTTGACCTTTTCGCAAAACTTTGCATTTTCCAGTGGTTTCCATCGGGCATTTCCGTCCGGTATGGCGCGTTTACATCTGCTTTTCGAGCTTGACCTTTTCAAGGTTTCCATGGATCGTTTGCGACGGGAGAGGCATACTTCCAGGGGATGCTGATTCCTTCCGAACACCTAACCCCATTCGTTTTGCGTTTGCAATTGTTCTTCATGTTGGGAACATTTGTATATCTAATTTGTCGTATTCTAATAGGCATTTAGTTTTGAATATCCCTTTGTACTTTTTTTCATTTTTGCCTTAAATGGGTTAACGTTATTATCAAATGATAACAAGACGGCTGCATTAATTACTGTGACTGTCAATTGAGTCAGTGCCCCTTTACTCACCTGATCTCACTCCACCAAACTTCAACATATTCCCAAAATTTACAAAGGCCATTTCCAGTACCTATTTCCAGGCAGATGATGACGTCATAAATACAGTGTATTACCTCTTGGACAGTCAAAAAAGGGACTATATTAAAGTAGCATTAAATTTCACTTTTTTAACACTGCCCTAAATATATGTCATGCCTTCTAAGACACAAAAAGGTATATTATTCATTAATTAACTTATCAATTTACACGAGTTAAGGTCGATATTAATAAACAGTCGTCATGCAGTCTGACGTAGGTCAACAGGCTATACTTCTCATTGGCTTCGTCTCAGAGTCAGAGCAATTGGATCTATTGGATATATGACGCAGGGGGTTTGAAATCTAACACATCATGTATATGAGCAATAATTGTAATTATCTATTATGCGCTACAATCGTGACTGTTCAACCTTACAAAAGAAATCAATGAGTGATAATTGGTTGTCTATTTCAACAGGATGAGCGCCGTTGACGACCATTCCTGTTCCATAACAGACAGCCTACTGTTAGGTAAGATCGGCACGTTCGTTTGGTCTAAGTCAAATTTCAAACTTTTGATTGCTTTATCATCAAACAACATTATATTTTCGGAATTAATTCCAATCTTCTCTTTTAAGAGTTATGTTTTTCAATTATCTAATCCCACGAATTTACCCTTTTATCCCTAAATTTATAAATGACCTGCCCATTTCTATGGATTAAGACCAATCTATATTGGTCTTTAGGGTTGAAGGGTTAATGTATTTGACACACGTTTTCTCTCCTACTTTTGACCATTAGTATTTTCGACCTTTCAAAGGCAACGAATCATTCGCATTCCTCCCCAGCTACATATATAAGTATGTTATGGTTCAAGAAACAAAGCAGAAATGAATAATAGCCACTCTTTTAAGTATTCTATTTCACTATAAATAGTCATGTAATCACATAGGTAATATATTATGGGTTGTGTTTTCGGTTACTTGAACGTCAGATTCGATTCCTTGTCCTGGAATATATAGACACTGCTTCTTTACTAACGCAATAACGTGTTTTATCAGCTTAACGAGAAATTATTGACTCGCGTCGTTCGGATCCCACTTTAATCAGAGGTTCCAAGGCACATCGAATTTGACATTTCAGTTTACTTGAACTACATCGGCATTCGGTCAAGGCAGTTGTAAAATGTATGATTCTCCACGTTAAGCTTAAATGAAATTTTTGACAAATATATGTTTGGAATAATCGCCATGTACTTCATAATGATTAGAACAATTTAATGTTATAATGAAACAATTTCGACCAGGAGATATAATTTGATATGTCGACTTCTTTTACCATTTTTAATTTTGAAAGTTAAATGCTTTTAATATAAAGAATAATATGGCACCTCATGGAGATATGGTTATTAATTGTCTGTTATATATTCCTTCCTTATATGAAATACATCATTGATAACATTTTAATGCATGTCATTTCCGAAATGATGCAAGAGACTACAAAATTGTTTGACAACAAAAAGGAAATCAAAGGCAGTATATCACTTAAATGTCATATAAATCCTTTTAAGCCAATCCAAAACATCCTGAACAGGACACTTTATTGAATGATAAAAAACTCAGTGGCTGTAAATCATGAAATCTAAATCTTTCCTATCAAAGACCGTTTGAAAAAAAATCCTCCATACAGAATTCCAAGCTACAGTAATGATTTATTGAATTTTGCCACAAAATGATTTTGTTAAGGTTACCATAAATGTTTTACTATTTCTCTAGGGCATTTGGAATAGCAAAGCAACGATTAGAATGAAAGTAATGTATACTGAAATGGCAGCGTAAAAACTAAACTTTTGTATTTTGCGTGTGTTTTAATAGACCATTATAGAATACATTTTTTCATTCCTGTTGTATTGCCCAAAACGAGATATAGTCGACAGCTTGAAAAAACGTATATAAACACAGCATGTACTATGTCAATGTTTGGTACCAAAGTCGCTGGTTACATTTAATTTATTATATGCAGCTTATTCAAAGATATCTATCAAACTGTATGAAATGAGATACACATTTCCGCTTTTTGTATCTGTTTTGTCTATCTTAGAAGCAACAATATGCCGTCCATTTATGTTAGAGAGAACACGCTGTTACTTTCTGCAAGAGAAATATTTCAATTCTTTCCACACAACGCAAAACATAGTTATCTCGCTTTGGATAAGACTTATCATTCTACAGATATATTACAAACAGATAATCAAATCAGTCGTGGTATATTTTCCTAGTGTTTAGCACTGATATTTGAATGACAGTTTTTTATTCTTAGGACAATATTTGGTTTCTCATTACAATTTTTGACTATTATTATCAGCATTCAGATCAGTTTCAATATACTTATTAATATATACTTTCAATCAATGAAATATTATAGTTTGTTAATATACCAGCAACCGACGAACAGAATCCTAAAGAAAATTCTAATACAAACACGTCAGCACTTATGTAACGAGTCATTAGATGAATGTTAAAATGTCCATAAAACTTCTTTAAAATTAAACTGGAAAAAACTGGTTACCGGTAATAATTTTGAATTAAGGTGAGCTGACATATATATATTTACATTCAGTGCAACTTCTGGATACTGATCCTATTTCGGACCGTTTATTTTGTCCGGTTTTCGGATGGTTCGGTTTTTGGAACTGACCGTAGGTAAATGTTTTCGGTCAGCTGCGGTTATAAATACTGTATTATCTATGCTTATATTTACTGTGTTTTTATATATAGACTACTGTTTACTTGTCTTCATGCGGTTTGATACCTCTTGCCTCTTTAAATGTTTGTTTTCTGCCAATTCATGCAAACATGCAAACCTAATTGTTGTATTGAACAAATACGAACACAAACGTCTACATGTACCAACTGTAAGTTATCACTTGACTCAAGTGATCAATTACAATCGGTACATGGACACTTTTGTTTCTCCCCATGGATAAGAAACAATAGAGAAAGTTATTTTTTTGTCTGATAAGGTTCCCGATCTAGTTGAGCAAGCCAGAGAATATATATATATATATATATATATATATATATATATATATATATATATATATATATATATATATATATATATATATATATCAGTAGCAGCTTTTCGTATTTACTGATATAACAAGCATTGCAGATTACGTTCTGATTTTTAACACATAATATTTTATTCATTTTTATTCATAACAAATGAATCATAATAAGTAGATATCATTAATAATAAATATGGCTACTGTAAATTTGATTACTTCAATCAAAAATATCTCTGTAATAAATTTGACATTTTTTTTCTGGTAAGTACATTTAATTAAATCATAATAAAAGATAAAATTTAAATCATGTAATTGTTCATGAAATTGTAAATTAAATTCACAAAATTTTCCATAATTTAGACACATGAGGACGAAGATGAAATCATATAGTATAGAATTCTGAAAATCGTAATATTATATCATAATTTATACCAAAATAAAGATAAGTACATGAACTTTCTTAAATGATGCTCACCTAAGGTGTTTTATTTGAAATGCGGGACTTGTTAAACGTTCATGCTAGTGCTACGGATGTATTTGTATTATCAACGATATAAAACCAGTTAGGCTTCACATATTGCTGGTATTATTAAATCATATAGTACATTTTCTTTAAAATTTTGAACCAAGAAGATCGTATTTTGATATATTTCATACGATAAGGAAAATAAAATGAACTTTCTTGAGCGACGCTCACCTACGTTGTATTAATTTAAATTAAAAAAAATACTAAACATTAAACTTATCAGGTAATAGGTTTACTTGTGATTTTTACGTAGAGTTAGGCACGTAACGAAATCGTGTAGCAAAATTTCAATACAATTCTGAAGCTGGAAGATAAAATAGTATCATATCATTATTTATCCCAAAATAATTATAATTAATTCAAATGCCTTAAGTGATGTTCACCAAAGCCGTTTTATTTTAAATACGGGAATTATCAAACTCTGATTATAGCTTAATTGCATTGATAATGCTGGTGCATATACATATTATGAAATAAATAGCATATTTTCATCGAAATTCTGAAGCATGAAGATGAAATTGTATTATAATATCATACTTTATCCCAAAATAAAGATAATTGAACGAAAGTCCTTAAGTGATGCTCACCTAAACAGTATTTTTTTAAATACGGATATTATTAACCTTTAATAATAGCTAGCGTGTATGTCCAACTTAAGTCTTTGTAACAGTACTACGCGGGTACTAATCACAGGTGAAAATTGCAAAGCGACGGGCAGGTGAGGGGGATAGTCCTCTATGGGGTCGTGGCAGGTATCACCAATTATTAAATTTTTGTGTTTGTTATGCATTTTTATTTGTCCAGAGACGGTCACGTGTACTACCGTTTACAATGGTCAAAGGCTGAAATAAACTATTAACCTACAATGATATCGGACTGTAAACCGGATAATGTATCATTTTCCACTGCAATGACGTCACGAATTTGTTTCAGCTGAATTTCATTTGGCGCCAACTTCTCTAACTGTATGGAAAAGTGAGACAAACCAGAGGACTGATAGATCTTACCATATCTCTTTCAATGGTCGATGGTTAGTTAAATTATAATCATGTAATAAAATAATTATAGCATTACTTTTGGTACGATATGCGAATTTATGAGTAATGAATTCGGTCTCGGTCGATATTTTTATTTTACTCCTTAAATTCTCATATCAAACCAAAAATAGAGCAATAATTGCATAATATGTTAAAGGAACCACATTTAACTGTCCATGGCTTGTCGATAAATGTTTGAATAAAACGAACTCTTTGCCTGATTATATCTTGTTGTTTTATTTTAACAAACATTTATTTCTATAATTCGTGATATGTATCGATAGTGCATACTTATTTAAGTTCGAGAAAGAGAGGTGAAATTATAGAAAAATATATTTGGCACTTTTGTTTAATTCCGCTAGAAAACTTTTTTCAACCGCTCAGTTAATTACTTTTAATATCAATCGAAGTACAGAATTTTTACACACACACAAAGACCCGAGGTTATAGAGGGATCGGTAGTTTTTTGCTTGGAAATAGAATGAAAAAATGTTCGATTATATATATATATATATCACTAAAACCAACAACACTATATATCCTAGGGTGTCAGATCTAAGCAATAGATACAAGTCAGGAAAAGATTATATAAAACACTGAAATTACTAACTGACAAAATAAATGTCAGATTTTCGGGACGACCTGTCCCTTCATCAGGACAAAACAATTAAAACAACATGAAAAAACGTACACATACACTCTCTCACGCAAACATCCACTCACACACACACACACACACACACACACACACACACAACCGAAGAGTGAAAGAAATGCTACATATTACATTGAGATCACATAAAAATAAATGAAAATGGAAATCAAACAAAAGGATAAATAAACAACTACTTATACCAACGGAATGTGAATCGAACTAGATCTAAGTGAAAATAACAAGCAACTGCAAAATGAATTAGATCTACAAAGTCAAAACATGAAATCAGATCCGATAAACTGTACTCAATTAGGCGGATTCGATGCCTAAAAGGTTCGATCAATCGTTACCAAACAATAGACAAATTTCAGTACTGGTGGATTTGGCACAGCAGAAATTTGCACCCAAAGCAAAAACGACGGTGGATTCGTGTTGGCATCAGTTAGAACTCGAATTACACAGACACACGGTATCAGATAAATTCCAAAGTCAGACTTTTGAAATTCCAATACAAAAAAAAACCGAAAGAACTATGGAGGATTCAAGTTTCAAACACTTTGAGCTCAGATTATATCACTAAAAGGTATCAGGCTGAATTCATTTTCGTGAAGTCCATTAGTTTATAAATGCCTTTGGTCTGAAAGATTGAAGTCTGTGCATCCAAACTTTTTCTTTCCGTTTTCTTTCTGCATCACTCCAGTAAGGGTTGTGATCAATAACCACGACTGTCATGTCCTCCCATTTATTACCCTCAAGGTTGAAATGGTCACCAACAGGTTCCTTGATATTTGTTTTAGTTTTAATGGTGGTCCGGTGGTTATTAATGTGTCTGCGGATGTCTCCAGTTTCACCAACATATTGTTTCTGACAAACTTTGCAAGTGGTGAGATAGACGCAGTTGTAAGTGCTACATGACATGCTTTGTAAAATATTATAGCTGCGTCCTGCGGTAGTGCTGCTAAAGTTATTGGTACCGTTGCTGTACTTGAAAAGCAGACATCTGTTATCTAGATAAGTTTTGAAGCTGGCAATAGGAAAATGGTTATCTAAACTGGTTCTAACTACCATGTCCTTAACATTCCTGGGTCGTCTGAAAGAAACCAATGGCGGTTCTTTAAAGACATTTGCCATTCTGTCAATTTTTGTGGAGAGTTGGCAAATTCCTCCGTAGAATTTTATTAAGATCCTTTAAGACGGGGTGGTAAGTAGTCACCAGGGGAATTCTGCCGCTTTCCATTTTAGACTTGTATTGCAGGAAAGTGTTTCTGTCTTTATTGGAAATCTCATTAATTGCAGTTTACGCAATCCTAGCCTTGTAGCCATTGTTGCAAAGGTTTTTTAGGACTTGGCGCCGTTCTCGGAATGTGGATGTAGATGAACAAATTCGACGAATTTTGGTGGTTAAACCTTTCGGTACTCCTTTAAAAGTGTGAGGTGGATGACAGCTAGATGGCATTCAGTATAGATGAGAATCTGAGGGTTTGGTGTGGGGGCTGAACTCAATATTTCTATCAGCCAGAGTGGATGTGGTATCCAAAAAGATGTTTTTGAATTCTGAAATATCCACGGTAAATTAAATAGAATTATGGAACGAATTCGTAAATTCGACAAAAGTGTCGAGATTACCCCGACCATCAGCTCACTTCATCTCAATATCATCGATACACACACACACACACACACACACACACACACACACACACACACACACACACACACACACACACACACACACACACACAGACAGATATATCTGTCTATATCTATATATATATATATATATATATATATATATATATATATATATATATATATATATATATATATATATATATATATATATATATATATATATTATAAACGTTATATCAAAGTTATAATGCTCAATCGTTTCTGTCAATGAGACTTCATCAGTTGAGCTCCAATTTAAGTTATGTGTATTTTCCAAAGATAAAGTGGTATTATACAAGGCCAAACAATATCTCTAAAAGTATAGCCGAAATCTGTCTAAGAGTAACCACTGTAAAAAATGACTATCTTCGCTTTTGAATTTAAATGGTGTTATCAGTGCCAAATATTACTTTAGTATAAGATGAACAGCTGGTACCGAAAAACCAGGTTTTAAGTTTATACATCTGTGTGTGTGCGTGTGTGTTTCTGTGTGTATGTGGTATGTGTGTATCTGTCTGTCTGTCTGTCTTTCTGTCTGTCTTTCTGTGTCTCTGTCTGAGGGTAGTACTTACCATATATCATCCGACAAGCATCGTGTAATAACTGCTCATTAGAGCTGTATGTGTGCTTGTTCATTTTTAAGAAATTGTGTATGAAAATAATCAGAATTGAAATTTTATTCTTTAAAAAATCTTTACTTGTATATATCGTATATATCATCATGTAGAAAACCTAAATTTTATGATTGTATATTTCTAACGAACTTTTACCATCGACATATCTATAAAATCCAATTGCGTAGATTATGTTGTTTATCCATTAACTGCACGCGAATGCGCAAATGACATCTTAATAATGAGTGCATATAATCTGACAGTTTTATTATGTTTAAACATTTCTATTGGGTTTGAAAACGAAGTGAAAATAAATAAAATTATAAATGATTATTACCTTTTTATGTTTAAAATATTGTTTGCTTTTAAAGAAAGTAGTACATTATGGTTTTAATTAAATTTAAATGAGAGACACCTTCTGTCTCAGACAGTTTAAATTATTTTCAACCTGAAAAATCAATAGTTTGTTTGGAAATCCAATAAAAGTCATATTGAAGGAGTTATAAAATACAGATAGCATTAACTTAAATATAAGATATATCTACATGAATAACACATGTTTCCTACTATAATAGTGTAGTTCTACACTAGTGGTTTCGTACTTTATTAGCACAGGTGCTCAATGATGGCAATACAATCTTCTGTAAATTAGAATGTTTGAATAAACTGATCTGTTACTGTAGTAATACCAGTACCTGGTATTTTGGTACCAGCCAATTATTTTAGACTAAAGTAGCATCTCGGTTAAATAGACCCATTTGCATTTTAAAATTCTCAAAGTTAATTAATTTAGTCATGTTAAAGTGGGTACGGATTTAGGTATACATTTAGATTTATTATTTGTCCTTGTACGGTATCACGTTTTATTTCAGAAATATACATTTTATATCAATTAAAAATGAAGAAGTACCAATCGACAATCGAAACTCAAGTCCATTAGACCATGACGAATTAGATATGCAAATGGTCTTAACATGACGAAAAATTATTGCGAATCAGAGATCAGACCAAGTGTCAAAGTCGACTAGTGAAAGGTTATTGATGTAAAATATTGTCGGGAACATTTGTTTTGTCCTCTTTTGTAAGACTCTAACTTTAGTATTCTTTGTTTTGTTCTCTTGTATAAAAGTAGAACTTTAGTATTCTTTGTTGTGTCCTTTTTTGTAAAAGTAGAACTTTAGTATTATTTGTTTTGTCCTTTCTTTTAAAACTCTAACATTGATACTCTTTGTTTTGTCCTCTTTTGTAAAACTATACCTTTGGTATTCTTTGTTTTGTCCTCTTTTATAAAACTATAAATTTATTATTCTTTGTTTTTGTCCACTTTCGTAATACTCTAACCTTCCTGTAGTATTATTTGTTTTGTCCTCTTTTGTAAAACTCTAACCTTCCTGTAGTATTATTTGTTTTGTCCTCTTTTGTAAAACTCTAACCTTCCTTTAGTATTATTTGTTTTGTCCTCTTTTGTAAAACTCTAATCTTCCTGTAGTATTATTTGTTCTGTTCTCTTTTGTAGAATACGAACTTAAGTATTCCTGGCTTTGTCCTCTTTGGTACAACTCTAACTCTAGTATTCTTAGCTTTGTCCTCTTTGGTAAAACTCTAACTGTGGTATTCTTTGTTTTGTCCTCTTTCGTAAAACTCTACCTTTAGTATTCTTTGTTTTGTCCTCTTTTGTAAAACTCTACCTTTTGTATTCTTGGCTTTGTCCTCTTTTATAAAACTTTAACTCTTGTATTCTTTGTTCTTTTCCTCTTTAGTAAAACTATACCTTTATTATTCTATGTTTTGTCCTAGTTTGTAAAACTTTAACTTTAGTATTCTTTGTTTTGTCCTCTTTTGTTAAATTTTACCTGTATTATTCTTTGTTTTGTCCTCGTTTGTAGAACTTTAACTTTAGTATTCTTTGTTTTGTCTTCTTTTGTAAAGCTCTACCTTTAGTATTCGTAATATTGTAGTAAGTCCCTTTTAAATTATACATCAATCAAGCACTATAAACAATATCTAAGTAACTTTCATGAATCACGCATTGTTACATTTGGACTCTTCTGTGGGTCTCGCGATTACCCTTTTTATGGCATTTCTGATAAAATTGATTTTTCATTGTTTATGCAATTGTTTCCAAGTTCCTGCGATAAAATGTGAGGCAGACTTATATACATTACCATCTTCAACTGACTTCCGGAGCGTAGATGGAAAACGTCTGTCTAAGAATATAAAAATTTTCAGATACCAAAGTATAAATCAATAGAATGTCCAGGACATAGATACAAATCCGGTAAAATTGGACAAATACGGACCTCTGGAAATAAAAAAAAAATTCAGATACCAAAGTAGGATCAGGTGCTATGGAAGAGTAAGCATCCCCTGTCGACCGGTCACACCCGCCGTGAGTCCACAGTCAAGTCCAACGAAACACGTGAGGAGTGTATCCTCGTCACAATTAGTACTGACGTCTCAACAACCGCCAACGAAAAGGCAACTCAACATGTCACTTAGTCAAACAGAGTACTCGCAAACAAGACTATTATACCGACCGTAAAATTTGCGGAACGTTGACATTAAACGCGGTTTTTCGATATCCCTGTGTCAATAATTTGTCAGTGAGTAGTTTACCTCTGTATATGAAATCTTTATATGTTGTACATGTCCTGGCATATCGGATCATTTGTGAAATATAAATTCCATATGCGGGTGACTGAGGGATATTACTACTTAAATGTGGAAAATTTACGATGGGAAAGCCGAAATCGTCGCGTTTATTGTATAGCTTAGTTGCTAATTTCCCGTCTATGTTTATATTAAGTAAAATGTCTAAGTATGAAGCGTGTGTGCTTGATTTTGTTGTATCTTTAATTTCTAGTTCGCTGGGATATATCGCATTGACATATGTATGGAAATTGTCATTTTTAATTGACAAAACGTCGTCGATATATCTTAATGTCAAATTAAAGGACACCGCTAACTTTTTCTTCTTTTGATTCAGCAGTTTCTGAATGAAATCTGCTTCGTATGAATAAAGGAACAGATCGGCCAATACAGGATCACAATTTGTTCCCGTAGGAATGCCAACAGTTTGTTGAAAGACCACGTCTCCGAACATTACAAATATATTGTCTATTAGAAATTACAGCATGTTTTTTATATCATCTTCAGTATATTTATGAGTAGAATCAGAGTGATGTTTGACGAAATAAGTATCCTGATAGCCAATCACTAAATATTTAAATTTTCGGGTACCACTCTTAATGAAAAAACAGTTGTCTATGATGCTGAAAAGTCTTTCTTTTAATTTTTTATGTGGAATAGTAGTGTAACGAGTAGAGAAGTCATACGTTTTGATACTGTGAATTCGAGAAAAATTGTGTGCCTTCAAATTTTCTAAAAGATGTTTAGAATTTTTAAGTATCCACATCTGATTTACACCGCTTCTGGAATAAGCAACTGTACAATACAATAAATAAAAAAGTCTAAGTCACAACAAAAAATTAACACAGAATTGTGTTCGCTGGATTAGTTAGTATTTCAGTGTGGTTACATATTTCTCTACATACAAATGACGAAACCCGAAGTTAAACACAGTAGTAGTATTTTTTGTACATATTTATTTCTGCTTTTCCTGTGATGTTGTAATTGTACATGTATTTAAAAGATCGTCTGCCACATAATTTTATGAATAACTATTCATTATTTGTCTTCACAATATATATTTATCAGTTTGAACATCAGTAGCCCTGTATGTTTCTATAAATCGCACTCCTTTAAAGACGCAATAGATAAAAAAGAATAAACCAAACTGTAAAGTTGCGTTCGTTTTGTGATATAAATACATGGAGAAAATTAGGAAATTGAGGCTTCTATGTTATAAATATTGTTTAACGTCGATGTAATTATGTTACCATCATCATGTTTTTACTAGGACAAGGAAAAACGAAGGTAAAGAATTGTCCCTACTCCGTGGCAATCTTGGATAATACGCATTTAAACAAAGAACCAGATCTTTTAAACATAATTAAGAATTATTCCTACTCCGTGGCAACCTGTGATAATGCACATAGAAACACAGAGTCAGTTTCCACATTTCATAGTAATATCCCTCAGTCACCCGCATATGGAATTTATATTTCACAAATGATCCGATATGCCAGGGCGTGCACAATATATTAAGATTTTATATACAGAGGTAAACTACTCACTGACAAATTATTGACACAGGGATATCGAAAACCGCGTTTAATGTCAACGTTCCGCAAATTTTACGGTCGGTATAATAGTCTTGTTTGCGAGTACTCTGTTTCACTAAGTGAAATGTTGAGTTGCCTTTTCGTTGGCGGTTGTTGAGACGTCTGTACCAAATGTGACGAGGATACACTCCTTATTTGTTTCGTTGGACTTGACTGTGGACTCACGGCGGGTGTGACCGGTCGACAGAGGATGCTTACTCCTCCATGGCACCTGATCCCACCTCTTGGTTTCCAGAGGTCCGTGTTCGTCCATTTTTACCGGATTTGTATATGTGTCCTGGACATTCTATTGATTTATACTTTGGTATCTGAAATTTTTATATTTATTTAAACTGAAGGTTAAGCTTTGTTCCTACTCAGGGGCAACATGTGATAATGCACATTTAAAGAACAGTCATTTTCTTTAAACCGAAGGTTGAGATTTGTCCCTTCTTCGTGGCAACCTGTGATAATGCACGTTTAAACAGAGCCAGATATTTTAAACTTAAGGTTAAGATTTGTTCCTACTTCGTGTCAACCAGTGATAATGAAGATTTAAACAGAGCCAGATATTTTAAACTGAAGGTGACGTGGCACGACGTGGCAACCTGTGATAATGCACATTTAAACACAGAGTCATGATATAATTTAAACTGAATGTTAAGATTTGTCCCTACGACGTGGTAACCTGTGATAATGTACATTTAAACACAAAGCCATATATCTTAAACTGAAGATTACGATGTATCCCTACTCCATGGCCACCTGTGATAATGCACATTTAAACACAGAGTCATATATTTTAAACTGAAGGTTAAGATTTGTCCCTACTCCTTGGTAACCTGTGATAATGTACATTTAAACACAGAGCCATATATTTTAAACAGAAGGTTAAGATTTGTTCCTCCTTCGTGGTAACCTGTGATCATGAGCATTTAAACACAGAGCCATATATCTTAAACTGAAGGTTAAGATTTGTTCCTACGACTTTGCAACCTGTGATAATGTACATTTAAACACAGAACCATATATTTTAAACAGAAGGTTAAGATTTGTCCCTACTCCGTGACAACATGTGATCATGAGCATTTCAACACAGAGCCATATATTTTAAACTGAATGTTAAGATTTGTTCCTACTCCATGGCCACCTGTGATAATGCACATTGAAACCCAGAGCCAAATATTTGAACTGAAGGTTAAGATTTGTTCCTACTTCGTGGCAACCAGTGATAATGTACATTTAAACACAGAGCCATATATTTTAAACTGAAGGTTAAGGGTTGTTCCTACTTCGTGGCAACCTGTGATAATGCACATTTAAACACAGAACCAATTTTTTTAAACAGAAGCATTTTTCTAACTTCATGGCAACTTATGACACTACAGAGACAGATATTTTAAACTGAAGTTAAACATGGTTATTACTCCGAGTGACCAATAATAATGCACATTTAAACGCAGAGACAGATATTTTAAAACTGATTGACTCCCGATAGAGAACATCAATTACTGTTACAGAAAATGGTTGGATTTAAATCAAATATGAGGAGAGAAAGTATAATTATTGTTTTAGCATTTTCTGCTAATAAAATCTCGAACAATCATGTTATGAATAAACTGCAATGATTACTTACAAGGACGTAGATATACTTCACATTTACGCCTCATAAGCTATCAAAATAAAATCATATTGTTGTTTGTTTCTTGTTTTCAACAAATGGGGAACCACATAAAATTGTTGTTCATATACATTTCCGCTTTGGAAACACAATCTCGGACATACTGGATTTACATATCAATGGTGTTTTCTTCTTTGATGGAAATATTTCAAAACATTTAATTATAACATTAGGGAAGTATAATTCAGACAGTTAAAAGATTAACAAGATATCCACTCGAATTAACTCATGTTTAAATGATCCTAGAGCTATAATCATAAAGCTTGCGTGTATAAGGTATCCATGATCTACCCTATTTATATTGTAATAAATGTCGCTGATCGGACTTTGACATGACATCTCACTCGATAATTTTTGTTAAATTAACTATAAACAAAATAATTTTCACATTATCTTTCACTTTAATGAAAATGCAATATTTATGTTATTATATGTTTCACATTCATATCGCCATTTACTTGACATTTCTTAGTATAGTTAAAACCATTAAAAAAATTATGACATGTTGTTGGGGCATAAAATCTGTTTATGATTTATTATTGAATTCTGCATGTGATATATTTCATTTTTATGAATCTTGGATTGTGCAAAAACAAAAAGTGGGAGTGTTTCACAATAACATGGTTTATCTGTTTTTTGCTAAAAGAGATGTTTTTAAGTAAACGTGTGATTTTAGTGATTTACTACTTTGTTTTTTGTTTTGTTTTTGTTTTTTGTTTTTGTTCCTAAGAAACATATTATTAGTTATTACGAATTGTACTGTATACAGTATACTGAAAAACGCAAAACACGGTGAGAAAAAATATAACTCAGTGTATGATGAAATGTAATTTGGTTGTTTCTCCCATGAAGCATTGGAAGCACAGTAGTTATTGCAATCAAATGAGATTTTCATGTTCTGGTGTTTTCTGAAAAATCCAATGAAGGTATATCATAACACTGCGTTTAATATTCATGAACATTATCATCTGACCAGGAGAAATTATTACTCTATTAATGACTTCATCACACATGTATTGATACTCAACTTGACATCATTAGCAAATACAGAAGCATATAATTGACTTATATATATATATATATTAGCTTATAATTGGTCAAATTCCAAGAATTATAGCTGTCGGTAAAGCAGACATTGATATCATGCCAGTTAGATACGTTATATGCGTTATATATCATTAACACTAAATAACTTCATACTTGGAAAATTTATACTCATTACCAATAAGGGGATATCTTTGTAACTAATTTGTAGCTAATACAGTGGCTTTTGTAGCCGGGTTGTTAGAGTATCGCTTGAAACCATGATGTCTATCATTGTAGATTCGAGTCCAATTAAACCCTAAGTTTATTATATCAGTTTAATTGCGAAAAGCCGATGGTCTCTTCTCGTGTACATTGAAACCGGATTCCCTTTCCCACTGCTAAACACTAGCGCCGCTATATAACTGAAGAATTGCAATGTGTGGCGTAACATAATTTTAAAAAGCAGCTGATAGATTAAAATGTAAACAACATTAAATAAATAAACACGAATGTTGATTTTACACCAAATCTTGAAACGATATTCTAAAAAGATCATTATAGAAACATCACACAGAAGTGCAGTGTTCTCAACAGAAATAAAAACAAATTGTTATGATAATGATACAGTTTCTACTCTTTATTGTTCAAAAAGACAAATGTGCCATGCCGGTTTTTATAACATCATAAGTGAGATAATGCTCTGGAAATGACATGCATAATATATAATGCAACAATGCATCATATAATTGTGTTGACGTCTTTGAAGTATTTGAAAAGATGACATAATAATAGACATTAGACCATTACGCTGTTCATTTTATGTAAAATACACATATTCAAACGAAACGATTGTCATTAAATTATATTTTGAATGCATGGTGTCTATAAACAGCAACGTTGGAAATGGGCAATGCATGTACTCAGTGCTGTATCTGTACACTTCTATGAAGCATGTCTTTATACGTCAAATGTTCAGATGATGATATAACATAAAAATAATGACCGATACCAATGTATCAATCTACAAGATATCTAGGGTCGTCCAATCTAATAAAAAAACTTATCGTTCACCGTTCCGGGTTTCTGATGTGACGCGTAGAGGATCTAATGCAATTCCCTATGGGGCACGTGCGGGTAACCTGTCGTTGATGTGTTTTGTTCGACCAATACAAATGCAAAGAGATATTATTTATTTCATAACAAAGAAAGCCGCCAGTCCGCAATAATCCATCGGAATATCTTTTGTGATTCGAATCCATCTATCCAGGGTTATGAATATAATTCTCTACGGCCGAATTATGTGTGTTTAGCGTTGTTTGTAATGTAAAATGTTAACATATTTTTGCAAATTTGATCGCTTATAATATTATGTAAGTCACCTTTTTGTTGGTCAAAATGATACTTCTACGAGGTCATGTGCACGTGACTCCATATTGGATTGCGTTACATCCTATACGCGACATCAGAAAAAAGGAGCAATTATAGATCGGTTTTTAATTAGACTGAGAATCGTCTTGAACATTATAACTTTGGTATTATGTATTAATATACAAGTTGCACAACAGGTTGTTAAATTTAACGTGAAGTTAACCAATTTTAAACCAATGGGCTAACTGTACGTTATATTTAACGGTGCGTTGTGCAACCGGGTCCTGGTGAATACTGGACAATCACGGCCCACTGTTAATTTAGAGGTGGGATCAGGTGCTGTGGAGTAGTAAGTATCCCATGTTTAATTAAATTAAATAAGATTCAAGTCAAATTGAAATGCAACAAGTGACGAACAAATTCTCGTCACAATTTGCTTTTTTTTTTTTTTTTTTGTCTGTTTATTGTTGTTTAACGTCCCACTCAAGAATCTTTCATTCATATGGAGACGTCACCATATGCCGGTGAAAGGCTTCAAATTTTGGCCTATGCTCGGTACTTACAGCCATTGAGCAGTGAGGGTTCTTTAACGTGCAACACCTACTACGACACGGGACCTCAAGTTATATTGTCTCATCCGAAGGACATGAAACCAACCGGCCGCCGGATGGAATCGAACTCGCGACCTCACGACCAAGGGTCGAGCGCGCTACCGACTGAGCCAGACTGCTCACAATTTGTACAGGAAACCCAACAACTGCTATCTAACAGGTAACTCAACTTTTTTTTTAGTTAAGAAGTGTAATAGCAAACAAGGTCATTAGAAGGTCTGTCTTCGTCTATAGTAAGTAAAATTTCCAAACAATCTGTATTGTCTTTAATTTCTAGTTCTATTTGAACAAAACACGTCTCCGGTAACAAAATTCCAGTTTGCATGATTATTATATTTTGTTTTTTAATCATTAAAATATAAATTCAATCATTTAAGGAACAAGATAATATATGGAACATGTAATTTGCTATATCCTAGCTATCTTTTGCCTAAATCGCACTGTAATATAAAACAATTTCCAATGATGTTGTGTTTGTTTCATTTGTGTTTTACTCTATAATCAAAGTTTTATCAGGTTTTGTTATGGAGGCCAGCTTTTAAAGTGGCATTATCTGTGGATAAACAACTTCCCCTCTTTTTAATTACTTAGATTAATGTACAATAGCAACAAAAAAGACAAATACAGAGGCATAACATTTCTTAAATTCTTATATACTTTGTGAAAAATAATTGAGAAACCTAGAACTGGCAGTTTTTCACTTGCAATTGATTAACTCAACCTTACTACTTGTGTATGAATACTACACTAGACCTGACATTATCTTCATGGAATACATGATTCTGTATGCCTGTGTATAGCTGTTACTTGATTATCTACATCAAGTACAAATAGTAAAAGTATAAAAAGTCGATTTGTTTTGGTAAACACAGCCAGCCAATGTCCCTTTAATAGTAGAGGAGATGATTCAATTACAATGGACCCGGGGTGAGCCTATCGGCTCTACGCAAGTAGACAGACAAACATTCTCTTAGGTCCCAGCGGGTCCCGAACTCTGAAAAGAAGTGAGCGTTTTAAGACACGATGCTCTAACAACATGATCCCGGGAGCACCTTTCCCCTTGTGATGCAGATATTTTCTATGATAATTATATTGGGTCAACAATAAGTTGTTCAATACAAATCAGTAACAACGATGGAAATGCGTTAGGGCGATTCCACATATACATTCTGCCTACGCGTTTGTCTATTGTGTTTTCAATTACACCATTCCTGTTTCATATAGAAAAAATACTCAATTAAATCTTTCATGAATGCGGCTAATGTGCACTAATTTACTATACTAACTAGATAATTGCTAGACATTTATAACACTTTCCCTTGAAATTCAGGATATCAGATGACATGTTGCACTCCAGCAGCAATTGGTTTAAACACAGGATCTTTCGGGCCCTTGGGGCTAATTTATTCGACCTATTTGAGGTGCAAATGGGTCAAATTAATTAAGGTCTGGTGTATTGTATCTTTATTTTATTTATCATTATTCATAAACAAAGTGTGATAAAATTAATTAAAATGACAACTTATTAATATTAATCAAATTATTTTAAACACAAAACCGCTGCTACTAGCAAAGGTTATCTTAATATACAAAATAACTCGTATGATTTTACGTCTGTTATGTATTATCATAATAATCACACACATACACGCATACACACACATACATGCACGCACACACACGCACGCACACACACACACCTGTTACATACTGAGATTCCAGCAGTTATAATAGAAACAGAGTTGACTGTTGTCACGATAGATATAGATATTTATTTCTGCATTTTCCTACCAGTCAATGCTACATTATGAACCAATATATGTATGCATTTATTCGGTTAATTCGCTTTTAATGTATACTTGTACATAGGATTAAATAATAATAAGCTTCACGCACAGACTGTAACAGTTTGATTAAAGACTCAACTATTCGTAATTGTAAAAGAATGTATGCAATAATAGTAATTAAAGTTTGAAATTTAGTTGCACATAAACATGATTATACCATGCTTAAGCCTCATAAATTTCAAAGTTATTTATTTCTGAAACATCTAATGTAACACATTTATAATACCATAAAAATGTATAATGTCTGTGAAAATGTTATTTATAGGTTGTGCAATCAAGATCGAATTTGTCAATCTTAGTATGAAATTGAGTGGTAATTACTGTAAGATGTATAGTTTTCCACATTGTTTTATATATGTACACGAATTAAAATCATAAAGTTCAATTTATCTACAGAAATAGCCTGAATCAATAAGAATAGATAGTACAGTGTGTTATGTCTAGCTATACCACTTGGTCTTATTCGATTTGCTTTCTTAAAAGTTTGTAAAACTCTGGCGTCCGATGCATGCATTATGAGATCTATACGATTCTCGATTTATGTCAATAATATCAGTGGAGTCGAAAACGTTAGTATTATGCAACTGAAACCTTATAATTTTTTTAAATGAAATTAAGGCACGCAAAATCACATTAGACGAGCTTTGCGATATACCGGATGTATTTACATAAGGTGCGCATTGTAGTGGTGCAGTTAAACGCTTTTTCTCTATATTTTCCATTCAAACCTAGTATTTCTTTAGTATTCACGTTAATTTGAGAAATCTAGTTGTAACCGCGCCAAACTAAAACAAATGATAGTTTAGGTTTTCTGGTGAAAAAAAATGCATTTAATTGAAAAACGGACGCCAAAATTACACTAATGAGTGAAACATAGTTTTCCTAGAAACTGGAGAGAAACTCAGATTAACTGAATAAATCTATGTTGTACGGAGATAAATTAGGTTTAACATACAAAACCCATTTGCTCAAAGACTGACCAAAGCTCATTTTGAAGCATGTATCGAAATGAGTTGATATCTAATTGGTAGGGGCATCTGTGGCCGAGTGGTTAGAGCATCATGCGTTTAGTTTTTCATCTGTTGTCAGCACAGGTTCGAGTCTCACTGATATTTTAAGAAGAATTTGTCAGTTTACTCGTGGAAGGTCGGTGGTTTCCATCCGGGTACATTGAAACTGGTTTCTCTATTCCACGACTGAAATTGGCTGTCGCCATATCAATGAGTGTTGCGTTAAACTCCAGCAAAACAAACTAATTAGATAGTTGAGTTTTATCGTTACTTTTTATAGAAATTATGCATATCGCTTGAATCTGGAGAACCAATATCAAATGTCAGTATGAAATTTATATACTTTATAGATGAAACTAACACTAACTGTATTGCTAAATGTATTTCATGTTTGGACTTTTGAAGAAAAGAGAGTGATTTTGTTTTGAAATTGAACACACAACACATGTACCATTCATTTGAAAAGTACAATCGACAGCATCAGATAAAATAAATAATGTTAGCTCTGAGAATTCTATCAAATTTATATCTATTTCTAAATCAATGTAATTGCAAGTTGGTTTGTGAACATCATTTTGATATTTTATTTCCGTTTGTCATGTCACTTTAGTCGAGCTATATTGACGCCACCACTCGTTTGCAACGTGGTTTTCAAACAGCTCTGGAATCAAATGTTATTAGCATAAAACATGTAATACCAAAAATATGATTTTTTTTCAAAAAGGGCGAAACAAATGCTCAATATGATTATTTGTGTCAGTAATACTTTATCAGTTGAGCTGGAATTAAAAGTAGATGTGTAGTTTCGAAATAAAAAGTAATATCATACAAAGCAGAAAAAGTAAATGTATCCTTTAATTCGTTAAAGAGTAACCACTTTAAAAATGAAATGTTTGCTCATTTGTTTTTTAAACAGTTCTCTAAATTCAAATTCTATACCATCTAATAGATAAAACATTCAGATACCAAAGTATAAATAATCAGAATCTCCAGAGTACATATACAGATCTGGTGGTATTAGACAGACACATCTCTGGTTCACCGGTCACACCCGTCGTGATTCCACATTCAAATCCAAATGAAATATATAACAGAGATATCGCAAACAAGAGAAATATATCGACCGTAAAATTTGCAGAACGTTGACATCAAACGCAATTTTCGATACCCTATACCAATAACTTGTCAGTAAGTAGTTTACCTGTACGTTCAACAAGGGATGTTTATTCCTCCATGCTGATCCCTCCTCTGGATTTCCAGAGGTCAATGTTTGTCCAATATCACCAGATTTGTATATATATCCTGGACATCCTGCATATTTAAATTTCGGTGTCTGAGATTTTATGGCTGTGTACGAAATGTTGATATGTTGAATATTACCTGGCCTATTAACATCATATGCAGGTAATTGGGGGATATTACTACTTAAATGTTGAAAATTCTCGATGGGAAAGCCGCGTTTCTAGTATACCCTGGGTGTTAATTTCCTTTCTATGTATACAGTAAGTAAAATGTCTAAGTAGAAAGCGTGTGTGCTTGTTTTTGTTGTGTCTTTCATGTGTAGTTTGTTGATACATATTCTTCGCCTTTTTTCTGTCAACATTATAACATGCGCACAAAAACATGTTCTAAGTATGGGGAAATTATATAAAAAAATTTGTTTATCTTTCAAATCTTTCTACTTCATTTTATGACCCTGAGCAGACAATATAAACAGATACATTATTGAACTTTATATTTATATTTTGAAATATCTAGATATATCAATGTGTATTCAATATGATATCATTCAATTACCATCTGCTCCAATTATCTAAACAGAGTATCAAAAACATAATACCAACGTTATATGAAATGATCAAGGCGTTGGCGATTCCAAAATCATTCTACGAGTAACCACTGTAAAATATGAGCATCTAACGTTTTGAGGATTGAGGTTGTAAATATCATAAACATAATAACATGGTAAACGTTTTGCAAAAAGCAGGTCACTCAAGTGCTCATGAAGATAATTTCTGTCAATAAGACTTTATCAGTTTAGTTCGAATATAAGATAGATGAAGATAGATAAGAGATACACTACAATAACCACTGTATAATTTTTTTTAGAATTTAGAATTTAAACAGTGCTATATATTTGAAGTAATGCTTTATTTCAGAAGAATTTATTCAGGTACAAGGTAATGATATTAAAGACGTTGGTATGTGACGAGTAAGAGATATAAATAACAACTTAAAATCACCCAATCGACCAATCCACGTTGAATTAGCCATATATTCCTTGTAAACACATAACAACTTTTTGCTGGCTATATCAAAGACGGAACATCTAAACGAGCAGACAATTCCAACGTTACCTATGCCCCGAATAGAAATAAGTTACACGTGCATATTGAGGGTTTCTGAGGAAACAGCTTTTTGTCTAAATCATATGTGTGAAATCAAACACAATCGGCAAAAAAAAACCTCTGAATTTACAATTTCTGAACAGTATCTTTCAAAACTGTAAGAATTTTAATTTTATGTTTAATAGGAATGCTTTTACTAGCCATTATTTTATATTTAATTATTTTCAGTGAAATAAATTATCTTCCATGAGTAATTTTTACAGATATGCCAGTTATGTGCATCAAGTTTATTTGAAATTAAGTTTCCTCAAATAAATATGACGCCATTGCCATTGTAGTCTGATTATCACAGAGAGAGAGAGAGAGAGAGAGAGAGAGAGAGAGAGAGAGAGAGAGAGACACACACACAAACACATACACAAATACATAGTATATATATATATATATATATATATATATATATATATATATATATATATATATATATATATATATCTATATATATATATATATATATATATATTTAAATTCGGAGAAAACTTTGTTGGTTTTAGAAATCAAGCAAACTCGTGAATTTCATTCCAAAAAAGCTTGTTCGCCCGTTATCCACTACCAATTTTTTCGGTAGATTCATAAATTTCTTATTTATCTTATTGTATCAGTTTCTAATGTATTTAAAAAATAAATGTTGACTAAATAATTTTTAGTCTTTAAATTTCATTAAACTCGTTCGTCTAACGTTAATGGAACATACATTTGGCATCACTTTTTGCTGCATATCTGCTTTTGCGAAAATACTAAATCTCCGTTAATGTAAAGTATGGTCTGTATGCAATTTGTAAGACGCATTACCAAATTGACACGATAATGATGTTAGAAATAAATGGCAAGTAAAGACAAAATCGACATGTTGTTATTGTGCGTACACATTTCTCAGTTGACATACTGGACTTTAAGGAAGCCGGCGACGATGAATATGCGTTATAATATAAAATATCTCAATTACCAAAGTATAAATCAATAGAATGTCCATAACATAGATTACATATCCGGTAAAAATGGACAAACACGAATCTCTGGAAACCAAGAGGTGGGATCAGGTGCCATGGAGGAGTAAGCATCCCCTGTCGACCGGTCACACCCGCTGTGAGTCCACAGTCAAGTCCAATGTATACACCGTTGTTTATATCTCGGTTAATACATATGTTGAAAAATGATTTATTTATGTCGTAAAACATTTCGATAACTATTGATTAGCACAATTTAGCTATGCCATTCTATGAAACTGAAAACTAAATATATGTCATCTGAATCAGAAAAGGAAAAGGGCTACCCGAGGTTTGTGATTTTGCCATTAAATATAGCCGTGGTATTTATTTGGTGTTTTGGCAATTGGTAGTGAACTATTTACATACGTATGTAATGCATCCTAGCGAACTAGAATTTAAAGATACCAAAAGCCTGAAAAATCATGCGTCTCACACTTAGACATTATACTAGATATAAGTCGATTGTTTATTGATGATTAAACTACCTATCAAATGTGATGAGTTCTACGTTCCCTTTCATCCAATTTCTGCATTTGTTTGAAAAAAGGAATGCACCACTATCACTTGGATCTGGAGCCAATGTGTTGCTGATAATCTTATATGCATGATCATCTCGTAGACAGCAGTAAACTACTTGTTTGTGAAAAAACCTCTGGATTTCCATTTGATTATTTACTGAGGTAGACCTTCGCGTGTTTTATCGGGTAAAAATGAAAAAAAATATTGATTTAAGAGGTCCAGATTACCGCGAAAATCGTTTCGCCAATTGATAGTAGTTTCAATTTAATTCTGAATTCCGTCGATGATTGCGTCAGACGATGGAACAAACATGAAGATGAGGAAACATATATTTTGTCAGAATGACTTAAAGCTGTACAACTGTGGATATTATATTGACTTCAGCAATACCGCACAGTTCCAAGAAGTCTAAATCCGATGTGGATACATCAAAATTGAAAACAGCTTTAGAAAATTTTAAGACACAGCTTTTTTCCCCGAAAGACCGTATTTCCCAAATGTTTACCTTGTCCCCTTTACATCTTGAATATCAATACTTTAGAATCCATGAATTTTAAATAGCTATTTTTATTTTATAGACTCACGATGGTTGTGGCTGCTCGACAGGTGATGCATACACTTCTATGGCACCTAATCTCACCCGGTTTGCTGTATGTGCAGTATATATATATATATATATATATATATATATATATATATATATATATATATATATATATATATATATATATATATATATATATATATATATATATATATGTCGTCCGCCAAGAATCCATAAATGATTTATAGGTTTTTTGTTTAATTCCTATTACATGTCATACTTTTGCTTTCAATCTGAAAACAATAAACATTGTGCTTCTTCCCATAGATGGTTTCTTAAAACAGGTTTGACTGCATATATGTTCACTGTAAAACACTCATGCATGATTAATAGACAAATATTTATTAAGAAGCACTATTGAAATTCTTTTGTTAGAATGGTATCATGCTGACAATCTAACAAGGCAAAAAGTCTGCAAATCGTTTTTATTTATGCCAGTAATACAACAAAACTACAGTTTTCTTCTTATTAACTCAATTACACATTTTGGTCGTGTTTGATACTTTATTCGCATTATATAATATTTCCTTGCAAGATACACATTTGGTGACACTTTGACTCAAATAAGAATATACATTTTCTAATAATCATTCCATTTTGTATATTATTTGATTGTTTGGACATAATAAGTTGAATTCCAAGATGATTTTGGTTGTGATTTCTAGGAATCCACGTGTACTATGTATCACTATGAATACGTCCCGGTAAAATATACCCGTCGGAGAGTAACCTTTCCATATGTGATTGACATTTCTTATTATTTCCTTTATTGTTATTCCCGTGCTTTGAGGGTTTTAGTTCTACCTGTAAAATAATATTTCTTTTTATGCCTAGCTCGTTTATGTTTTCATCCGATTCACAGTTCGTATGCCTTCTTCTGGTGCACTTATGTAATGCCAGCTGCAGACCTGCTCTGAATTTTGGACTCATCCAAATATAAATGATAGGGTTATAACAACTGTTACTCATGGCAAGCCAATGGAAAAACACCCACAACACTGGCATAAAACTTTGATTGTATATTTCTTGATTTTGATCTCCAACGAGAGTAATGACGTGAAGTGGTAACCAACAAAGCGCATAAAATACAACGACTGTCAGCATCATTTTTATCATCTGAAAAATAAAGATAAACATTATAACATATGGGGAAAATCAATCAGGACATGAAAATAACTGATATTTAGAACATTAATATTATATAATTATTGCACTAGTTTTGGTTTGATATCAGAATTTATGGTGTACAAAAACAATATTGACCGAGGACAAAGGCCAGAGTTGAAATTGCTTTTTGTACTTCATGAATAATAATCGACCAAAAGTACGGTCATAATTGTTTTATTACGTTTTAATAACAAACCACCGACCATTAAAATTCTATCAATCGATTGGAATTAATCCAAGGTTAAATATCATAACCAAGGATCAAAATTTAATTTAGGGCTAAATTCTGTTGCTCAATTATTGGTTAAATATTACTTTGGTTAACTCATCGGTTAAATGATTATGTGGAAAGTAGTCATACTTTGAAGCCCGATTAAATATCTTAACAAATTAAGGGTTATTACTTCAAAATGGCTGAAAGATCTGCACTGTTATCCAAAGTGAATTCTAGGTTATATAACCCTCGGTTACAATATTTAAACCAGGGTTATAGTTAACCGGTAGTTAAATTTAACCGATAGCTAAACAACTGGGTCCTGGTTTGTTTTTGTTTTCCATGCAGTCAGACAAGTTATATATATATATATATATATATATATATATATATATATATATATATATATATATATATATATATATAGCAATAATCGAAGCAGAATGATAGAAACACAATTTTGTATTTCAATAATATCACCATTTGTCACTTTTCTTCAGGCCATCCTAGACTGATCATAATCAATACATCTGTATCATTTTGGCGCCATAGAAAACACAAATCCGTTTTTTATGTTTGTCTTGATTAAGAATTCGCTATTATTTAAATTGCTTTCTTTGGCTACAGTCATTTCTTTGAGTATTTTTTGTGCTAATACTTTTATTCACAGGACAATTCAGTGATTCCATAAATTTGTTTATTGTTATTTATCAACTTAATGACATGTCTTGTAGATTTTATTTCTATTGTTTCAGACGATCTTTTCTATCAATAAGATTCTATCATTCTATAGTTTTTCTCAGTTAAACCTAGTTTTTCTCCAGTTAATGTCAATTATGAGTTAAACCTAAGTTTCTCCAGTTAATCCTTATTTTTCTCGTAACACAAATTGACTGGAGAAAAAAGTAGGTTAAACTGAGAAAAAGTAGGACTAACTACGCCAAATTCTCATTAATGTGATAAAGCACACCGAAAGTACAATAATGAGTTAATCCTAGTTTTTCTCGAGGTTAACCTAGTTTTCTCAGTTAAACCTAGTTTTTCTTCAGTTAAAGGGGGTTACGAGTTAAACCTAATTTGTCTCTAGTTAGTCCTAATCTTTCTCGTTACCCAAATTAAGTGATGAAAACTAGATTTAACTGAGAAAAACTAGAATTAACTGCGCCAAACTCATATTAATACTCACTGATGTGATAGTGGCGTAGTTAAATCTAGTTTATCTCACTTAAACTAGATGTTTCTAGAGAAAAACTATTTTTTACTCATTTTGTGCTTTTCGTGCAGTTAAACGTATTTTTACACTGTTAAACCTAGTTTTTCCTCAGTTAATGTGGGTTACTGGGAAAAACTAGGTTTAACTGGAGCAAAACTGAGTTTAATTGAGAAAAAAAAATCTGTTTAACTCATTGATTTGATTTTGGTGTGCCATATAGATTAGGAAATAATAATTTTTTCTCGTTAAACTTTTTTTGTTAGTAACTTACATTAACCGGATACAAACCAAGATTAACTTTCAAAAAATTGTTTTGGCGTAGTAGTTAAAGCTAGTTTAGCTCATTTAAACATATTTTTTATTTCAGTCCATGCAAATTGCGGCGCCAAAATAGTAGATTTTCAGCAGATTAACCTACTTTCTCTTGTAAATACCATTAGCTGAGGAAGGTCTACGTTTACCTGAGAAAAACTAGAATAGATTGATTATTGTAATTTCGGTGTGCTAACAAATAATTTTCTTTATAATTTTTTAAATTTTTTATAAATTTCGATTTGTTTGGTTTTTTTCATTTTATCTTGTATGTTTTTAATAAACTTGTTTTAGTGACTCATATTGATTGAAAAAAAACTGGAATTAGCTTCGCCATATTAAAAAAATGAATTAACTCTAGTCTAGTTGTTATCCAGTTAATCTGGATTAGTATGAAAAACTCGGTTTACATGGAGAAAACTGTTTCACTGAGGAAAAACTAGTTTTAACTTTGCTAATATAAAAATAATAATTCACTATTTTGGCGTGTGATCTGCTTATTTTCTGTGTTGCTGTTGTTGATGATGATTTTTTTTTCAGAAGTTCGAATTTTTGCTGACTAGCTTACTTATTATTTTCGTATTTTGGGAACTAATAAAACTATAAAACGCAACGAACGTATAACGTTTCCAAGGATTTAGTAAATGTGTTTCTAAAGTCGTTTTTGTATGTCACTTTCCATTAGACATGACGGACGTGATTGTTTTACTGTAATATAATTAAAACGAATGAAATGCTCTAAAATGGGGTCAAGTATGCCGAGTCGTAATACCTTTGTGTGAAGTTTTTGTAGCTGACGATGATATTGGGATATTTCTTGGGAAAATTGACGTTTCGAAAAATATTAACTATACAATAGGGACATTTTGGTGTCATCGATATATCTTAGTTGGTTATTGTAATATGAATGATTAAATCTACGGAAGTCAAATAGGTTATTTTGCAAATATATCCTGGCTTTCATCTCAAGGTATTCCGAGTGATGTGCACGCGGTCTGACTTATACTAGTGATGACAAATCGCTGGTGTGTGTTTGTGCGTGTGTGTGAGTGTGAGAGTGTGTGTGTGTGTGTGTGTGTGTGTGTGTGTGTAGGTGTGTGTGTGTGCGTGTGTGTATGTATGTGTGTGTGTGTGTGTGTACGTGTGTGTGTGATTGTGTGTGTGACCTTAATCAATCATCTTACCAGTGCAAATACGACCGTCATTTAAATGTTAGAAGAGGCATAAAAAACATTTAAAGAGAAAGATATGGGGTTGAATTGACATGGATACATTTTGTCCCCAATTCTTTTCCGTGTATAGTAATATCAAGATTACTGTCCCTAGCATGGACGTCCAATAAACATTTAACTTTAGCATATTATAAACATAATGCCAAAGTTATAATGCTCAAGACGATATCGTTTCTGTCAATTAGACCTCATCAGTTGAGCTCCAATTTGAAAAGTATGTGTTTTTTCTAAAGATAAAATGGTATCATACAAGGCCAAATAATATCTCAAAAGGTATAGCCGAAATCCGTCTAAGAGTAACCACTGTAAAACAATGACTATCTTAGTTTTAGACAATTTTCGAATTTAAAAGATGTTTACAGTGCCAAATATTACTTTAGTATAAGATGAACAGCTGGTACCGAAATACCAGGTACTAGGTTTATGTATACCCTCGGGAACTCATGGCATATGTTTATTTTTAAAACAAACTAAAAATTACAGTTAAGGATTGTTTTTCCCGCTGCACATTGATTTTTTCCTGATCCATTGCATATATATCCCATGCTTTTTCAAAAAAAGAATAACACCAAGAATCATATTGGTGTATATTACCATTTTCTGTGAAGCTGGAGTCAGCTTGTTACGAAATTCATTCTATATAATTGACTTTGCAGGTAGGAGGTTCAGATGATGTAACAGCTAAACAGTTGTGTGAGATGAGAAGTACTTTCTTTTTTTCTGTCCGGAAATAATAAACGAAATTAGCTATTAGGTTTATTTTCTTATTTTCATATCATTTTGAAATAAATTAATGATATGGAATATCTTGAATACTTGTTCGATTTGGGTCGTGCTTATTAATATTAATGTGTCAGAGTGGAATTGAAAATTCAAATGGCCGTGCCTTTGGCCATGCGGTCGAATGACAACTGCTTTGCAACGTATTTCCTTCTGAATTCTGATGTATGATTAATGGAAAGTACCATAGAAAGCTTGAGTGTGACATAAGAGAAGGGAGACCGCTGATATTCGTTCATAACAATGAAATTGACATTTTTACAAATCAGCTGGGGAATACCGTGATGATTGATTCGTACGTAACTGCCGTAAATATTTCAGCATATAGCCCACTAGCTAACAAATCCTTCAAATATGTTGAAACAAGACAAATACAGATTATGTTTTGAAATAACATTGATTTTTTTTATTGATTCGTTCATATGTTGAAATTTCAGAAAATACTTGTCTAACAAGTAGATCTAAATATCAAGTGTTTCTTATTCATGTATTCCTACGCCAAAAAATAAAGCGGTCATCACTCGCATCACGTGACTACAAACACTGACTATGCGTTACATCACTATAAATACTTGCAATGGAGTGAATTGCAGTCAGTGTGTAAATATTAAACTCATAATATAACATGACTGTAATACATAAACTCAGTATCCATGTTAGATTATAAATTGCTGTTTGGAAATTAGGTCTCTATTCAATTGTCTTGATCAATTAACCCGAAATAGAATTTATGTAAACATGACCTTTCTGCTCCAATGACCCTAGATACTACACTTTGTTTATGTTTTGTTCATATTTAAGTATTTTATGTCTTCTAGACCCATCATATCTGTTATACATACAAACGTTAGGTATTATTGTGTTAAGAAAGTGCAACCCTGCTACACTCATTCCTAGCATTTTAGTCTTAGCTTTGTTGGACATCCATCGTATTTGATGGAAATACAAATTTTGCCCCGAGTGTCCTATGAAAAAAATTGAGTGAGTCGCGATCATCGTTTCGATTTACAGAAAGTCGGTGTATGAACAATTGGAATTAAAGTTGTTTTGTTACGATCGGTACCATGTTTCTTGATTGCAAGGATATTGTGCCTATACGACATTATTTTGTATGACTATTTACGAAAAACCATAATCTATTATAAGTATATATACCAATATATAATAAACTAAGTACATATACGAACATATAGAGAATGCATATAATTGTCATTATATCAACGGATGCATAATGTTTCACAATACATTTATATAAAGTTAAGACTCTCATTTTACAAAATTTGTCCTCCTAAAGTGTAGATTTTC
Source organism: Atrina japonica (assembly GCA_030159075.1). Taxonomy (NCBI): domain Eukaryota; kingdom Metazoa; phylum Mollusca; class Bivalvia; order Pterioida; family Pinnidae; genus Atrina; species Atrina japonica. The sequence continues at coordinate 1,959,189 of BROG01000043.1, read as the reverse complement.
AGGTTGTCTAGACTGAGTTTCCTTCATTTTATTGTGCAAATATTTTTATTCGATTATTATTTATATGTATAAGGGTATTCAACGAGAAGTCACTCTTTTTATATTAATGGCGTTTATTAAAATGCATCCTAAAGGAGGAAAGATAAATTAAGTAACAATATAGGGGACCAAGAAATATCGTCAGTTTAATTGAAGAATATGTCGATGATAGTTGTATATGCAATTCAAAAACAAAATTTTACATCCAGTAACCTTTTTAGCCTTTTACCCATTGTGCAGATATTTTATCATGTAGCATTATACTTTCATAACTTTTTGTCATATATATATATATATATATATATATATATATATATATATATATATATATATATATATATATATATATATATATATGACAAAAGTTTGTAGCTTCTTACATACCGTGTCACTATGTTCCAATTCACATAACATGACAGGGCTGAGTTACCTTTTAATTATTATATAGATGACTCTATTCATTTTTTGCTTATACAAAAAAAAAATTATTTCTCAATAGATACTCGTACGTATGTTGACAATTAGGTTCAATTACTCTTGTCAGTGAAATTTCAATGTCGCTATGCTTTATTACCTAAAATGTTAACTCTTCTGGGTCAAAGGATGGGTCACGAAACTCCACCCAGCAAGGTAATAGGGATTTTACAATACATTGCTCATCTTTAAATTTGTTTTATCAGTAACAGTTTATGTAATACGACTACTAAGCTAGATTGTCGGTAATTGTAATTACTGTTAGAGTTAAATACTTGAAAACATTAGCATTTCGTATAATTATTTTAAATCAGTTTTCTTATTTATAAAATCCTACAATTTCAGTCAAAAGCTGTTATCATAATGTTTATATGTATCTTATACTTATCTGCAAGACGAAACTTGAGTGAGGTAAGATTGATTTGATATTTTATATATCAACTTTATCAGGAATGAAAATTTCTCGAGGCAGCCTTTCTAGCATAAGAGAACAACCGACAGAATCCAATTGCAGATATAACATAAAACTTAAGTTATAAAATGTTACTCCATTATCGAAGTAATGTACGCTTATAAGATTTTAATGTGCAGACATGCATTACCATTGAATTTTATTAGAAGAAAAAGCAGGATTTTATCAACACGATATGTCAAAGAGTCAACTTTGTAATAAATGTAATGAATAAATTGAGTTGCTACATAAAAAGTCCCAAATATCGCCTTTACTTGTATATCAGATAAATTCCTTTTAATGAGATGATTGCGGAACTCCTACACAGACGTCACTGCAATACACACTTTTGATCTCGTGAATAACATTATATGTCATGATTGTCTCCTTGGTATTTATTTATGGCGACCAATCGAAAACGGCATGCTCCTGTAAAATCAATTAAGTTTTAGGAAAACCTCACATTTTGTTTCACAGGAATGGACAATAGAAATCACATATACCATAATTAGTTTTTAGGATACCCAGGAGAAAATATACAAATACGGTGAACATTGGACAAACACGGACCTCTAGAAATCAAGAGGTGGGATCCCCTGTTGACCGGGTACACCCGATATGAGTCCACAGTCAAATCCAAATGAAATAAGTTAGAAATAAGCTTTACTCACAATTGCTTAAGACGGTTATTCAACATTTTATCCAGTGAAACACAGTAAGATAATTATGACGACCGCAGAACGTTAAATCAAACGCGATTCCGTCTGTATATGAAATGTTCATAAGTTGAACACGCCCTGCCATATCGGAAAGACTTTGTGTGATATAAACAGCATATGCAAGTGATAGTGGGATAGTACTATTTATATGTGGAACATTTACAATGGGAAAGCCAAAATCGTTGGGTTTGTCGTATAGCCAGGTTGTAAACAAAACTGTCTAAAAACACCTACCGCCTTGTGGTGATATCAATCTTTTTCCATTTTAAAGAACCTCTAATGAATGAGGATATTCTCTAACAAATACGACATACATTTTCCGCGTACTTTTAGATCACGAATGCTTAATCAACGGGCGAAAGACGGTGGGTGACAAAACATGAATTATCCGTATCTGTGTGTAACCCGTTTGATGATGAGGCAACAAATCACATCAGATTCGTTTATAACCAGTGGAAGTAGACAAGTTGGTGAAAGTTATGTAACTACGTAAAACACTTGATATTTCTTACAGAATCCATGAATGTGTTGTTCTACACGCCTGAGTGTTTGGAATATATTGCGGTCAAAGCAATAAAATGTTAACTTTTCTTGTGTGATGTGTAATCGTAAGAAATGTTTTGAACGATATTTTTTCTATCTATGTGTATTGTAAGTTTTCGATAAATGACAATCTTGCTACAGTCTATTAATGTAACAAGAATTTGGCGTTTCAAAAGCTAATTTCCATATATCTACTAGAGTTTTAAAACTATGTTTTAAACTATAATGAAATTTCTTCAAAATCAGTTAACACAAAAGAATGTGTGCGGCGTAACTGAATATAAATATGCATTTGCACTGCTAGCACAGCCCGCTGTTCCAGTAAGTATAATAAAAAGTAGTGCCTAGGTATTTGATGATGGTTTTCATCGCCAAAAGAACATGCAAACATTAACGTAGAATACGAATGATACATTAGAGTAATATTACCTAGTAATGCTTTATAGGAATTCAAGAGATGCGTCTGTAAATTACAAATGTCTGTGTCATGGAAGGCTGGGGATCACGTGTTTAATCAAATATCAATATGTAACGGGATTCATGGAGTGAAGAGAACTTGGTGTAACACTTTCTTTTTGTAATAGAGAAATACCACATGTACTGCCTTAACAGCAACTATATTTCATAATAGACGCCGCTGGTTTCTATTTACTAACTTCATTTAAACCTTGTCCAAGACATTAGCAACTATATGCGAAATGCGGTAACATTTTATTACTGCAATGATCTAACGTCAGAGCAATAAAATTTCTTGTCACAATTATACAAATAATTCATATATTTAAAGATGCTCTATACATAGTGTGTGCAGGGTCAGCATTTTATTTTTGCTTACATGTACAGTTATGCTGTTATTTTGTAATTTGAAAATTTGGAAAAGTCTGTCGTAGCCGATATATATATATATATATATATATATATATATATATATATATATATATATATATATATATATATATATATATATATATATGTATGTATTTATGTATGTATTGAAAATTACTTATATATATACATAGTATAATATATACTGATTGTCGATATATATATATATTATATATATATATATATATATATATCTATATATATATATATATATATATATGTATGTATGTATGTATTGAAAATTACTTATATATATATACATAGTATATATATATACTGATTGTCGATATATATATATATATATAATATATATATATATATATATATATATATATATATATATATATATGTATGTATGTATTGAAAATTACTTATATATATACATAGTATATATATATACTGATTGTCGATATATATATACGTATATATATATGATAATATATATATATATATATATATATATATATATATATATATATATATATATAGATATAGATATATATATATATATATATATATATATATATATTATATATATATATATATATATATATATATATATATATATATATATATATGTATGTATGTATGTATTGAAAATTACTTATATATATACATAGTATATATATATATACTGATTGTCGATATATATATATATATATATATATATATATATATATATATATATGTATATATGTATGTATTGAAAATTACTTATATAGATACATAATATATATATATATACTGATTGTCGATATATATATATGTATGTATGTTTTGAAAATTACTTATATATATATATAGTATATATATACTGATTGTCGATATATATATATATATATATATATATATATATATATATATATATATATATATATATATGTATATATATATATATATATGTATGTATTGAAAATTACTTATATATATATATACATAGTATATATATATACTGATTGTCGATATATATATATATATATATATATATATATACATATATATATATATATATATATATATATATATATATATATATATATATATATATGTATGTATGTATGTATTGAAAATTACTTATATAGATACATAATATATATATATACTGATTGTCGATATATATATATATATATATATATATATATATATATATATATATATATATATATATATATATGTATGTATGTTTTGAAAATTACTTATATATATACATAGTATATATATACTGATTGTCGATAGAATCTGAACTACATGAACTGATGATGAATCTGTAATTTTCAAATCCGATGCATTCATAATTGTATTTTTTCCAGTGGTGAGTATGGATGTTTAATGATAGTCTTAAATTGAAACGTAATTCAACGATACGACAATGTCTGTCCTGTAGGCTACGGCTGCCGTTTGAATTACGTATTCGCCTGAATGTTTTGTATGGGCTCCGATATACTGAGTGTAAATATTGTGAGATCGTACATCTAACGGGCTATTAAGTTTACTTTTATAATGATTGTAATTTCATAAAGACATTTCAACTGGCTGGATTTCATCGAATGTCGATATCGGGAAACTATACAAAAAGGCGTGTTTGTAAACAAACATTAGAGTGCAAACATACCTGTGCTGGCGTTAGAAAAATAGTTTGCAGGACGAAATAAAACGGCATGTCAATGGCAATCGCGCCACAATACTATCTTTACAACCAATTAAGCGTACGATTTATCAATAATACACAATGAAATATCGGGAAAAGTGCGATGTATTGTTTTAAACTGATGTATTTGACAACAATAACACTTTTTCGATATGATAACATTTGATATAATATACATATACTTAGCCAACGACCAATAATAAAATGTAGTTAGTAAAAGTTTTTATCAGATAATGTTCAATGAGTTTAAGACGGCACAATCTGTGAACATATCTGAGTTTGTTAAGTGCAATCCATCATGAGACATGGACTTTAAATTGAAAAATAACAAAGTTATTACGATTTCATTGCCAGAGAGTCCACTTCTTTATCTATTTTTGCGACATTTTATGGTTCATATTTTCAGCGTCACTGTTCTTCCTCAGCCCAATTATTCACAAACAGAATAATTTGTAAGATGAAAACTAATTGACAAAAAGTCGGAACAATATTCTCTTTCTGACGCAATATGGCGTTATTATTAACTTCGTTCGGTCTTTTTTTTAAACAAATTGTATTTGTATATATTTCAACAATTTGCCACTAAAGATATAAATGACGAGTATGTTTTGTTCAAAGTTGCTGCTTGCAAAATTGAAAATGATAAAAATGATGTAAACAATTCTGATTTATGTCAGAACTTAATGATACTTCAAAATGCTCCCTGACAGGATAATTGTCGGATAAACTTAAAACATAAATTGTAGCAGGCTGTGTAATAAAAACTCAACAACAGTCAGCTGTAAGCAATGTCATTTGTCAAAGAAAGTTTTCATCATCTCTGGAGTTGAATAAAAACGTCAAACGTCAAATTTCTCCTGTCAATGTGAAAATTGTTAAATTGACTCTCGGTTACTGACCTTAACTATAATCAGTAAATTTGTTTACAATTTATCTGTAATATTTCAAGAACAGAAAAGCAAACTACAAAAACTGCCAATGTATTCACAAAAACGAATCTTAGAGAAAATAAACATATATCGACATAGCTTGAGGGAGATAGGAATTTTTTGCCTTAGGCAAACAATCCTAATGATGAAGAGCAGGTCTTCTTATCTCTTTCAAGACAAGGCAATTAATTGATCATTATTCCAAAAGCATAACATTTCATAAAAATTCATAATTCAGTAATTTTTGCTGTTGTGGTAATGTGCATTTCAGTATTTTTCAGATGAAATGTCGAATTATGAATAAACTGTCAGGGAAATTTGCGGTGTGAGTATTTTTTTTAGCCACGCAAATGATTAAATCCAACAATGTCACGGTAATAATAATGAGATATAAAAATATATAACACAAGGAAAAGTCCTAAAGCAGGGATGTTTAGAAAAAAAACATACATCTTAAGTCGTATGAGTGAATATAATTTCAGTTTTAATCTGCACACTGTAATACCACAGATGCGTGTAGATATTCTCTATCAATGATTTAACAACCATTATTGAAGTGATAGTTCCCTTGATTTTAGGATATGTCATTCAATTTGGCACATATGCTGATTGTAAAACTATAAAAACATATTTATAACTAAATTTTGAAGAAAAACTGGAATCTCCGTGAAATAAACTTATCAGCGTAAATGTCACTCTGATCTGCATATGAAAGTTGATATTAAAATACGAAACTATCCAACAGTTAAAAAATTTATATATATATATATATATAGTTTACAGAGTTAGACAGCAATTACATTTCAGTCCTGTGAGTAGAAGATAACCACGTGACTATCGCTTTACTTTAGGCATCGATACGTCCGTTCGGTGAATTACATTATATAAAATACCAGAGCAGATGCTTGATTTTACAAAAAAAAAAAGATAAAAATGTCACAATATATCACGTTTGCTAAATCGTTCAGACATTTACGTCCATTGGTTATTGACACAATATGACTAATAACAATCATCTGACATTTAAACATAACTTATTGTTTTTTGTGTATTCAGGCCATCATAATCCTCATTGGAGTCAATTATTTCTCAATCAAACCATGTTACCAGTAAACACAAGTGAATTAACTCATGCTAGCGATTAGGTTGGCAAAGTTTAAATCTAATTAAACAGAAGACACCAAAATTTGACACTTTCCACAATAGGAAATGTTGTCTACCTAGGCATGAAAACCGGAAATCGCTATTGAAGAGGCGCGTGAAAAATACAGAACAAGAACGGATTACGTACTTACACGAAAAACGGTAATGTGGGAATGATTTTTTCCTTTTTGGTACTTTAGGGAAAATCATTATTTTATGTGAACGAGTTTTGTAAACCTTACACATATTATTAGCTTATAATTTGGCTCCACACAGAGGTGATTAAAAATTCTATGTTCCGACGCACTCGACTAAAATGTCCCTGTGTCAAACGAGTAAAATATCAAAACAACACAAACGGTATTTACAATTAATCGTGAAAATATTAATATGCCAAGAAATTTGGCGTTTCTGTAAAAATGCACAATAAGTTATCCCCCTAGAATCTGATAAACAAGAGCGTAGAGCTTGATGTTTTTGTTTTCATTTTCACATAAATAAAGATAATTATACGTATTTTGTACTTGCATCTAGTCGTTGATTCATTGCAGTCGCAACTTAATCATCAAGTTTAGTATTTTTACACTAATACTTGATCACAATGATTATTTGGTGTAAAATAATACCACTTGTACCGCATAATCATTTCTTGATATGTGTCGATCGATATGGTGATGGAAATCTATCAAACAATTGACTCAGTATTAAATCAGCAGTCATGACGTCAAGTTGAATGTACAAGACATCTTACTACTAGTGGACACAGATCTGTCTACGAGATAATTAGAATGTGGTAAAAAGTCTTCAATCTTCCTCTTAGATTTAAGCCATCCAGAGAGTAATATCCTCCTTTAGTGTTTTCAAGTTATCTGATAAAGCGTTTTACTAATGAAATGGAACAATCATGTTCAATAAAACAGATAATATGTTTACTGAAGTGAACAGACTGGAGCAAGATGTGAAGTTTGAAGATGATTTTGACATACAATGGAAAATATGATAATTGAATGCATTAAATTAGATAAAAGTGTACAAATTAAATTTGTAACACAAATTCATAGTCAAGTTTAATTCAAATAAACATGTTTTTCAGTCACCGTATATCTAAGACACCATATACCAATGAAAGTTATTTTATTGTACTAAAAGCAATCTCACAATGAAATGTTTGCAAATAAACTTACTCCTAATACGTAATACGTGATCCTTTTTCTAATGCAAACGCAAATTTGCAAACGGAAAAAAAATAATCTCCAATCCGCTACGTTATTTATGTCGTTATTTGCCTAGTGTGTCCCAACTAAATGTACGGCGTACCAAAATCTCATAAATGAGTTAAACTGATTTTTTTATTTATATCTAGTATATTTTTTTTCAACTCAAACTCCATTTTGCTTAGTTAATTGGACTTCTCCTGCATTGCAAGTTTCGGGAAAAACTAGGTATAGATCAGAAAAAGCTAGGTCAAAGTTTTCAAAATGAGTTAAGCCTAGTTTGTCTCAAAGATAAAATAAAGTTCAACTATAAAATTAGATGTAACTGGGCCAAAATAACAAAAATGAGTAAAATCTAGTTTTCCTCGTGATGCATCTAGTTTAACTGAGAATTTCTAGGCTTTAAAATGTGACTTTAGCGCTGTTAAACTTAGTTTTTTCAGATAAACTAAGTGTTTCTTGAGATATTTTTTTCTCCAGATAATGTAGATTACTGAGCAAAACCTATGTTTGAATAAAGAAAAAAACTAATTTAATTCATTGATGTAATTTTGGTGTCATAATAAAGAGTAATTTGTACAATATTCATACCCACCTTAATATGTTTCTAATCAACTACCAAGTTAATCAACTACCAAGTTATAGGCGACTATATAGGCGAATGAAATGTTTTCATTGTTTCCGAATAATGTATCATTGAAAGCTTGGACTGCATTTCAAATATGGCTATCAACATTAAGGATGATCCCTATTAAGGAATTCTCATAGATATATGTGTGCAAACCTCAAACGTCTTTCTTCTTGCACTAAATATACTAAAACGTACTGAGTTAAAGCAAAAAAGTTCTATCCATATTTTAAAATTGTTTTGCATTGATGTGAGGTTGATGTGTACTATCCGTACAAAATTGTCCAAAAAGAAAAACAATGCATGTATATATCACACCACCAATTTTGACATTTTAACGAAATTTTGGGCATTGGCGGATACAAAACTGTTTTGTTGTTCTTGTTGTTGTTGTTGTTGATGTTGTCAAAACAATGACTTTTCTTCAAAATAATCACAATGTATATCAAACAAGGCTGTAATTAACGAAAATGTAACATATTTCTTATATATTCTATATTCTATTTTGGCAGAGGAAAATATAGCTCCATTGTATAAATAAAGAAATATTATAAAATAAAAATGTGTGCAAAACTAGTTAAACAGGTTTCTGTGTACCTTGTGTGGTTTGATTTATGTTGGCGAAACTAAAGGGCCCTTAAATAAAAGAGTATCTGGCCATCGATTCGAAATTAATAATGGGGGTAACCAGATATCTATGTCCTGGACATTCTATTGATTTATACTTTGGTATCTGAGATTTTTATATTTCTTTTATCAATAAAACATAATGGATGTTGGATACTCAAAAGAAATGAATATCTATTCATGTTAGATTTATGTATATACGGCTTAGTATTTACCCCACAACCTGTCTTCACCAAAAAAAGTTTACACACATCTTTATTCTCTAGTTTAACAAACATTTTTATCAATGCAAGTTAATATATGTTGTTTAAACGAAAGAATATAAAAATTTCAGATACCAAAGTATAAATAAATAGAATGTCCAGGACATAGATACAAATCCGGTAAAAATGGACCAACACGGACCTCTGGAAACCAAGAGGTGGGATCAGGTGCCATGGAGGAGTAAGCATCCCCTGTCGACCGGTCACACCCCCCGTGAGTCCACAGTCAAGTCCAATGAAACAAGTGAGGAGTGTATCCTCGTCACAATTGAAATAAATAAAATAAATATCTATTCATACTATATTTCAGTATATACGGTTTAGTCACACCCCGCCCCTATTTATTCCCGAAATGTGTGTCAATACACAGTATAAAGAGAAATGGTTAAATAAGAATGTGTGTAAAACTAGTCTGACTTAATTAATACAATTTCTTATTAGTTGTTTAAACAGAAGAAAAAGATATCTACTCATGTTAATTTGCACTATACACAGCAAAGTAATATTCCCTCTTTTTAGAGAAATATGTGCCGAGTCATGATATAAAGAGCAATATCTTTGTTTTCATATATCAGTGGCTTTTATTTTGTTACCACGGGAACTAACATCTGCCATATTCGTAATATGAAAATACCCCGAAGTAAACTTTTTCATGAAAATCTGACAATATCAAAGTTTTAATTTATTTTGTAACCATGGCAAACAACCTTTCTGTAACATCTACCATTGATTTAATCTAACCAAAATACCTCTAACTGCTATTTTTTATAAAAAAGTACATCTTTATATTTATTTTCAGCATAATCTGACAATATCAAAATTGTTGTGTTTGAAGAGTTATATCCCCTAATTATCTATGACGTAATTCAAACAATAGATCACCCTTAAATATTCTCCGACAAAAACACTTTCCAGTAAATTCAGTTACTTATACTATATACATATACAAGTTAATACAAATATGCTTCATCAGAGCGCGGTTTTAGCAGGAAAAACAGAAACAAACAGATTTACAGTTTATATTCAACCGATGCTTGAAATGAACAATTAAAGATAAGGTCAGTATTCGTTGTCCTATTCAGTTCGTTTTATGTCCCTACCAATGCACTATGTACCTTCTGTCGACATTGTTCCGATGATCTTGTCCTCGAATACAAAAGAACAAATCCTTGCGTGTATAACAATGTGAAATAAGAAATAGAAATAGTAAAAATACACCGTAACTCGTTTATAATTAATTGTATATTACATTGAAATGTTTTTGTTTTTGTTTTGTTTTTTAAATGGCAGCATGTAATTTCACTTATGTAAATCACTTATATACACACATTAATGGTACAAAAATATTTAGAATATGCTGATAAAGTTATTATTGATATGAGAATGTTGCAATGTAAATATTATCATAATTATGTAATATCATTTAATTCAACTTGCGATTTAGATACCTTAATTAACACAGGCTATAATCGATGAATCATCAGCTTATAATATGTATGGTTTGTAGGTTGATTTGCATAGGAAAATATAAGATACGTTGTAACGCAGTTTTCCGGCGTACGCTGTAACAAAACTCTCCGGGGAATGTTGTAACAAGGTATTGCAGGGTACGTTTTAATAAAGTATTCCGGGTTGCGCTATACCGAGGTATTCAGGCGTACGTTGTAACAAAGTGTTTTGGTGTACACATCAACAAGGTTTTACGGGGTAAAAGAGGTATCCCAGAATGCACTATATCGAGGTTTTCCAGGATATGTTATAACAAAGTTCCCCAGTAAAAGCAGTAACAAGGTATTCCGGGGTACGCCGTAACGAGGTTTCCTGGACTACGCTATACCGAAGGTATCCAGGACACGTTGTGACGAAATGTCCCAAGATACGCTGTAACAAAGTTTTAAAGGGTGCGCTGCATCAGTTTCTTTTCAGGATATAATTTAAAGTGGTTGCCCGATGTACGCCATCATAATAATTTCCAAGGTACGCTTTAACGAAGCTGACACCATAAAAATGATAAACCGCTAAATATACTCGTAAATAGAGAGATTGGGCATCACGACGTGTAAGGGTACGTGTACGTGTGAAAGCGGAATCCCTACAAAACTGCGTATTACGTCACCAGATTCTGCCGCGTACAAAATTTAGTTATGTAAATACACATACCCGTACACATCGTGATGTTCATCCCTTCTAACGAATACTTGAATCAGTAATGTACATATATGCCAAATGTAAGTCAATTACCATTTTGATTACAACCCACAGCAATAATTATTGGTTTCAGATGCAGACATTCAAAGAAACTAAAAAGTCGTTGAAACCCATTATACATGTCAATAACAACTGCAAATAGATATCATCACAAACATTTCAGGGTGATTAGTTCAAAATGTCAAGGACACAGGCAGTTGCATTTTATTTTGTTGTTTTGTTAGAAGTATGTTTCAATAAAAAAAAAACCAAAATATGATATGATAGATCATACATAACATTTTATGTAGCACGTGATTCAACGTTATAAATGAAAGAAAAATAAAAAACACACCTGTGTAAGAAAATTATTTTAAAGTATTTTATTCTGGGGGAAACCAAGCCTAATACAGTTTTTTATCGTGGACCAAAGTGGGGCACAGGGGGAAAATAAGCTATATCCGTCGATCAGCTGACGGTTACAGAATGATGTTGGGTTTATTTAAGCCAATCAAAATCCAAGAAATCGCCCAATGACAGGGTGTATATCTATATATACATATATATGGAATACAGATGTCATACATAAAAAGCAATATTTTTGTCCCTATTGGTTAACACTACAGCAACATTTGTTTAGTTTAGTTTAGGAATTGAGAATGTGTATTCGATAGATTATAATTTGGCTGGCATTTTACTCTGTTTTCGCTGGAAGCATGGAAAAGTATAACATTACAAAATAATATTAAGCATGTAATGCGATGAAGCAATACTGGGACTGTTGGAGCAAAGATGGAGCTAAAACTAGAACTTCCGATGAGCTACAGAGGATAGCTCAACAGCTATGAACATAATACCAAGAACTGCATTTGAAAGACAAATCTATACTAATCTCAGCTATTTTGTGTTAAAATTTTCAAAATTGTCTGTGACATTGACCGTTTATCTGATGACCTTGACACTTCACAAATCCATTCAGCAGATTCCCTACAAATCCTCAACACACACACACACACACACACACACACACACACACACACACACACACACACACACACACACGCGCGCGCGCGCGCGCTCGCGCGCAGTTGGAAACAAATAAATAACTACATTTTAAATTATGATCAAGATCGAAATCAAACGAGTTTTTAGTATGCATTAAGCTACCAACGATATAACGAAGTGTGTGAATGAAATAAAGACATGTGAATAGAATAAACAAATCTGTGAAATTAGTAAGAAATTGTGAAAGAAATCTGATAACTCAAATCACGTTCAATTTTTATGGTACTTAACGTGAAACTAAACGAACTTGTCAAGAACAATATACAGATGACAGTGTTTGGTGGTTTTCATTCATCATAAGTTCGCACCAAAATAAATCCAACACTTAGACCGATCGCTTGACGGTGGCTTCGTTGGTAACTTACTTTCATAATAACACTTGTTTGATATTTATTTTTTATCATATTTCCTACAAATATGCAATGTGTATAGCTTTATTGAATTATGAGTGTTTTAGAGATATTTGGATTTTAAAATTTCAAACGTTTATGTACTGAACCTGGAATCAAGTGACATTGAGGGATTTGTTATAAATGAGAACACTGGCACAAGAACATTTTATTCTGCTCAAGTTCTCAAACTTTCAGCAATATCTGTTGATACGTTTATGCTCTAGAGCTAACACAGAAATGGAAAAAGAACTGCCAACGGCTCTTCCAGGAAGTGTTTATAAAAGTATAGAATTCCAATTACACAAAAGAAAAACGAAAAGTAGGAAAACATAATAAATAAGTAAATATAAGCAAAACACTGCTGTCGGTTGGCATTCATTGGCATTCATGGATTTCTAAATGCAAACTGGACAAAACAAATTCATTATGGAGCGCTAACACTCTTCACGGAATTTGCCTTTGTTCAAGTAGGCAGTCGGTAGCTCGCTCGACTCTTGATGGTGAGGTCATGAGTTCGAGTCAAGCCGGCGGCAGGTTGGTTTCCTGTCCTTCGGATGAGACAGTAAAAGCCGATGTCACAGTGTTGGATAGTTAAAGAACCCTCAATGCTCAATGACCGTAAGTGCCAAGCATAGGCCAAAATCTGAAGCCCTTCACCGGCATTTGGTGACGTCTCCATATGAGTGAAAGATGTTTGGGTGAGACGTTAAACAACAAAAACCAAACAAACAAGTAAGCATTTATAAGCCTATGGATGCCAGTTGACAGAAGTTTCCACGCTTAATTGATTACATTCCAAAACTACCTGTATTGGCTGATGAGGTGATAAAGACTGGTGGGGCTATTATACCGACCGCACAATTTGCAGGACGTTGGCGATTCCAGATATACCTGTGACATCAATTGATCAGTATATGTTGAACACGCCATGAATATTGGATCATTTTAAGATACAAGCAATACATGCAGGCGATATAGGAGTATTAGTATTTGGGAAACCGAAATGGTCGAGTTTGTTGTATAGCCTGTTATCTATTAATTTAACGTCTGTGTCTGTAGTAAGTAAATGTTTAAATAGGAAATATCTGTGCTTGGTCTTAGCTTTTTCTTCTTCTTCTTAAGAACGTTTTTAACATCTAGCTGGCCCACAGTCTGTAATCGACGGAAAATCTACTAATGATATGGGGGGAGGGGGGTAAGTACTTTATTAACACGGTGCAGTGGTATTATTCCGGTACGCTGCAGCAAGTTAGGATTTATTCACCACCATAACACAATTCTCGCAAAGATCAAATTGAAATCCTGTCAAATCCATTTTGATTACATCTTTTAACAATTATTGTTCTTATATCAACATGTAAATATTAGATCTACTATACAATCTTCATTAATACAAATAGTAGACTGATGAGACACTCATAGAATGTTTTAATAATCGCTAAAACCCAATGTACATGCATGTCAATGACAGATACAAAAAGATTTTCCATCATAAACACATGCGCCTTATTATCAATGCATGGCGCATCATCACAGGAGTTCAAAATTCCAGAGATACATGTAGTTTCATTTTTTATGAAAAAGTATTTCAATAGACAAAATATGATATCAAAATAAATTCAATATTTTTATTGTACACGTAATCAATATTTTAGATCAAAAGACATAAAAAAACAAAGTGATTTTATTGTCCGTAAAATTTGAAAATTTTTATTTACATTCCATCAAACGTATGTTCATTTGTCTCTTATTAGAGAAACCTATTGTAGCAAGAGACCCATGGGCCTTAGAGATCACATAATTTGCAGGAGGCAATGTCTGAGCTTTTCATAGGCTTGTGCAGCATAAGTAGCAGCACATGGTATACGGACTTCACGAGGATAATCTGTACCAAGTTAGAAATCAAATACACAACATGTCTGGAAAAAAAGTTAAATATTACAAGGTAAAGAGAATGAATATGATCTGTAGACAATGACATTTCTGTTATAATTATGCTGATTAGAAGGCTTGCTGTCTATTGTGGATTTTCAGATTTTAAAGACAAAATGTTAGTAACAATAATGCAAAGGGCCATCACTCTGTAAACAAGGGGTTGCAGACCATATATTGTGGACATTGCACATTGTAATGTGATCAATACTGAATTACAAAAGTTAATGATGTTACCTCATAGAAAGGTCATCACAAAACTTTAACAAAGGGTTATAATTGTGTAAATAAGGGGCTCTACACCCTGACGTTCATCCAGTTAACAGCATCTTCATGTGACTAATATACATTTCATAGTAATGATGATATTGTGTACAATCAACATTTTGGCAAATAGCAATATGTCTTTAATTGATGTTTTCTGGTAGAGCTGGTTCAGTGGTTCTTAAAATTTTATTGACAGGGCGGCCATCTTGGTTTTCATATCAGCCTGGAAAATAACAATTGTTCAAGAATACAATATGTGTACCAATTTTGAAGGCAATCGGTGCTGTGGTTATTACAATTTAGTTGAAAATGTCTCGCCAAACAGAGGCCATGTTAGCCATCTTGGATTTTCGGATTGACCAAAACCAAAACAACAACACTTCGTTAGGACATCATAAGAAACATTTGTACCAAGCTTGAAGGCAATTGGTTCAGTGGTTCTTAATAAGAAGTTGAAAATGTCTCAGCCAATCAGACACTAGGGCGACCATCTTGGATTTTCGGTTTTTACGAAGAAGTTGAAATATCTCAGCCAATCAGATGCCAGTGTGGCCATTTTGGATTTCAGATCGGTAAGAAAAACAAAAAGCTCTTAGTCAGGATATCATAAGGGTTATGTGTACTAAGTTTGAAGGTA
This sequence comes from Atrina japonica, assembly GCA_030159075.1. Classification (NCBI taxonomy): domain Eukaryota; kingdom Metazoa; phylum Mollusca; class Bivalvia; order Pterioida; family Pinnidae; genus Atrina; species Atrina japonica. The sequence goes on along the minus strand of BROG01000043.1, from coordinate 1,943,146 downwards.
ATCGGTTCAGTGGTTTTTAGGACGAAGTTGATAATGCCTTAGCCAATCAGATGCCAGGGCGGCCATCTTGAATTTTGGATCCGCCAAAATACAACAACACTTCGTCAAGACATCATGAAAAATATGTGTACTAAGTTTAAAGTCAGTCGGTTCAGTGGTTCTTAAGAAGAAGTCGAAAATGTCTCAGCCAATCAAATGCCAGGGCGGCCATTTGGAATTTCGGATCCGCCCAAAAAACAACGACACATAGTCAGGACATCATAAGGAACATAATTATGTACCAAGTTTGAAGCAAATTGTCTCAGTGGTTCTGAAGAAGTTTAAACTGTAACGGTTTAACGCACGACGGACGACGACGGACGAAGAACGACTGCAATAGCTCACATGAGCAATGTTTATGACTTAAACAGGTATAATATATCATACAAAAAAGATATTTCCTCTTACGTATTGCCTAGATCTACTGCAACATTTATTTAGTCTAGTGATTTAGCACAGTAAATCTGTTATTGGTCGGACAATTTACTAGTCATTGAAACCTACTGTACATGTCAAAAGCAGCTACAAACCGATGTCATCAGAAAGGCATGAGCCTGATTATCAATTAATAACTTATTGTGATAAGAGTTCAAAATGTCAAAGATCCATGCAGTTTAATTTTAATTGTTGTTGTTTTGATAAGAGTGCATTTCAATAAACAATTTAGAAAAAGATAAAGATAGAATATAAAAAGTTTATTGAACACGAAATTCAACATTTTAAATTATAAAATGAATAGGACGGTGGTTTTATCGCGGCAAATGTTGCAAATTTCATTTACATTACGTCAAACGCAAGTATTCATACACCTTTGAGAGCAATCTATTTAAACATGTATTGCTCCGAATAGAAATATCCATGCGAATGGACACTCGTGATTCGGATCATCTTGGAAACAAATCAACCATATATCCATATTCCCCCCGTAGTGTTTAATGTTATAGCAACAGTTTTAGATTAGTGATTGAGAAGTGTGTTTTAAAAATCTGGACATTTTACACTATTTCCTCGGCAAGCATAAAATAGTATAATCTCAAGATATAAATATATGATAGCGATTTGGCTGTGGACTCACGGCGGGTGTGACTGGTAGACAGGAGATGCTTACTCTTCCATGGCACCTGATCCCACCTCTTGATTTTCAGAGGTCCATATTTGTCAAACATGTACCAGATTTGTATTTATATTCTGGACGTCCTAAACATCTATACTTTGTTATATAACATTTTTTATAAGGAAATAATGTTACGTATGTAATGTAAGTGTATAAACTACGGTTGATTCACAGTCTCTAATCACTGACACATAAACATATGATATGAATGATTGCTAGTTCATAAGCAGTAGTCCTTTGTCATGACACAAAAAAACATTTATCTTTTTTTTCAACAATTTGAATTGTAACTACAAAAAACCTGAAGCAAAAAATGGTCATCCGATTAAGGCTGGAGTTAAAAGTTTGATACTGTATAGCTCAAAAGCTGTGAACGCAATATCAAGAACTGATTTTTAAAGATAAATCTATTCATTGTCAGCTATTTAATTCAGTTAAATTGAGTTTTCATATTGCCCTTTTATCTGATGACTTTGATACTACACAAATATATTCTTCAGATTTCCTACAAATTACCAACACTAACACATGTATGAAAATATAATGTTTTTTTTTACTATTTTGAGTTAAAATTTTGAAATGGAGCTGTGAACTCGACATCAATCCTGTTAACTTGAGAATATTTCTTTTCGTCATATTTCCTTCAAATCTGCAATATTATATATCTTTACTAAATTCAAAGTTTTACTTATATTTGCATTTTAAAATTTCAAATGTATTTTTTCCTTCATCTTGAATCATATGACCTATTTTTAGTATATGTAATGTAAAAAGATTACATAGGAGGTAGTGTAACAAAATCGGCCGTATAAATGAGACAACTAAAGCAACACGTTCCAATACTTTGAGCAATATCGGTGTAACTATTTGTGTTTTGGTGCTGACACAAAATGTACTTGAAGAAAAAAGAAGAATACTCATAATACCAAAGATTTTCATTAGTCATCACCGTAAAAAGGCATGAAAGGGAAATCAGTTATACTCGTAAAGATCAAATAGAAAACTTATTTGTGTATGTCAAATACAAATTTATTTTGATTACTTTCCGTGATCATAATTATTGTTCTTAGATAAGCATTTAAATATAAGATGTACGACCTTTATTGATAAAAACAGAAGAGAGATGAGATATTCATAGAAATTAAAAAGTCATTGAAAACTACTCTACATGTCAATAACAGCTACAAATAGATTTCACCATAAACGCATGAGCCTAATTAACAATGATCATCATAGAAGTTCAAACCGTAAAGTTGCCTGTAGTTTCATTTCATTTTGACGACAGTACAAAAACATAACATGAGAACAAAATAGAAATTATTGTTTTTATTAGACGCGTGATTCAAAATTTTACATGAGAAGATATAAAAAGGAAGATAATTCTATCAACCGTCAATGATGCGTATTTCATTTAATTTACGTCAAATTCCAACACACCTATAAGAGAAAACAAATTTAAATGTATCAGACCCTATATAGAAGTGGTCACGTATCGAACAGTCAGTGGCAATTCTGATCCTTTCGGAAATGTTAGGCATACAAATCTCATACAAGAAAAGCAATATCCCTTCCATAGTACTTAATGATACATCAATATTTTTAGTGTCGTATTTCAGATTCCATAAACACATGAGGCTAATCAGCAATGAATAACGTATCATCATAGGAGTTTAAAATGTCAAAGATACGTAGTTACATTATATTTTTTGTTGTTTTGAAGAAAGCACATTTAGATAAACGCAATATGTATGAAATCAACATAGACTATACAACTGAATACGTAAATCAACATTTTAGATGATGAAGACTGAAAAACAAGATGATTTTATCGGCAGTAAATGATTGTATTGTAACAGCTTTCGGTGGTCTAGTGTTACAGCGTTCGAATCGCAAGCGGAAGATCCCGAGTTCGATTACAGTAAAACAACCACACCAAAATCTTTTGAAATGGTAGTGACTGTTATTTCGCCAAGCACTCGGCATACAAAGTGAAAGTCACGGTTGCTTTTGGATAGGTTTCAAAACCGGGGTCACGTGTCACAGAAAGAGCCCTTACGGTATTGGTGTTATCTATAGCACAGAATGTGTAGCACTTTACCTAAAGCCGGTGACCTTTGCATATAAGTGCACAAATTGATGGCATGGTGTAAAACAACAATCAAATGCTATTTCATAGGTTTTCCGGGTACAATAATTGAGTTTTCCCAGAATCAATCTGTATTCAAACTAACAATTATACTTCATTTCCCAACCTTATGTTCAATATGAATAATGAAACGTATAATTATATTGCACTTTTAGTTCCAGAATACAATATACAGATGAGCGAACTCTCTCAGGAGCAGTCGTAATAGTACAAAGAACAAGTTCAGCAGTAACACCATGTATAAATTACTCGATTACCCATTTGGTCGTTTTTTTATTTCTTATTCAAGATCGTGTAGAAGGTAACACTGTTGCAATTTGCTTCAAACAATATCACATTGATAGCTATCGATGGCAAGCTACAGAAAAACTTCTGCGATACATGTTGGAAGCAATATTCAATTATCTGTCATTTCAATCAGTTGTTTAACACAGAGTTAGATATCTCGATTGTGAAAAGATCATTACGTTGATCTTCTGAATATCAACAATGACACAGATTCACAATATCAAACTGTTATATTATTCACGCCCTGGATAGTTTGTATTTATATGCATTGCCTGATGTTGTACTTTGCTTTATTCCAATATGTATTGGATCGTACATGTGCTGCTATATATCGTAACCGACATACATGTTTATACAAACGCATCCATTTAAAAGGATATATGAAATGGTAGGGGTATTCCATAATATATTATATTAACTGTAACCGTTAATCATGATGTACATAATAGTCACGTAAATGTTTATTTTATTACTAAGCGATACGTCATGTACACACAGCGTGATGACGTTTCACTGACTGTTTTCAGTTCAGTTGCAATGTGCATGAGGCATTATGTGGGAGTGGAGTACGTTTTTTCATTTAATTTTGTTCATATAAGCAATATATAACACAGTTTGTTGTTCACTGTGACGTATGCTTCAAATCATCTATGGAATACATACTAATTTTCATTGTCTACGATTGACTTCAAATTGAATGTTAATTGCAAGTGAACTTACGAATACAAAACACTTTTCAGGCCTTGGTATCTCGAAACAATCAAATTTAATACTTAGGTCTGAGGTTTTACTCAAATGTTTATCGTCTTTGAAATGTGTGACACAGATCAAGTAGACCTACAGTGTGATGGCTGTTTGACATGACTGTGTTCTAGGCCTAACTTCTTAGGAAACCGTATTTTGGCATGAAGTCAGTGTGACGTAAATATATAAAAAGTCTCAGATACCAGAGTATAAATCTTTGGGATGTCCAAAATACAGACACAGATCTGGTAAAAGTTTACAAACACAGACCTCTGGAATCCAAGAGGTGGAATCAGTTGCTATGGAGGAGTAAGCATCCCCTGTCGACCGAATCCTCAGTCAAGTCCAAATGAAATATGTGAGGAACGAATCCTCGTCATATTTGGTATAGACGTCTCAACAACCGCCAACAAAAAGGCAATTGAACATTTCACTTAGTGAAATAGAGTAATTGCAAACAAGACCTTCTTTCAATTGGCAAGAAATGGGTGTTTCATAATGTTAATCAAATAAAAACAACAGTCAACACGATGCCCGATGGGTGTTGAAGTATGTTTTAACACGGCAAATAAGTCTATAACAGAGACATATTGACCAAATTTAACGAATCTTTGTCACGATAAAATTCTCAACCGTCTTAAAATGTATTTTTAAAAATGCACAATACATTTTCTGTCATTACCCTGCAGGAAATCTAATTCTATACCCTGTAGTGAATGTGACGCAATTTGAGGCACGGAATGGGTGATATAATGCTCCAATGAACAGACATCAATTGGAAGGTTGAATAAATATTATACAAATACATTAATACCTCTACTAGTATATATTATTATTTTTGTTATATACGAAATTAGTATGTCTATTATGGTAGAGTTTAAAATCCATTTAAGTGATAGATATGATTCTTGCACAAAAACATAATAAACACCAACAATATTTATCTTTTATTGATCCCCTATGTGAAGATGTTAATGTTTACGTTTTGAATTTATGGATGCCGACGGAAATCTGTAGGCGTAATGAGGTCCACACGTATTTAGAATGTGGTACTTAAATTAATAGAGGGCATTTCGATAAAAATAAACGATATTTAGTAGTTTTTTTATCATTTGGAAGATTGGGGGTCCTTAGGACAAGGAAAAACTACACCCAGGTAAAAAAGAACGATCAGCTGAGAAATGACTAAGTTGTTTAGAGAAATGCAACTTGAGAGAAATCTCAGCTGAGTTTAACTTTCTGTTCTGAGATAAAACTGAAGTATTTTTTTTCAAAAAAATACAGGCCAGAAGTGAACTATTGTTTAGTTAATGGATAGTTAGATGCTGCATTTCCAACGTAAATCTATTCTCAGAACAATGTTGTCCATAACTACTTCCCCCTTTATCTTATGTAACAAAATGATTTTTTTTTAAATTTAATACACAATTACAATACGTTTTGAACATGTCTCTGATACTAATTATATTGCTCGTTTTATTTGCATCATTAAATGATTCAATATCGCATTAGATATACAATATTATTATGTCTTCCAGTAATATCCTAAGTCACAGCGTCACAGCAATATTATTATTCGAGCACATATTCTGACTGCATTTCTTTCGCAATAGTAGGCTACTATAAAGGTAGGTTTTATCTTGGGACCATGGAGTGGTTAGGGCATTGCGCTTTGAACCATGAAGTTTCTCACTTTTGGACAGCACAGGTTCGAGCCACATTCAGTCTGTCTTGTTAGATTTTATAGTTTGAAGTTCTCTCCCAGCGTGAGCTTCAAGGATTTCCGTAATAATTTGAACACAAAATATGGTATTGACTGAGGAAGCTTTCATCATAATATAATTAAACAAACCATTTATAAACGTAGCAGTCAATTTAAATAATTCAGCAAAAAACACTAACAGGTATATAGCATAAGAAGTGAAGCATAAGAAGCATAATGAGAATTATTAACTAGATCTAATACTAGTACCAAAAGGTGTATATTCAAATATATTCCATATACATTTCGACATAATTTCAGTGTGCATGCGTGAAATAAGTCGGTTTTATGCTCTCTGATCATCATGCGAAACAAAATGTGAAAAATCTCTTATTTTAACCTTTCAAAGTGATTCTAAGTGAGACGGACAATTTTTCAATGCCATATATGGCCTGGATATAAACGTTGATGGATCAAATATTACACGGTAATGTGCATTCCAATTTTTTTTTTTTCAATCATCGTAAATTGGTGCTACCACACGGACTGTGTATGATCAATTTCATCGAACTCACGCTGGAAGCGTACAATGAGTTATAGGTCAAATCGTATATCTAAACGTAAATACATCACCTCGTCTTCGGCAAGTGATAAATATCCGTCACTCATACACAGTCATAAAAAGGCTTCTATAGGCATGAATACCAGCATAGGAAACAAAGTGTTTCCACGCCCACCCATTCCCGGCGTTAGCACCCCAATATGTAAAGAGGCTATTGGCGTAAACATGTCCGGCTATCAGTACCCATACCCACAAATGATGTCTCCACATAGTCAATATGCTCAACTACCGGATATCGATATAAATCGAATAAAAAAATAACATGATGCATGAAGCTATGCCAACTTGAAGAGGCCACGATGGCCCCTCTAGAATATTGTATACAAAAGCTATCGGATGAAAATAAACGTCCCCTCCTAAATATTTATGTATTAGATATGTATAGCAGGAAAAATTCCATTCATGCTTTCTGTGTCCCTGAAGAGAAACTAGTCAGAGACGTTTCCATCCATGAAATGCCACAGAAACTCGAAGTTCCATATGGCAAATCCGACATTGATGTGTCCCATCTTGTATGGAAACCATCCCCCACAAAGCCAAGGGCCATTTTTCCGTGTTACAAAAAATAAAGCACGACATGCTCTCATAAAAAACAGCAAAACATCTGAGGGACAAAGGGATGGTCGATTAACCGGAAATTTACCAAGACAAGCAGGAAAGTGGCTCGCCAACTAGTAAGGGCAAAAATGGCCAAAAACACCTTTGTCTGGGGTGAAAACATTACCATCATAGATGACCATGATGTCAAACACCTCCTAGTGTGCCTAGATGATCTCATCTCATTAAAAAATCTCTACACGGTGTTTCTCAACCAGCAACACGTGTGTATGTGTTTGTAAACAGATGTGCTCTAATCTGATTGGTCATGTATTACTCGCTGTATAGCGCGCATGACCCGTCACGTGTTGTTATGACCTAGTCAGTCCTAGGTTCTAGTTTAATTATGTGTGTATGTGTTTTTTTCAAATATAAAATTATATAAACACTGCTGTATTCATATACTATGGTACTGATGTCCATTTCCACATCTAAATATCGATACCCAGACTATGCACCTAATGTTATTTACATACGCTTTATGTGTGGCCATAAATATACCGCTATGTGCTACTATAACATGAAAATTCATTAAATTTGCCATACTACGCTTTGTGCAAATCCCGTCATCATATTGATCTGCATATAGACGTTCATGATATTGTACATCTCTAATGAAAAATACAATTATACCATATAACCTTGTCCTCTAATCCTATGCAGGCCTATACGTACCACATAAAAAGCTACACGGTACAATAGACAAAGGTAAATGAATATGTCACTCCTAACATGTCGCACAACTTCGTATTTATAATATTTTTCACTTTAATAAGTTCCCCCACCTATAAAATATTCTACGTTCACATATTAATTCCCAACTTTCGTGTTAACTTATTTTATTCAATGTTACCTTTCTCTACTCTCCAACTTCATACAGAACTATTTTGCCATATAAAGATAGCAGCATCTCAACAAGAGACGCTTATGTTTGACCATGGTGGGTAATAATATCATGCAACATTGTACAGCTATTGGGTTGTTCTATATAGATTGCAGGAGTTGTTTATTAGGTAGCAAATGTATTAATTTTTTTCCACATACTATTATTATTCTTAAAGACACGTTCTAGATTGAAACAAACATAAGCTGGAAATATATTTCCATATTTTATTCATTTTAACTTGTACGTGCAACTTTTATACCTTTTAATCTTGTGCTGTGGCGATGTTGAAGTAAACCCAGGTCCTGGCAATTCTGAAAAATACCTGCCTAATATTCTACATTTGAATACTCGTAGTATCCGTAACAAAATAGACGATATAGCTGCGTCAGTTCTAGATTTTGACATTTTGTGTTTTATTGAAACTCATCTTAGTGACAGCGTTATCTGGGACAATTTATGTATTCATGGTTTTGACGTTATATATCGTACAGACAGACATGATTATGACGGGTGTTATGATGCATTGGTCAAATAATATCATGACTACCAGGCAAATAGATTTTGAATGTATTTGTAGTGAAATTTTCAATCCCAATAATAACATACTTCTGTACAATATATATCCCCTCCTAATGAAATTAACTCTTTTTGGTGCGACTATGAGTGGTCTTTGTAACAAAGCAAGTGACATATCCGATAATATAATTATTGTTGGGGACTTAAACTCAAAATTCCGAACACATATGTTTGTAGAATCTTAATGTCACAATTTAATTACTAAATGTTATATCAGAACTGACCAGAATATCTGATACGACTGCTACCTTAATTGATACTATGCTATTATCAAACGATTTATTATTTTCAGATTCTGGTACGATGAAAATAAGTTCAGATATTAGTGACCATAAAACGACGTACATATCTATTCAGATGAAATTTCAAACTAATTTGTCCTATCAACGACAAGTTTGGTTATATATAACGCAGAGTTTGTTAAATTAAACCATTTAATATTAAGCAATTACTGGCTATTATCACAAATGCCTCATCTATTGACGAAGCTATTAAAACTTTTATTGTAACTTTCATGAATTATGTTCGAGCAGAAAGTGTTCTTGAGAAGAATATTACTGTCAGAAAAAATTATAAGCCGTGGTTGGACTCTGACCATAAAAGGACCATCAGAGTTCGAGATTGATTACGAAAAAAGCTATTAATTCCAAACGAAATATAGACTTTCAAGAAAGTAAACAATATAGAAATCCAGTTGATAATGTGAAAAAGCAAGCTAGAGCTAATTACTATGATATTATTAAAACTTTACTATTAAACACGAATTAAAGATTTCTTTAATTGTACCTCTGCAGATTTTATTATTCCTCCTTTGCAGACTGAACACAACGACTGAAGTGTTACTCTAATCAAGAAAAAGTTGACATTTCAAATTCTTTCTTTGTTTCTATTTCAAGAATTGATGAATCAACAGCCCCGTTCTTCCAAACATTATACATAATATCCAAATACCGCTTTTCACTGATCTAGTAATTGCACAGGCTGAAGTTAAAGACATGATCAAGATCATTCAAACGAATAAAGCAATTAGTCCCGATTCTATGTCATAAAATGTTAAAATCGACAATAAATTCTGTGTCTTAACCTCTAACTATGCTTTTTAATAAATGTCTCCTTGAAAAAAAGATTCTTAATAGTTTTACCTCTTTTAAAAAAAGACGACCCAGCACCACCTCTAAATGTAGACATGTTTCACTCCTGAGCTGCGTAGGTAAAATAATGGAAATTAAAATAATTTTCAAACATGTATATAATCAATAGTGCTCCTTTATTGGCCGACCTGTTCCTTTATTCGTACGAAGCAGACTTCATTCAGAAACTGCTCAATTAAAAGAAGAAAAAGTTAGAGGTGTCCTTTAATTTGACAATTAGATATATCGACGACGTTTTGTCAATTAATAATGACAATTTTCATACATATGTCAATGCGATATATCCAGCGAACTAGAAATTAAAGATAAAACAGAATCAAGCACACACGCTTCATATTTAGACATTTTACTTAATATAATCACAGACGGGAAATTAGCAACTAAGCTGTACGATAAACACCACGATTTCGGCTTTCCCATCGTAAATTTTCCACATTTAAGTAGTAATATTCCTCAGTCACCCGCATATGGAGTTTATATTTCACAAATGTTCGATATGCCAGGGCGTGTACAACATATGAAGATTTCATATACAGAGGTAAACTACTCATTGACAAATTATTGACACAGGGATATCAAAAACCGCGTTTAATGTCAACGTTCCGCAAATTTTATGGTCGGTATAATAGACTTGTTTGCGACTACTCTGTTTGACTAAGTGAAATGTTGAGTTGCCTTTTCGTTGGCGGTTGTTGAGACGTCTGTACCAATTGTGACGAGGATACACTCCTCACGTGGACTTGACTGTGGACTTACGGCGGTCGACAGGGGATGCTTACTCCTCCATGGCACCTGATCCCACCTCTTCGTTTCCAGAGATCCGTGTTTGTCCATTTTTACCTGATTTGTATCTATGTCCTGGACATTCTATTGATTTATACTTTGGTATCTGGAATTTTTTATATTCCATCTGAACAACCTTTTCTACACATATCAGACTAGGTTTCTTCCAGGTCACTCAACAGTTTTTCAGCTCATCGAAATGTACCATTATATTGTTTCAGTATTAGACGCAGGGAAGTCAATGTGCATGGTCTTCTGTAATCTGTCAAAAGCCATTGATAGGGTTTGGCATTCTGTGCTATTGTATAAACAAAAAGGTTATGGTACAACGGGAAACCTTGTTCTTTGCTTTCAGAACTTCTTATCTGACAGGTCACAGAATGTCATTTACGAAGATTGTCTCTCAACTCAATTTTCGACAAATGCAGGAGTTCCTCAGGCTTGGTTCTGGGCCCTTTATTATTTCTTATAACTGAACATGACATATATCAAAACATATGGTTGATCAAATTAACTATTGGATGACGATACATCTTTAAAAATGGGACTTAAATTGAACAATGATTTGTCTTCTTTACGAAGTTGGTCTAAAAACTAGCGTATTTCTTTTAATGCATCTAAAACAAATGTTATTTATTTTAATCTGAAAAGCACAGACTTGTATCCAAAATTTCAAAATTGTGAGTTAGTTTTGTAAACTGTCATAAACATCTTGGTCTAATTATTGCAAACGATGCAAAATGGAAGTTACACATTGAAGGTACTATGCTTTGCAAGACCTGAAAAATATCTTTATTAAAAAAAAAAATACAATGCAAATAGGAAAAGTTTATCACAATTGTACATCACCTTTATTAGACCACTGCATCAAATGTTTGGGATGGGTGTTCTGTGTTTGAATCAGATAAAATAGAAAAACGTTCAATTAGATGCAACACAAATTGTCACAGGATTAACCATTTTCGCATCAAAAGAATCTTTGTATCTAGAAACTGACGTAAAAGTTCGAAATAATAACTATGTTTAAGCTACAGAAAATATGACACTAACTTATCTTAATGACATAATGCCAAACCAGAGACTTGACATATCAAGCCATGCAACTCGAAATAGTACAAACTATGATGTAACGTTATGTAGACTTGAACTTTTGAAGTAAAATTGAAGAAGTGCCAATCAATAATCAAAACTCAAGTCCATTATAACACGACGAATTAGATGTGCAAATGGTCCCAACATGAAGAACAATTACGAATCCCGAACGGGATAAGACCAGGTATCCGGAAGGAGTCAGCGTCTTCTGCTCGCATGCCAAACCCGTCGCAAATGTTTCATGGAAACCTTTCTAGTTCAATGAAGGGGTCAAATTCTGTAAAAAGGTCAAGTTTGGTGATGAGGTCAAGTTCGGTGAAAATATGATTGGTGAAACGGAGTCACTCTCTGTGGCCGTGATCCAGAATACTGTCTAATATCTCTGAGAGGGGACTTCATAATGTTTAACAAGATCCCCGTATCGACCATAAAACTTCTTAAACGACGACTCAAAGCGTTCAACAACGTAACCTTGTGTAAGTAGTTTATTGGCTTGTCGTTTAGCTCTCAGAATAAAACATTCATAAGAAGAGCATGTCCTGGCAAAACGTATAAGTTGTGAAATGAAAACGACATAGGCAGGGGAAGATGGAATATTACTTAGAACCGGGAAGTTTGTGATATGGAAATTGAAATCGTCTCGTTTGTCATGGAGGAATGTGTAAAGTTTACCGTCTGTTCCAATCGACAGAAGTATATCTAGGTAAGAAGTAGATGTGTTGCTCTCTGTCGTCTCATTGATCTCTAGATCAACAGGATACATCTGACCGAGGTAATTCTGAAATTCTGAATTATTTATGGACAGAATATCGTCGATATACCTGTAAGTAAAATTGAACCGAGATGCTAACTGTTTGTTTCCTTTGGAGAGCAGATACTGTATTAATTCCGCTTCATATGAATACAAAGATAGGTCAGCCAAGAGAGGTGCACAATTGGTACCCATCGGAATGCCGACAATCTGTTGGAAAAATTTTACCGCAAAAACCACGAAGATGTTTTCTACTAGAAACCCAAGCATCTTGATAATATCGTCTTCAGTGTACTTGTTATTGGAATCAAAATGTTCCTTGACAAAAAAAAGGTTCTTCATGACCTAACATTAAATATTTATATCTGCGATTTCCATTTTTGTATACAAAAAAGTTTTGTATAATAGATGTTAATCTGTTTTTGAGTTTTTGATGCGAGATTGTTGTATAAAAGGTCGAAAAATCAAAAGACTTGATGCTTGTAATATGTTTGAAAATTGGAGATTTTAAATGTTCCAAGAATTCCTTTGAATTCTTAAGGATCCACATCTGATTGACTCCGCTTCATGAGTAGGCCATTATACAGTACTTCTGAAGACCTTGTTTAATATGTGTTAGAAGTTTGGTAAGCAAATTAGATAAAAGTAGATAAAGGCTTTGTGGAACACTTAGATGACCCCGCAATGAAGCGATGTTTATAGGGATTTTTGTGCATCTTCGGAATCCAATAAATATATGGCAATTCACGCTCCGTGTCACTTGTGGGTATTCTAAACGAAACGAGAACGGGTTTATGATTATCTAATATTTCAGAGGAGGAGGAATAGGTTAGAGAGTATGTAGAAAATGAATGAGAAAATCTTTTGTTCCTTCAGTAGTAAATGACTGGAATAATTTGAATCTTTACATATAATCTGTAAACTCTTTGAATTCTTTTGAACAAAAGTCAAGAGTAATTACTACAGTACCTATCTTCTTTAACTGCGGCTTGTAGCATTTCAATATTATTGAAACTCGAATACGCCACAATTGTAAAGGCCTAAAAAGTTATCTACTTCGTTTTAATATATGTGATAATCCGTGCAGTGAATGTAGGCCTACTGAAAATGCTTAGCCTTTCTTACTTCAATTTTTTTCTTTTTGCCTGTCACAAATATACTGAACAAAGACGAAAATTGTTTGATAAACTCTCTCATATTTATAACGTTTCATATATAAATATTCATATTCTTTTATGTTGTGATGACTCTCTTTCCGAAAGAAATCAACGAACTTCAAGATATATTTATAATTGTTCAAACATATATTAAGGAAACTAAGTGATTTTCCTAACGTTTTCAATTCAAAAACCATCTTTGTTTACTATTGATTTCATATATAATTAGAAATGTGTTCTTTCATGAGTTAATTAATATAATGTAGTAGTAGTAGTAGTAGTAGTAGTAGTAGTAGTAGTAGTAGTAGTAGTAGTAGTAGTAGTAGTAGTAGTAGTAGTAGTAGTAGTAGTAGTAGTAGTAGTAGTAGTAGTAGTAGTAGTAGTAGTAGTAGTAGTAGTAGTAGTAGTAGTACTATTATCGGCGCTTGATTCATCATATAAAATTGACAGTTCTGTACCTATCTACCCTCACTAACAGTTTTGTTTCTTTTTTTACATGCTGTATTATTTTCCACATGTTTTTCCTTTCTTATTTTCATCTGTATACAAATGTAATCTTATGTTTTCTACTATTTTATTGTACTGTTGGCCTGTACTATGTAAATAACAACACTGTTATTGGGAGATGGCATTTTTAAGTTGTAAGAACTTGTGCCTAATCCATTTGCAATTTATTTTATACAGTAAAATATGCATATATATATATATATATATATATATATATATATATATATATATATATATATGAACTCTCTCGCACTAATATATATATATATATATATATATATATATATATATATATATATATATATATATATATATATATATATATATATATATATATATATAAATTGGGGGTTTTCTGCCATGGACATGAAATCCAATCCTAATCATATCCAATTTGAACGTTAATTGATATCGATCAATCCTTGTTGCACGTGAATTTAACATGTATAAGATGCATTGGGATGAGTACTTCAATATAATCGTCTATACTTTAATTATACACCTGGCAATATGTGGAATACCAAGATAATTGTAATAAAATTAATACCATGCTGTCGAGCAAATATAATTCCTCTAGTTCGCTTGAGTGCTATTACTGTATTTTTACTGATATATCAATGCTCTGATATGTAATAGCTTTGAACTCTCTCGCACTAATATTACTGCTGTAGAAATCTAGGTGAAATATTCAGGTTACTATATATCTATCTAAGTTTTAACGATATCAGTGATGATCTAGAATGTAAAAGGAACAGTGATGCAGTCATTTTTGTACTGAAAAACAACATACTATAAAGGGCAATGTACACTGGAAGCAACTACAGTCTTTACCTGTCTAAAACTATCGAATCACAGATATGAATTTATCTAGCAATTTATATAACCCTGAAATAAATACAAAGTTTACTAAAATAAAAGCGTTAAAACTACCTTCAATCGTACCGTAATATCCCGTGACAGTTTACAGTTCCGACTAAGATGTACTTTATAATCACCAGACACTAAGGGGACTATTTATCTGTAAAACGTTTTGAATGAACAATATTGAAAATTTGATTTGTTCATTTTCTAAAACAATGACCTATAAATAGAATATTTTTACGGTACAGAAAACACCCCAAATAACTTCCTTTCCATAATGTTATGTCGGAGGCTGTCGACTGTCATTTAGTTTTGATATAACATTTGAAGCTGATACTACGGTAGCAAAAGCTGATATAACGGCAGCCAACCGAATGGTCTAAGTCATAACACAATGTACTCCAGTGAAAAGAAGCGGTATTTATTTTACATTACTTCTGAATAATAATTTTTTTCGAAATATTTTGGGTGACAAGTTGATGTCTGTTTAATATGCGTGAAATGATGCATTCGATATTTCAACAAATATTCTGTTCGACATTACGATCCTTAAATATAAAACCCAAGTCATAACAGTCTCAAATAAAAGGAAAATACTACTCTTCGTGACCTCAATGGACTAAGTGTATTTTAGAAACGGTTGAAGGAATGTTATTAGTGCCAGCAATATGATTCGACACGCCAGAAAGATAGATGTCATAAACAATACCATTTACTGTACAAAACACACATTTTCTGTTTAGGAACACAACATCTGGTTTAAATACGAGCTCGACTAATGAAGTCTTATTGACAGAAATGGTTTTCTCGGGCAATTGTTTTTACTGGTTTTGGCAAACAAAATTTTGTTTTTATGTTTATATAACTGACAACCACTAGGCCATTGCCACTGCCATAGTCCACGAGAGTATAAATAAACCCAGTAACATACATTAATTTTGATTATTTTAAACTGAAGTTATAATTCGTATGGATAGCACGTTTAAAGTATGCACTCGCAAGCAAAGATAGTCATGTTTTGTAGTTGTTACTTTTACACTAATCTGGGAATACAATTGCGTTTATTGACCCTTTAAAAGTATCCGTGGTCCTTTGACTTTGGTCGGCAAAATGATACAGATACCCACAAAAACATAGACGTCGTTATAGTAACTGATTGTTTCTCGTCATTTTCCGGGGATCTATATCATTTAGCCAAACAAAGACTGACAAAGTCACAGGACCGCAGTTACTGCTAAAGGGTCTATTATTTGACCTTGATACCATTTTCTGTCTCGGAGTACTTTACACAGCCACTAAATCTGAGCTAAAAGCTGAAGTGACACGAAGTTTTTCAAGCATTAAAAAAGTAGCTTGTTAGATACAAATACATATATTGAGCATAGTATTCAAAGGAAATATATAGAAATAGTGTATAAAGTGAGCTTTGAGGCATTTTAAAATTGAGAAAAGTCGTAGTCGCTCAAAATCAGTATAACTTAACATCCTTCCTTAGATGATGTCACTGACTACATGTCACAGTCAATCGTGATGTAAATCTATATATAATATTAAACAAAAAAATGCTATTACTGTGCTGTTATGATTTGTTTAACGCAATATATAGACGCCATCTCTTTAATTTTTCGACAGATATTCAAAAATGAAGGTACGTGTATAGAAATATATCATTAGATAGGTTTAATCCATAAAATTATACCATGATGCCTATTATAATTATCTGCTGATCATTTTAGCACTAACATGGCTGACACAGATACTGTAGGCCTACTATAGTGTAGACTTACAGATTTATCAGACCCTTGGATCTACTGTGATAATATGAATCGACTGTATACTTCTGTTTTTAATATGCAAGGATGATTCAGTGATTTTTAAATATTGCTATATTTCCCCTCTTATTTTTTTTTCGGAGGGGTACTGGGAATCTACTAGATTTTATACGAAGACAAAGTTATATTCTAAAGTTTTTCACCTGATACCAAAACAAACACATCTCTGCGCAAGTTGTTTATGTATATTAATCCTAAAAATTCAAATCTGCTTATCTTTTTATTGCAAATATCTTAAAATATAACTGAACGCCGTCTCATAAAAACTAAAAAATGTTAAGATGTTTTGTGCACGTAGGCGTATATAGGTTAATGAGTTTCAAGCACATAGCAATGAATTATGTTTCAGAATCATATCACAAGAATAATCTGACACGGAATGACAATACCACAGTGGCACAAACTTTAATTTCCAGTCTTGTATATACATCATGTTCCCACTTTTTTATTTATCAGGGATTTATTTACCAAAAAGATGTTTCCACCATTTGGTAAAACCTCTGGTAGATAAAAGGGGAAACATGATAATATTATTCGATTTTGCTATGAATCATTATTATATCCCTCCTTGTAATGTTCTTGGTCTATCATCATATATGCCTAATTGCCTATATACCCTGTTTAAAAAAATACCTCGTGATTAGGATGGGGGTCAATGAATTCTATAGTCAGATTAGCACCTGGTGATCGGCACACAGTCATTTCGCCCAATCGGCGATTTGAGACTTGAATTATTAGGATCGCTTATTTCAATAAATATACAAATTACATCAAAGCCCGATGAAATATATCTTCGCTGGTGCCGATATGAACATTTTAAAATTGGGAAGTAAATATCAAAAATTTCCGAAATATACAATACCAAGTACCGAAATGAATTTTTCAAAGTACCGACCTAACACATTAAGTGCCGAATTGAACGTGATCGAAGTGCTGAAATCATTCGGTGCCGATTTGATTTGCAACCGGGTTAATAATTGTACCCTTGTTTATACTCGTTACGACGTAAGAGGTGCTCATATCCGAGACTGGAATATATATTTCGTATCGCAAGATAACTAAAGAACAGAGTAAACAGGTGTTCAGATTTGCTTCTAATCAGCCCACCGGAAGTCCACGGTCAAATTCATGTCAAATTAAAGTAGGACTTAACCCTGGACACAATCGGTATAACCGATATAACAATTAACTCAAAATCTCAGTAAACCATGATATAAATTGCGAACAAGGTCACTATATCGACCACAAATAAAAGTTTTGAGTGGTTCATAACTGTCTTCAATGTTCCATAGATAAAATCTATGGCACAATTACAGAAGAAAATACTTAACAATGTGAGCACATTTATACGTACGCATAAACTGACATATGAATGACATAAACAAACATATACAAAAGGATTTGCAAAAAATATATTCGACATAATAAAATCAAATGAAGTAGTGAGTAACGAAAATATTTACTAAATAAAATATTGAAAATGTAAATTTCACGTTGCCAAGCTTTACATATCAAGGATATATTAGAGAGTGAATGATTCCCGTGGGACTCGTCTAGTGTGCTTATTACTTCCTCAAAGTCTGAATTTGTTATCTGTGTTTTACATTTGATCTTCGTTTGATTAGCATTCTGCCGATTATATTTGAACATTTATCTTTACAATTTCTTATGATATTTGAAAACCAAGAAATAAAAAAAAAATAAAAGTGTTTTGTGGTTTTCTGGTTCGATCACTGTCATGAATATCCATATAATGCATGAGTATATACATAGCAGTTTATTCATATTATATTGCTTATATGTTTATGTTTATTGTTGTTTATCGTCCCACTCAAGAATTTTTCACTCATATGGATACGTCACCAAATGCCGGTGAAGGGCTTCAAATTTTGGCCTATGATCAGCACTTACGATCATTGAGCAGTGAGGGTTCTTTAACGTGCCGACACCTACTGTGACACCGCACATCGGGTTTTACTGTCTCACCCAAAGGACAGGAAACCAACCTACCGCCGGCTGGATTCGAACTCACGACCTCACAATCAAGAGTCGTGTTCACAACATCATATTATTTAGAAATGATTAACGTATGTATACTACAACGATCTTGATTTAATGATTGCTTATAGCATGTCACTAATTTCTTTTTTTTTATCACGCTTTATATATAAACATAATGTTGGTTACTGAAAAAAAAAAAGTTTAACTGAGAAAATCTAGGTTTAACTCATTATTGTATTTTTTGGCGTGTCCTACGTTGACAATAATTTCTCGGTAAGTAGTTTACAGGTCGTAACATAATGGATCATTTGGGAGATATAAACACCATATACAGGTGATTGCAGTGTACGCAAACAAGTCAAATTGAAAAAAGAACAGATATATATATATATGAAATGTATTATATTCTATTAATAAACATAATAATTTTGTTGATCATTTAAAATCTAAATTAAATAAATTTAATAACATCAAACTAAAAATAAGATCTTCCTACCCTTAATTATCCACAGTGTCCAAGCTAAACTTATACATACGAGTTGCATTCAACGGGAAACAGACATAATATGAATCCAAACTACATGACAGTATAATGAGACCCTAACCCAAATTAAAATTTCCGAATTCCAGTTTGATATTTTAACTGACGGAACAAAGAAAAAAAATAAATAAATGAAAAAATATAAACAAATTAATAAATTAATATCAAATGAAATATGGAATAATGTTGATATATTATCAAGTAAGTGTCTGTAGGGTTTCCATTTATATACATTAAGTTAATTGCCAATGCATGTCCTGCTCCAAAGTAAAGAAAATTATAACTCAAAGTGTAATAGAATGACAGAAACATTTTGTCAAATTGTAGAAGTGGGGTACAATGTAACAAAATGTTTAAATGGCACACACACATACACACACGCACCCAGGCACGCACACACACACACTACTTCCCACACAAAAGAACACTCACATACACACACGCACGCAAACTACTCTACACACAAACAAACACACACACCTCCACACACACGCACGCACACAGAATGAGAGAAAATGCACTCAAACACAATGTGACCTAGTTTCTGCATTTTTACATTAATTTCTCCATCACAACATATTGTAATCACTGCATCTTTACCATACACTAACCACAATTATTTAGAAAGATAAATATTTATTTCACCACTATGAATCCAATATTTCTACGTGATATTTATCTAAATTATGTTCTTTGCGATCTAATTCACTTTAAAAGGAAATGAGAGATCAGTTTGGAAGATACTGGTGCAAGCTATTCTGGAATTATTGATACCATTTTGATGAAACATACCTGTCTAATATGCGGCTTGATCGTATTACATATGTCCTGATATCTTTTACATACATCAAAGTATATATGCCAATTTTCTATTTTGTTCGTTTTGAAAAAAAGATTGGTATCTTTAGCATTGTAATGAAAAGGTATAAATCAGATAGGGCTACATTGTCAATTACAATTACATTGTACATTGTCAATTAAGTGGGATACATTAAAATCGTGACTTTTAATACATAATTCTCAGTTGTTTGTGTATGCTATGAACACCAGAATGTGACGATTATTTCACATCTGATCCGTTAGTGCTCCATCAAGCAGTTTAGAATCAATTACCATTGTCTTTGTAATTAATTATCAGATATAAAGTGATGAAACACGAAATAATACGATTGAGTCATTAGCATACTCGCAAAGCAATAATGGCTAAATCTGATGAAACTTGAGATGGAAATGAGAATGCCTAGATGTGTTAGATGTTATTTAGGTAGTATAACTGCATGGGCGGTTGAGATATATATCAATTGATATATAAGCGAATTAAATATACTTTGAAGACACATAATTTAGTCAAACGTTAAGGAAGGATAAATAATGCTAAAATTAGTTTCATCGGGCTTTAACGGTTATATGAATAAAACGTTGAAATTATGATGATGAAAGGTTCATGAGAAGATTTTTAAAGATTGGGTAGCTACGGGTATTATCCCGTATTTGTTCGCAAACCTTCATGTTAGGACAGTTCGTTGCCAATTTGGTGGGAGTTGGATCTTTGGTTTTTGAGAAGAAATAATAAATATCTAAAACTAGAAAAACGAAATATTATATTTTAGATTATAGTTATGACCGTGACATCGACCTTTGACCCAATGACCTTGAAACGTTGTCAAATATGAAAAGCACATACACTAAAGTACTAATCTTCAGAGGTTCAGAGGACAATAAATCCAGTAAACATTGGACAGATGCAAATGTCTGAAAAGTGGGATTTGGTGACAAAGTGGAGTAAGCGGTCACACCCACCACGAATCAAAAGTCAAATTCAAATGTAATAAGTGAGGAATAGATCCTCGTCATAATCAATTGAGATGATTCAACAAGAACTCTCAAACAAAATAACTCATTATATGCTTCAGAGAAATATTGCAGGTTATTAAAATGTATAGCAAAATTATCAATTTTAAGTTAGTAAGTAATCTAAATAAAACTGTGCTGTTACCGGTTCGTTTTCATTCGCAACCTGAACAATCATGCATACCATATCTGATCATCGGTACATTAGAAAACCTTTAAAGATGTTCCAAGTCCTTGCCATAATTGTCCTAGGTTAGATGTATTAGTATACTTGTTGTGACTTCCTATGTGAATAGTTCCTATTAAGTTTTACTTCTTGAGACGAAATCGAAAATATGTCTTAAATTAAAACGAAGAGCGGACAACGCCAGACTAATGGCGATTACAACAGGTCACAATGACCTAAAGAGTGCTATGTATTCATGGAGCACCGATGGATTACTTGATGTCATATTATTATTCAAGATACCCCGATGATATATATAGATAAGCACGTCTGTTCCTATCTTACATAACTATAATTGAACATTTAACATTGTTTTAGTAGGTACACAAATTGAGTTTCTATGACCAGCACAGTGGTTAGGTTACAGTTGAACATCCACATATTGGCATGGAAGATTTAGCTTGTAAACAAATCAGAACTGCACATTTGAACTTAAAGTTTAATTAAAAAAACAGCTGCCTCAGAACACATTTCGTTCCATTCTTCATTCCGTTAAGTTACAAGAAATCAATATTTTGCTTTTAAACGATTGTTTCGTTTCTTTGTTTTTAGTTTGTCTTCTTAAATATATATGTATATCTGAATTGGATAACAAGACAAAGAACAAGACAAAAAACCGTATATATAATATATGTATATATATATATATATATATATATATATATATATATATATATATATATATATATATATATATATATATATATATATATATATATATATATACTGTGTGTAGCATTAATTACTTTCATAAGGATACTTTGATCGTGTTGTGTTGTAATATATGTATATCTCTTTTTTCTCTTATATTAAAATGTTACATTACACTGTGAACTTTATTTTAGGACACTTTGATAAATGTAAACAAACAAATCACCAGTTTTCGACGCTTTTTGCAGGGGCAAACCATGCATAAAAAATCAATGTAATGATGATTATTTTCAATTTAGATGGTTTTAGGAATTTTAAAACATTTGGAAATTAATGTGACAGATATTAAGCAGACATTCATCTTGAATTTCACACTAATTGAGCGAGCATAACTACGTAAAAACCAAACGCTTTCTAAATAAATTAATTCCAACTCATCCAAATTTCTTAGACTAAATAATAAGAGCAAAGATGAAAAGAGTGAAAGAAATAAAAAAATAAATAAAAGATGGACATCTTCAACAAAAGGATTTCGAGTTACAAGGAAAATAGCATATATAGCAGGCACAATATAAAAAAAAAATCTCGATACTAAAGTATAAATCAATAGAATGTCCAGGGCATAGATACAAATCCTGTAAAAAATGGACGAACACAAAGCTCTGAAAACGAAGAGGTGGGATCAGGTGTCATGGAGGAGTAAGAATCCCCTATCTTGGGGCTGTGTGAGCATGGTCAATTTTGGTGCTGCGTCAAATATCATTTACATATCTCTATGGACCTGTTGACGTTCCCCAAACATAATATATTGTCATATATTGCAGCGAAATAAAGAACTTTCAAACTGTAATCCAACTTCTCTTTCGCTATTACAATAATTTGAAAATAATACGATATCAAAATTAATGACAATATCATTTTATATTAGCCATGTAAATATATTATAAATAGATAAAGTTAAAATGGCTGCTATGAGGTGATTTATAAAGCGAGTTCACTTCTTTATTTGCACTTCGTCTAGTGATATGGGTACACAGGGAATATATGGCAATCAACTCAGTTATTTTTCTTACTTCATTTCGCACTAATGGTTTATTTAAGCTTTTACAGAATTGGGATATACGCATGAATTATACCTTTGCCTATGATAATTGTGTTTTAGACAAGCAAACTGGTGCCACGTGAAACAATTCAGCATTATATATCATTTCATATGTATAGAGAAACAGATTAGATTCCTATAAGACGCTGAATGGAATATATTATGTTTGAATCTAATTGTGAGCAACCCAATCTCATTACAGTAGATTTAAAAACAAAATTAAAATGACCAGTAGTTTTAAAGAGTCACTCTTTATAGTAACTAACGTCTTAGTAAATTTATTGGTTTGGTGGCTCCTTCATTTTACTAAAAATTATGATACGTCAAGGCCCAAAATCACCTATTGCTCAATAGTCAAGCTCAATCAACGTTTTATGGGCTTTAGACAAAAACATTAAATGAAATTATGCAGATACAGATGTTTCCTGTAAATATATTTATGGTACACTATTTCGTTATTGATGAAAATTATAATTCATTTGTAGAAAACTTTGTAGAAATATATAAATAATCTGAGTGCATATTCAAATTTTGATTACCGTACTCAATACATTTGTATCATTATGGGAAATCCATAGAATAAACAATGTTTTATGTGAGCGAAGACCAATTTTAACATGTCTTCCTATTTTCAAAATACTTTTATAGTCAAGATAAGATATAAACTTGAGTATTTCTTGAATTTTGTGACCTCGGGACAAGTATGTATAAGAATCAGACTGAGCAATATCATATAGTATTCGACACTTTTGTATTCACTAAATATCACAGGATGCTTAATGAAAATACACAAGAAAAGTCAATTGATTAAGTAAAAACCTAATCTATTTCAAAGAATCGTGATCGCCACCGGGATATAATCAACAAAATCACCCCATCAACAAAGGATCTATCTGCACTATGTATGCCGAGACTAGTTACAGAAATGAAATGTACATGGCTTAGACAAGGATAACAACAAAGCTGTAAAACAAAGTTAAATATTGTGCCATGTGCACCATTGCTGTAAATGACAAAGTGACACTTAAAGTAGGTGTCAGAATGACTTAGATATGGTCCTAACAAGCAAATCAACAAAGGAGAATAATAACTAAATAACTATTACATCCCCCCAATACAAAACCAACAAATAAATAAGTATACGTGCATGTGTGCCCGTTTTTTGTTTATTGTGTTCTGACTTTGTTCTTGACGTTTGATATTAATTATGTGTTGTGCAATTTATCAGACGGACGGATGCCGTCTTTCAATTAGTATGACATTACTTACATTCGAATGGTTTGTAACAGTCGGGCATGTCAATCACGGATGTTCACACATTAAACCAATACGTTTATTATCAATTAGCTTTCACATAAAGTATATTGCAATAACTTATAAAGGAAGTGTGCGTTAATTTTTTTTCAGATTATGAATCTTAATGTTCCTAAGAGTTTGTATCGATTTATTATCAACAAAAACATGCTTTAGCTCTAATCATTACCGGAAACATTGTCTTTATCTTCATTGCATTTATATGCTATTTAGACAAAGGATCGTTTTTTCAATCTCATATTTAAGTAATTGGGATTTTATGTCCAATGCAATCGAAGAGATTTTCTGCTCTCTACAAATTACACCTAACAATGTTTTGCAATGTTTGTATATAGATAATGATAAAAAATGTGATTTTTCTTGATTTACACTACGTAAAAATCTACGTAAAAATAAACTTTTCTCGAAATGCACGAAGTAGTAAATTAATGTATTTGCAACAAAATGTAATAGTATGGATTCTCAGAAAATGTTTACTTTTAACTATGGCACGCCAAAATCACATTGATGAGTTAAACCGATCAGATAATCTTAGTTTTTCTCAATTAAACTTAGTTATTTTTCAAATAATGTGGGTTACGGGTTAAACCTTATTTTCTCCAGTTAATCCTAATGTTTCTCGGAACCCAAATTAACTAGAGAAAAACTTTGTTTAACTGAGAAAAACTAGGTTTAACTGTGCGAAATACTCATTAATGTGATTGTGGGACAGTTAAATCTAGTTTTTTTCAACTAAACTATTTTCCCTCGAGGAAAACTGGGTTTAACTCGTTTTTGTTATTTTGGCGCAGTTAAAACTATTAAGTAAATCTAGTTTTTCTACAGTTAATGTGGGTTACTAAGAAGATCTACTTGGTTTAACTGAAGAAAAACTAGGTTTAATTGCGAAATCCATGTTTAACTGATGAAACACGCCGAAATTACAATAATGAGTTAACCTTAGTTTCCCTCCAGATAAACCTAGTTTTTATAAGTCAAACCTCGTTTTTCTCCAGTTAAAGTGTGTTACGAGTTCAACCTAATTTAACTGAAGAAAACAAAACTGTAACTAACTGCGCCAATAATCATATTTATACTCATAAATGCGATTGTGGCTCAGCCAAATCTAGTTTTTCTCAGTTAAACTAGGTTTTTATTGAGAAAAACTAGGTTTAACTCATTTTGTGATTTTGGCGCAATTAAACCTAGTTTGTTTTAGTTAATGTTGGTTACTGAGAAAAACTAGGTTTAACTGGAGAGGTATAGGTAAAAATCTGGTAAAGAATGGACAAACACGGACTTCTTGAAATCAAGAGGTGGGATCAGGTGCCATTACAAACGAATACTCATGAATGTAATTTTAATGCGGTTAATTCTAGGTATTTCTAACGAAAATTTAAATGTAATTCGTGCAGTCATACTAGTATGAAAGGCCACATTTTTATAAGAGCCATTAAAAATACATTTGATAACGTTTTATAACAAATAAACCTCTGTATAATGTTCACTTACCTATAACGGTCGATTGTGTTTGTTCCCTTGACTGGCCAATATGACTTTATCTTATATTTAAATATAAAAATATCAGATACCAAAGTATAAATCAATAGGATGTCCAGGACATAGATACAAATCCGGTAAAAATGGACAAACACGGACCTCTGGAAACCAAGAGGTGGGATCAGGTGCCATGGAGGAGTAAGCATCCCCTGTCGACCGGTCACACCCGCCGTGAGTCCACAGTCAAGTCCAATGAAATACGTGAGGTGTGTATCCTCGTCACAATTGGTACAGACGTCTCATCAACCGCCAACGAAAAGGCAACTCAACATTTCACTTAGTGAAACAGAGTAGTCGCAAACAAGACTATTATACCGACCATAAAATTTGCGGAACGTTGACATTAAACGCGGTTTTCGATATCCTGTGTCAATAATTTGTCAGTGAGTAGTTTACCTCTGTATATGAAATCTTCATATGTTGTGCACGCCTGGCATATCATATCATTTGTGAAATATAAACTCCATATGCTGGTGACTGAGGGATATTACTACTTAAATGTGGAAAATTTACGATGGGAAAGCCGAAATCGTCGCGTTTATCGTATAGCTTAGTTGCTAATTTCCCGTCTGTGTTTATATTAACCTATATTTTAGCTTATATATGTGAGTCAATAAGAAAGCAAGGTTTAACTGGGGAAAACAAGCTAGGTTAGTAATATTTCGCACTGATAACATTTAAAATTTAAAATTATTCTAAGGCTAAGATAGCCATCTTTGTACAGTGGTTTAGGTTTATTATTTGGCTTTGTATGATATCACTTTCTCCTTAGAAAATATATTTTAAATTAGAGATTAATTGATAAAGTTTAATTGACAGAAACGATAGTCTTGAGCATTATAACTTTGGCATCATTATTTTGAATATTGTTTATTTTAAATTTTTAATAAACAAAAAAGAAAACTACAAGACAAAACATGTGTATATGCTCTTTACACAAATCACCGTGTTTGGACATTTTATCGTATTCAAACAGTAAAGAACACAATAGATATACTAGAATAGTTGTCTGAATATTGCGTAAAACCGCAACCGCTTTTGTATTTATTTTTGTGGGGCATCTGGATAAAGTACCTTAAGTGCAGAAATATCAATGTGCTCATGGAGGGATGGTATTGGATCTATAATCTTATTAAAAGCAAATTATTTTTCGTTACTGTCACCTGATGTCATTAACTATAATGCCTTTACAAATATCAATTCAAGCAGTATAATTTTTGCAACGTTCAACATAGCATTAGTTATCTTCTCTGTCATACGGGTGATACGGTTTCATATTACACTCGAAGTTAATGTAGTTCCTGAGCCGGGGGTATTTCCAAGTAAATTATACTTCGATCACACGCACTCTGGCATGTCATATGAATCCGTAACACTTGTGTGACAGGGTGGATTACGACTTTGTCACCTTTCTGAACATTATAAAGAAAATTATTTAATCACACCTCAAGCTTATAGTTTCAGTAGCTTCGTTAACCCGTTCACTGTCACAGTCAAACTGAATTCATTGGCAGTTCTTTTGTTTACAATCCAATAACGGTCCCCCCCCCCCCCCCCCCCCCCCCCCCCCCCCCCCCCCCCCCCCCCCCCCCCCCCCCCCACCCCCCCCCCCCCCCCCCCCCACATGACAATCCTATGTCATAAATCGCAGACTGTAGATACGGAACATATATATAATATATATATATATATATATATATTATATATATATATATATATATATATATATATATATATATATATATATATATATATATATATATATATATATATATATATATATATATATATATATCAAGCCTGATTAGGGACCTACGGTTAGAGATGTTGACCAATTGACCAATGAAGCAAGAGGATTCTATTCAGAAGGTTTACAAGACTGACTCTCTCCTCTCTCTCTCTCTCTCTCTCTCTCTCTCTCTCTCTCTCTCTCTCTCTCTCTCTCTCTCTCTCTCTCTCTCTCTCTCTCTCCCTCTCACTCTCTCTCTCTCTCTCTCTCTCTCTCTCTCTCATCATTTTCTGATGGAATACACTTCGGATTAATTCGATATGTTGTACACGATGTAACTTTTTAGATTCTATCCTACATGGTAGATATCAATAATTTCCTATTCACTAGATATTACGGAATAAAATAAATCACATTTCCCAAGAGCATATTACAATTGAAATGTGTTATCACCAGGAGGTTGTTCATTATATATACAATGTCAAATTTCTATTCTATCTATATTACATTAGGCCATAGAATACGCCCGAAGGATTAATAAGCATTGTCGTAAATTGAACTGATTATGTGATACAATTGGATTAATTAGACGAGACTGAAACAGATTCATGACTTTAAGGTATTTTTCAACAATAAAAATAGGTGTGCAAACATCTATTAATAGTAATATTGATATTTAATTTGAAAAAACTTCCTTGTGTTTTAAGGTCATATGCTGTATATAAAAAAGCGAAATACTTGAGAACAAAATAGCGACCATAATCTGAAAATAAATACAAAAAACATTATAAAACTGCCTAGGTGACAGACACCTACGCAGCAATCCCAGAGCGTAAATACACAGAACGGTGATATACTCAAACATGTTTCTGTTATTAAAAGTATTCCTCTGTGTAGTTTACGTGTCTTTTCTTTAGACTGAAAATTTATTTACAGCAATAGTTTGGTTTTTGTATTGTTACAGTTGAACTAGGATCAATAAAAGCTGTCGAACTTTTAATAAAATAAATTGTGTTGAAAAAATGTTTTGAAACATTCCCACTTTATCTCACCACACGCAGATATCACCAGAAAACAAGTCCCACAACAGGTAAAATGGCGGATTAGTTATACTGGTTGTTATTGTATATCTGTACTCTCAACACGAAAAGTGCGAATTTATGTTTATCCCCCCGTATTAGATATATTCAATCATCCTCGATGCAGTTTTGTTCTCGTATCCATAATTTGAAATAAAGATGCTGAGTATATGTAATAAATGTTCTAGATATTTGAACTGAGCTCGTAGTCAATCCGTTAACCGTTGCTAATCAGATGTACTATAAAACGTTGTTCGAATATTGCCTTTTCAATTTAAAAGTATAAAAATAGTGTAATATTTGAAGATTGGAACATCTGGATTATGTTTACGATGTCAAGATATAATATCACTAAGAGAAAAACAACAATAACTGCATGTGTGTTTTTTTCGTAACGATGCAAAAATAAATATTAAATGCATTGGTCGTTGGTATCGCAGATATATAACATACACACACGCATGCAGAAAGAGAGAGAGAGAGAGAGAGAGAGAGAGAGAGAGAGAGAGAGAGAGAGAGAGAGAGAGAGAGAGAGAGAGAGAGAGAGAGAGAGAGAGAGAGAGAGAGATGTATTTGCGAGGTTTGTCTCAGTTTAACTTAATTTTTCCCATTTATACTCAGTTCTTATCGAAAGTTGTTTATCTCGAGAAAAACTAGGCAGTCAAATTACAGTTACTTATATTTATTTGATGCTTACTTATCTCAGTTTAACTTATTTTGTTTCTGTGTTGAACCTTGTTTCTCATTTAGTCACATTTATTTAAAAACTAGGTTTTACTATACTTTTGAAATTCACCAAGCAAATCTGGATTGATATGACAAAAAGTAGATATAACTGTCGAAAAACTAGGTTTAACTAGACTTTGTCAAAACAAAGACACGGGCTTTCCACTGTCTGTGTAAAGACAGCCATGTCGAAGAGAAGTATTTGTAATCAGTCTTTTGTCCTTGATCTATGTTTCACGCAAGTCAGGGAGACAAACTGACATAAGTTTTATGCTCCTGTGTTAAGCCTGTCACCAGTTATCCCATTACATATGATATCATGTTTTGAGTAATGTGACCTTGACCTTTTACCCAATGACATTAGAAAAGTATACACTTCTAGAGAAAGTCAAAGAGACTAACCGACAAAAGTTTCATGTTCATGTGTTAAAACTCTCACCAGTTATCGTGGAACATAATATTTCACATTTTTACCACTGTGACCTTGACCTTCGACCCAATGGCCTTGACAAAAGAATACAGTTCTAGAGACAGTCTAGGAAAAATTACTGACAAAAGTTTCATGTTCCTGTGTTAAGTATGTCACCAGTTATCGCGGAACATAATATTTAATGTTTTGGTCACTGTGACCTTGAACTATAACTCTATGACCTAGAAATGGTTAACAATTCTAGAGAATGTCTAGGACACTAACTGAAAGAAGTTTAGTGTTCCTGTGTTAAGTCTGTCACTAGTTATCGCGGAATATGTAATTTCACGTTTTAGTCCCAGTGACCTTGATCTTTGACCTTATGACCTTGAAAAAGTATACATTTCTAAAAAACGTCTCATCGACTAACTGACAGAGGTTTAATGTTCCTGTGTTAAGTTTGTTACCAGCTATCGCGGAATGGAACATGGAATTTTACGTTTTGGTCTCTATGACCTTGACCTTTCACCCTATGACCTTGAAAAGTTCTGCACTTCTAGAGAAAGCCTAGGAGACTAACTGATCCTGTGTTAAGTCTGTCACCGGTTATTGCGGAACATAAAATTTCACGTTTTGGTCTCTGTAACCTTGACCTTTGACCTCCATGACCTTGAAAAAGTATACAGTTCTTAAGAAGGGCACTAGCTGACAGAAGATTCATGTTCATGTGTTAAAACTCTCACCAGTTATCGTGGAACATAAAATTTCACATTTTGGTCTGTGACCTTGACATTTGACCCTATGACCTTGGAAAAGAATACAGTTCTGGAGGATGTCTAGGAGAATAATTGACAGAAGTGTCATGTTCCTCTGTAAAGTCTGTCACCAGATATTACAGAACATAAAATTTTCACATTTTGGTCTCTCAGACCTTGACCTTTGACTGTATGACCTTGAAAAAGTATACAGTTCTGGAGAATGTCTGGGAGACTAACAGATATCAGTTTCATAATCCTGTGGTAAGTGTGTCACCAATTATCGTGGTACATACAATTTCACGTTTTTGTCTCGGTGACCTTGACCTTGACCCTATGACCTTGAAAAAGTATACAGTTCTAGAGAATTTCCTGGAGACTAAATGACTGAAGTGTCATGTTCCTGTGGTAAGTCTGTTACCAGTTACCGCGTTACATACAATTTCACGTTTTGACCTCTGTGACCTTGACCTTTGACCCTATGACGTCAGAAAAGTATACAGTTCTAGAGAATGTCCTGGAGACTAAATGACTGAAGTTTCATGTTCCTGTATTAAGTCTGTCACCAGTTATCACGTTACATAAAATTTCACGTTTTGGTCTCTGTGACCTTGATCTTTCACCTTGACTAAATTTCATGCACATCTTTAGTTGGTGATCTATCATCGGTGTAAGTTTGAAGTCTGTAAGTCGTCCCGTTTTTTAAGGAATCTGTGGACGCAGATCCTGGGAAGAATAATAATAATAGTAATAAAAACTAGACTTTGTCAAGATAAAGACACGGGCTTTCCACTGTCCATGTAAAGACAGTCATGTCGAAGATAAGTATATGTAATTAGTCTTTTGTCCTTGATGTATGTTTTACGTAAGTCAGGGAGACTAACTATGTGTTGAGTCTGTGACCAGTTATCCCATTACATATGATTTCACGTTTTGACAAATGTGACCTTGACCTTTGAGCCAATGGCCTTGAAAAAGTATACAGGTCTAGAGAAAATCAAAGAGACTAACTTTGGACGCAGATCCTGGGAATAATAATAATAATAAGAAGAAGAAGACGAAGAAGAAGAATAAACAGAACAAAACTAAGAAGTCTTTCCACTGAAAGTCGAAAGCCCTAATAATAATTATAATAATAATAATAATAATAATAAGAAGAAGAAGAAGAAGAAGAAGAAGAAGAAGAAGAAGAAGAATAAACAGAACAAAACTAAGAGGTCTTTCCACAGGAAAGTGGAAAGCCCTAACTAGTTTATGTGATTTTGTCATATAAGTTACTCCTTATATTTCCTGAAGCCTGGTTATCTTCTGATTACTTCTCGATAACTGGAGAAGAACTAAGTTAAACCAAGAAAAAACTAGGCTCGTAATCATCAAAATCACAACTATGAGAAAACCTAGTTTAACTGAAAACAGGATTGACTATACCGAAAAGATTAAGGTCATTTTGACGTAGTTAAACCTAGTTTTTCTACGTTAAACTGTTTTTTCCAGTAAATTCAAATTGCTTGGATAAACTTATTTTTCATCTGTTAATGGAAAAGTCTAGGATTATTTGGTACGCCAAACCTAAATTGATAAATTAAGCATGTTTACTTCCAGTAAAATCTAGTTGTTTTTAAATTAAACATAGTTATCTACAACTAAAGCTAATATCGAGAAACAATGGGTTAATTGGAGAAAAAACGAGGTTTATTTTGGCATGTTTAATGTGTATTGATATTTTACATTTCATGCATTGTTTGTCTTTTCCAATGAAAAAGTTTGAAAACATATTGTACATGACAATGGTGTATTGTCCCACAAGTGTATTGCTATATACTTGTAAGTAAAGTATAATGTGAATATGTTTATAACCAATAAAACTCGGTGTAAACGGGGGTTACTTTTGTGACTCGAATATGTTAATGATACAACATTTGTCTTTACAATAACCCATAGAATAGAAGTTGTTGTTTTTTATGTTGTTGTTGTTGTTGCTGCTGCTGCTGCTGTTGTTGTTGCAATAGTAATTATTGTTGCACTGTACCATTACTTTTATTTTTATTATTATTGTTTTCATTTTGTATGGTTGTTTTACATAAACACTCAGTGTTTCAAAGCAGATATATTCGAACAAAAGGACGGGACAAATTATTAGCGTACTAGAGTTAAACACTTATTTAACTTGATCAGTTAAGTTTTTTAAATGGTACCCGGGAATGAAATGAACACATAAATTTTACCCACCTTTTGTTTCGCAGACGCAAGTTGAAGTCGCCGTTTGTTGTTTTCGTCTCCACGTATATTTTTCAGCCATATGTTATAACCTATCGTACTATAACAAAATATTAAAACAACTAACGGCGCAAAATAATGCAGTATCATAATTCCAAGACTGTAGGCATATTTGCCAGATGTATTTCCATCCCAAATCTCTAAACATTGACCACTTGTATTAGAATAATATTCTATTCTGACTTTAAACAAAGTCGGTAACGGAATTGCAAATGATAGTATCCATATTCCAATCAAAACAATCATCGTTTTCCTAGTTGTAATTCGTTTTTTAAATGGATGGACTATTACAACATACCTGTCAAGGCTCATGGCCATCAGTGTATAGGCACTTACAAAAACAGCAACAATTTGTAAGTAGCAAACAATAGGACACATTAGCTCTCCGAATGGCCAGTAATTTAACATCAGGTTCGCTACAAACGTGAACGGAATGCAAAAAATTGCCATTATTATATCACTAATAGCCAGGTTAACGATAAAATAATTAGGTATAGTTCGCATTCTTTTGTATGCATATACGAGGTAACACACTATCCCATTACCACCTACAGCTATTACAATAATGAATGAATATATGAGTATAAAAAGTATTTGCAAGTAATCCGAAACGTTGGGAGCAGAGCTGTATGTAGCGTTCGTGTGATTTACGTTCATTTTTGTAACTTACAAAAATCATAATCTTGTCTGTTATCCCTTCGCTGTTGGTCTAAAATATCCATTTGAAGTGAACATTCTCTTTGATATAATGTGATGATGTCAATACACCTTAGTATTCTTGTGCAAAATATGATATTAACACATTCAATATCACACTATAACTGATATTTATACCTAATACACCGTTTTAAATCAGATGTTATATCCATGCTCGCTGTAGACTGGATGATGTTAGAACATCGTTATATCGTAAGTCAGAGCATATCGAAGTTTAGCCGACATCTTATTCAGGAGTCTCTCGATTAAGTAACGATATTATCTGTTGTTAATCAATGCCATGCAGTGATTTTCTCTTTTACACAAAGTTTTATATGAAACGAAGCCATCGCTTTATCCGTTGTTTAAATAGGTATTGGGAGTTTTACAACCTTGTTCAGACATCGAAAGCAACTTCTAACGTTGACATAAATCGTAGTTAGAAATAAACTGCTTTAAACAGAACGTAGAGAGTCCAAGATCATTATGACCGGGAAGGAAGACATCGGCTTGTAAGGATCAATGCATTCATCTCGTCTGTTCTGTGCTGTACATTTTTATATATGATGTCACAATATATTTACGTGACCTGAGTTGTTGAAATAACAATTGTTTAATGATATCATTCATTTGCCACTGATAATATTCCCTGAAGTCTAAATACTGTACTGTGATTGACAGACGTTATTGTAGAATTTACAAGGTCTCAAATTAGTAATGAAACAAACAAATTCCTTGACACACTGTATCGTAAACTTGTCTTCTTTATCCTCTTCCAAAATTATTGCTTGTGATGGAAATCAATAATTTTTATATGTTTATAATAATATGATATATATATATATATATTATATATATATATAATATATATATATATATATATATATATATATATGTATGCATGTATGTATCTGTGTGTGTGTTTGTGTGTGTGTGTGTGTGTGTGTGTGTGTGTGTGTGTGTGTGTGTGTGTGTGTGTGTGTGTGTGTGAAAACGTGTATCGAAAATATACACTATAAAATATGCCCAATAAGTTACGTTAGAGGGTTGCCCCATGTTTCATTTCCAAAATGCCTACTGGACCTTCCCTGGTCGAGTGGTTAGAGCATCGCGCTTTAAGACCCTCACTTCTGATCAGCCAGGTTCGAGCCTTGCTGGAATTTTAGCTGATTTTTGTACGAAATATTTGTCATTTTACTTTTGGCAGGCCGGATACTTTGTAACCGAGTTCTTCCCTCCATCATTTAAAACACTGGCAAATTGTTGAGTTGGGCGTAAAAAATCTATAAATGAAATTTAAAAACCAAGAAAACATACATTTACTCGCTCATTCACATCAAATCATAAAGTATACGATTAAGAAATGTATCATGTATGTTGATAGGATAGACGTTGGAGAAAATCTATTCGAAAATGCCTGTACGCAAGAGTTTCGTGATGCGTTTTATAAAAACATTTTCCTACCGAAATATTTTGAATAACATCCGTCTTTGCTTTATTTTTCTGCCGTTATTGTTTCTCTCCTTATATATTTATATATATGTGTGTGTGTATGTGTGTGTTTGTGTGTGTGTGTGTGTGTGTGTGTGTGTGTGTGTGTGTGTGTGCAGAATATATCTATTTTTTCCATTAGGCATTGGTATAATCGAATATTCTATATACCTAGAAATCTAAACATGCATTGCGGTATTTAAAAAAAGTGCACAATGAAATGGGATTTGTTTTAAAAATCTCTTTGTGTATTTCTTACAGGCATACGATGACCTGCACAGTGGCTGCTGTAAATCAATAAATCCGCCGAGCAGAATGGGAGTCAAGATGTTACATATTTCATAGCTATGTCACTGAAATGTTTCTGATATATTGTTATGTAGTGATGAAAATAAAACATTCAACTATCAAAGTAAAAAAGTAAATCTTTCCTTAAAGGATAATAAATTTAATTTCCTGCTCTCAAAACAATATCACACCTGCTTTATTAGTCTTTCCTTCCAGTTGTAATCATTGTTGGAACTGCTACGATTTCTAAAAGATCGCGGCCTTCATTAGAGTATAGCTAACTTTAAACTATGATGTCTTTTATCTCTCGTCAGCACGGGTTCGAGTTCCACGTGAATCCAAGCTGATCTTTTTTGAACGGTTTGACAGTTTATTGGCTGAAGGTCAGTGGTCTTTCCGGAAACATTGTAACCCAAGTTCTCTCCTTCACCGTTACAAACTGGCCATCACCCTTTAACTGACGTGTTGTTGAGTGTGGCGTCAAACACCAGAATAAAAAGATATTGTTCTTGTCGTTGAAGACGTCCACAATATCCGACGCCTACATAAATATAAACTTCAACTTGCATAAAACTTTTCTTAAAGCTAAATTAGGAAGATAAAAAGCTTTCGAACTTTAAATAAAAAAAATGTTGAAAAAAATGAAACATCCCCACTTCATCTCCCCACACAGCAGATATATTTGTAACTGTTTCACCGGGAAACAAATCCCACAACGGGTATAAAAGGCGGATTTGTTATATTGGTTGTCTAATTATATCTGTACTCGCAACGTGAAACGTGCGAAATTCCAGAGGCTCAATAAAACCCAAGAACTTTTAGTCTTACCTGTACTTCTAAAAATAACAATAAACATCCGTGCCTCGAGCAAAGAATTTTGCAACATACAAAAAGAGAATGATTAGTTAATCCATCATAAATCTATAATTTATTCCAGTAAATATATGTATATATATATATATATATATATATATATATATATATATATATATATATATATATATATATATATATATATAAATATAAATAAATATATATATATATATATATATATATATATATATATATATATATATACATTTGTTTTCAACACACATTTTTTTTATCAAAGTTCAAAGGTTTTTTTATCTTCCTAGTTCAGTTTTAATATTATGTGCCCGTTTCGTACTGAAAATACATTTAATTTTTCAAATATCATTTGCTCAATCTTTGAGCTAAATGAGGTTTTTATCTTCATTTATTTGAATTTATAAATGGGGTATAGAACCCTTAAGGAACAGAATGTCTGTTGTACTATTATACGGAACCACAAAAAGAAGGCTAATCATGTACAAATCAAATTGAATGTTTGTTAGACAGTTTAAAGCAATTCCCGGTAACAGTTTTTGTGATGGAAATTTGAATCGAAATCCGATTGCATAATAAGGTTTCGATTCATTAGAAACACAATTGTAATGACTAAAAAGGTGTTACAGTTTTTATCATATGTATTTTAGATAAGAAAACGAGATTATTTAAATGTCTTTCGGGTTTCAATTTTCATACACAAACCCAAACATATAGACTAACAGAGAAGGATGTACGCATGTGTGTGTGTGTGTGTGTTTGTGTGTGTGTGTGTGTGTGTGTGTGTGTGTGTGTGTGTGTGTGTTGTACAAGAGAGAGAGAGAGAGAGAGAGAGAGAGAGAGAGAGAGAGAGAGAGAGAGAGAGAGAGAGAGAGAGGGGGGGGGCTGTGTTTGAGAGAGGTTTAACTAATTTATATACTTGATATGATTAGCATCAATTACCTTGACGTTTTTCTCAGTATTTGTGACAAATTTGGTCTCATATTTCGGACCTTGGAATTACGAAAAGGATCATTGGCTTTCTGAAATGATACAATAGTAAACAATACAATAGGGGATGCGTATTGAATATCGATCAAAAGCAAGGTAAATGAAACGGAAGAAAGTTCAGCGAACCCATTCGTTTAGTAGGCCTACTACAATTCGTCCATGCACACCAGGGAATTTACTGGATAGTTATTGTTTGGAAATATTATATATACGTAAAACGTTATATGCGTTTTTGTACTTTAACTGATCGTTTTCATCGAATATTTTATATTTAAATATGAATATTATAAACATAATGCCTAACATAATACCAAAGTTATAATGCTCAAGACGATCGTTTCTTTCAATTAATCTTCATCAGTCGAGCTCCAATCTTAAAATAGATTTTCCAAAGAGAAAGTGGTATCAGATAAGTGATAAATCTTAAAGTATAGCAAAATCCGCCTAAGATTAACTACCTTTAAATGGTATAAAATAATAACAAACACATTTTGGAAATAATGTTTTATTTATGGCACACCAAAATAACACTAATGAGTAAAACCTGGTTTTTCTCGGTTAGACCTAGCTTTTCTCCAGTTAATCTGGTTTTTCTTGTTTTCCACATTAACAGGAGAAAAAATTGGGTTTAACGGAGAAAGACTAGTTAAACTTACGCCAAATATTCATTAATGTGGTTTTAGTACAGTTAAACCTAGTTCTTTTCAATTAAAACACTAGGTTTATCTCGAGAACAACTAGGTTAATTCCTTTTATTGTACATTTGGCGCAGTTAAACCTATTTTTTCTCAGTCAATAATATTTTTTCTCTAGTAAATGCGGGTTACTGAAAAAACTAGTTTTAACGCGAGTAAAACTAGGTTTAACTGGGAACAAATAGGTTTAACTCTTTAATGTAATTTTGATGTGTCATGTCTATTGCAAAAGTACATTTTCATTGATACAAAACATAAGTAATAGTGCACAGAATATTGGTTACCTGGACTATTTTGAGGTAAAATTTGTCTTGGAGTT
This sequence comes from Atrina japonica, assembly GCA_030159075.1. NCBI lineage: Eukaryota > Metazoa > Mollusca > Bivalvia > Pterioida > Pinnidae > Atrina > Atrina japonica. The sequence continues at coordinate 1,904,773 of BROG01000043.1, read as the reverse complement.
GTTTTATTTGTAAACATGTTTTACTCAGTTTATCGAGACCAATCAATCATTTAAATATAAAATCTAAAGACAAAAATGTTTTATGGTGAAGAGGTATGATAGGTTGAAACGTTTGATTGAAAAATGACAAAATGTTGACTTCAAACACGATTCCTTGTATCCTTGTATGACTGTACGTAGAGCAAAACCAACTCTAGCGCATTACGTGTGATGCATAGAACATATAACAATGATATGCTGCGGGATCAAATTGTGCATGAGCGTTTTTATAGATAAATGGTAACGTGATTACATATATTATGCAAATTTACTTGCTACACTTTTTTTAATCGGTTGTTTGAAAAACGTTTATCTCTACGCGTTGCTGGTTAACTCAGTTTGCGAAAGTCAATTCACTGGTTGACGTCTGCAAACCTTCAACCACAGCACTGTTATCTCCAATGTCCTCTACATTCGCCAAAGGTAATAAATATTACAGTGTTTTTTGTAGATAAAAAGGCAAATATCACGAGTACTCCAAACCAAGTAATTGGCTTAGTTTGTATTGACTTCAGCTATAAATGTCCTTGTAATGGTAAAATAAAAGGCATTGGCTTCAAAATAAGCAAACATGTTGTTACAAAGACAACGACCTTGATTACCAACACAGATTCCGATATCATTTGAAGTACATTAGGTACCGTATGTACTTTGTCACTGTCCATAATGATAATTCATATCCGCAATTATCGCAAAACGTAGACCGGAAATTTAAGAAAATAAAAAGTCTTAAATGTTACTTATAAAAATTATATAGTTATTAATAATGTGACAGTCATTAACAAGTTTCCTTTCATCAAATGTGTCAAATCAAAAACATCTCTAATGGTTTATGTTGTGGTCCAAATTTCTTAAACCATTTCACGATATTGTTAAGATATTTACGGTTCAAATTGTACAAAAACGAAAAATCTTCTTTTGTAGTTCGCATTGTACAATAAGTGACTGTTATTGGCAATGTGTCAGCAATATCAAACCAACGTAAAGAATTTCTTTTCCATACCATTATACAATAATTCTTATTGTACCTCTAATATGTAGCTTTACTTCTGATCAGTCAAAATCGGATCACGTGATCTAAAAGTTATTTATATCACCCTGAAACATTTATGTCAACCTGTATGGAGTTTTATGTCACCCTCTCGCGTCTCAGCGTCTTCTGCTGGCATGCCACACCCGTCGCAAATGTTCCGTGGAAACCTAGTTCGATGAGCGGGTCAAATTCGGTAAAAAGGTCAAGTTTGGTGATGAGGTCAAATTCGGTGAAAAGCATGATTGGTGAAACGGAGTCACTGTCTGTGGCCGTGATCCAGAATATTATCTAATATCTGTGAGAGGGGGGCTTCACAAGGGATTGGATACAAATTTGAACACACATAAGGACATATAGATAGCACAGAGGTATAACAGGTTTATGTGTCTGATGGAAAAAATACGAAATGTTAACTTTTAAACACAATTTCTTGTATCGTTTTGGCAATAAAGTATCACTACGTTGCTTGCCTCCTTAAATGTGAACTCTAGTGTATTATTTGAGAGGCAAGGAACATAAAATAATTGTATGCTACCGGAACAAATTCCCCCTGACGCTGAGCGATTTGATGGACAAATGTTAATGATAACGTGCTTCCATATTTTATGCAGTTTCACTTATTTGTGAGACATAAGGAATATATAATAAAAATATGCTATAAACAGATGGTAATGCGATTACATATTTCAATAAAGTTTGTATTTCGTCACCAGCCGATTATTATATACTTAAGTAATATTTCCTTCAGATAACAGCATTTATATTCGAAACTTCTACAAAGCTAAAATGTTTGTTTGTTTATTGTTGTTTAACGTCCCACTCAAGAATATTTCACTCATATGGAGACGTCACCAAATGCCGGCACTTACGGCCATTGAGCAGTGAGGGTTCTTTAAGTGCCGACACCTACTGTGACACGGGACCCCCAGTTTTTAATGTCTCATCCGAAAAACAGGAAAAACCCTGTCGCCGGCGGGACTCGAACTCACGACTGAGCTAAAAAGCTAAGAAATTCTTTTTACAATTGGTACTATTAGATGGGTTTGAAAACACATAAAGATTTGACCTTTTGATAATGATAATAAAAGGCATTGGCTACAAAATAAGCCAACATGTTGCAAAAACAACAATCTTGATTACCAACGTGAATCCGATATAATTTGAAGTAAATTAGGTACCGTATGTACTTTGTCTCTGTCCATAATGATAATTCCAATGCGCAATTATCGCAAAATTAACAGCGGTCATTGCTCACACAAAAAGTGTATAAAAAGCCTTAAATGTTACTAAACAATTCCATATCCATGTTTAATATCTGTATTAAGTTTTCAAATTAAAATCCATACTTCATCGTTAATGTTGTGGCACAGACGTCGTAAAGCAGTTAAAGATCTTGTTATAAGGTATACGGTTCTAATTGTACAAAAATATTATCCTTTGCAGTCAGTGATGTATAATAACTGACTGTTGTTGAACATGTGTCAGCAATATTAAACTAATATAAAAAGTTGTATTTTTATCTGCATGCAATAACTCATATTTATCAGTATAAAGAATGTCTTTACACCTTAATGAGTGTTGCAATCAAAACATTTCCACTTACACATATCTTTTGATCATAAGAAAACAGACAATCTACATCGGATGATGAAATGACTACATTCGCCACTGTATAAAGCGCCTTTATAAGTGTTAGAATGAGGGTGATAAAAAACGCAACACTAATTGACAAAAGTGCCTTTGTTGACGTGAAAAAATTAACAATCATGATAGGTGCTTTCTTGTTTTCTTGTTAACTTGACATTAAAGTACGTATGGATTATGATGATGATGATTAACTCCGAACAACTTTCCCATATAGCAATATGTAAATTACCCTACAAAACAACGGAGCATTACAAATGTTACTACAAATTATATGCTATGTTTGTTTATATGTAACAGACGGACGTGTCCAATTACATAACTTTCTCTTTTTTAATCATTTTATATGCTAGATTAGTTAAACAGTTTCCGAATAATTTCCTAGGAAATTGATGATTTGGACACCTTGGTGTAAAACCTATTTAGATACTTTAAACGATGTAAATGCACTTCATGCTTGATAGAGATCTCGTCCTTGTCATACTTCATCTCTTAAAGCAATGTCAATTGTTTACGCTATGATGCTGGATTAATCTGTAGAGAAATATGACATTGAATAAATCACTATATTTTTTGTCCAGTATAAATATGATCTTAAGCTTCTTTATTCCTTTTTTTCTTCTTCACTTTTTCATGAGTGCCAAATGCACATATTGTCATATCATCTACATCCGAAGTCGCCATCCTAAGCAAATGACAAACTACAGATACTTAAAGTTAATTGCAATACTTAGCAATAAATAAAAGCATTATGTATAGTAGTACAAAACAACATCATCATGATGATAATTGATAAAAGTGTCTTTGTTGTCGTGAAAAAAATAACAATCATATCAGGTGCTTTCTTGTTTTCTTGTAAACTTGATATTAAAGTATGTATGGGATGATGATGATGATGATAATGATGATGATGATGATGATGATGATAATGATTATCACAGCAGCGGTTGTGACAATGACGACAACGATGATGATTATGAATCATAATGTTCATATTGAAAGATATAAATAAATAATAAAATTTATAGAAACAGATAGTAATATGTGATTGAGCTTTCAAATTTAACAGAATGCTGAATAACGGTATGCAAACGTAGCTTCTTTTTAAATCTCATAATTGATAACCTGGATCATAAATCGACTGAACTCATGTTAAATAAATCATTTTTTCCTAATCATTCTTGGCAGTAATTCTTCTTTTACACCCAACGACGGATGATTTCTGTATTATCTTGCTGACGGCCAACTGTAAATAGGATGTCGATGTTAAAACTGTGAAATATATGAGACGCACGATTCACCTATTTGTTTTGTAGGACAATGTTATTGCTTAACCTTTTAGTATCACATATTTCAAAATTCAGTAAAGGTATATATTCTCTTTCTATGATTGTATAGATAATCCGAAGAAAAGGAGAAGAATTTCTACGAATAAGTATAAAATCATGTAGTCAGCATGATGGCGATTAGAGTGCTGAAATAGTAGTGAAATCATCATTTCAGGAGTGTGTAACTATATATCCATCTGAATATCATATTTTTATCGTCATCTACGTCGAATTCAACTCACTATCAATATTTTGTAGCATGTAAACTAAAATTCAGATTGCCATAAAGTAAGTATGATTAAAATGGAACGTAGAATGGTAATGGCAGACACAGGAAATGTCGCATTCATTAAAGCCGGACAGTGTTCCGCACCAGTATTTATGGAGAGTTAAGCGAGCAAAGAGTGAGACATTTTGTGCGGAAACACTATTTTTTTTATTTTGAAATAATCGTCGCCTTCATCCGTCAATTTGATATTATGTAACTTACATCCACATACATTGGTAACTAACGTTTTATGTCGATTCAATGTCAACGCACATTTGGCATAATTTATAAATCTTGTAATCAAATTAGTAGATGACCATGGTACGCTGTAATCATATTAAGCCAAACTGCTGTAGAAACTATGAATTTTGAAAAGAACATGAAACAAATGATACCGATCTTGTTTCCTACAGTGCCATATCCGATTATTTCATTTTAATCGCCATCTACTTATTGTTCGAAAATAATTTTTTGATGACATATACTATAGGGCTTATTGTATAGACCTTTACTGAAAAGTAAGCAATGGTCACAATGATATTCTGGACAGACGCCAATATCTCAACAGTTGTATATAAAATATAAATACCTAACATAGCATATTCAATTAATTAAGAAGAGCAGCCGGCAATATGTAGTCACCATTCAATTCATTGATTATGTTAAAGGAGCACTATCTGTGTTTAACTAAAAATATATTATTTCATTGTCATAAACAATTTTATCAGAACTCAGATAAAGAATGTTTCTGAAAGATTCTTTTTTTACAGATTATTAGAAATACACTTCCGCATAATTCGTATAATTGAAAAAATATACCACTGGACCAATAATCCCACCTTGAGTACCCCCTTCCGTAGACAACGTGAAGAATTATGGATTAAACAGCTTGGCACTGCATATCCCTATCGATGTAACGATAATATCCAAAATATTGGCAATCTATCAAGCCCACTGTGTAATGGTGTTAATGTGATGGAACTTTAATTCTAACGTAAGACGTAAACGAAGTCACGGACATCGTTCATACAACCGACCCTACATACATGATGTCACGTTTTCATCCCTTTTACCTTACGTTAACAAAATATTGGGTCTTCATCATATTTGCAGCAAACTTTATTCTGTTCCTTTTACAAATCTTAATAAACTTTTTTCAGGAAGCAAGAATGAACCCCTACACTAAACTCCGTTATAATGGAAATCGCTTGTCAGAGACTGTTTAAGCGTGCACGCGTTACAAACGATGACTGTTCTGGTCAGAAACGTCTTTTCCTTAAACTTAAATTTACAAAAAAAGGCATTGATGCTTTAAACATTGGCAATGTTCTAAATCACAAAAAGTTCAGTCCTGTATTCAACCATATTTTAAACTGAAGACCACGTCTTGCATTTCATATAGCTATACACCTTGCATCTCATCAAAGCTATTTAATTACAAACAGGTTTTGCAGCGACTAGGCATCAACCATCTTCTACACAACATTGTCACATGTTCATGTGCTTCATCTCCTTTCAAATACAATCCTATCAGGCATGTCATCACCGGCGACGTTTCTATTGTTGAACATGAAAGCCTCAAAAATATTATTTTAAGGGGCCCTAAATACCGGGAAGCCCGTTCCTTTAATTGGCGTCAGAATTTCAGCTTAATTATGAATTCTGTCGAAGATTACGCCAGACGATGGGCCAAACATGAAAACGTAGAACCAGACACGTTGTCTGAATGGCTAAAACCCATACGATGGTTAATAAAATCTCGTATTTGAAAACTTAAAGGGACTATGAAAACACGTTATCCCTCTGTATTTATTACATTACCTATCTGTACTGGTACCAGCAGACAAAGCCTCAAATAATATAGTTTTATTTGTAAGGCACATTGCTATAATTGTTTATTAGAAGAACTTGGGTTTAATACGAATTCTTGAAATCCTACATACACACGTAGCTCACTTTCAAAGGACGAGATCCTTCAAAATCACGTGTCCGTATTACGCTCATTTGATATACCTACAACGGATACCGATTCTGAGCTACCATATTTATATAGGATACCTAAACTTTATAAAACCCCATATAAGCAAAGATACATTGCAGGTTCCAGCAAATGTTCTACCAAACCTTACCAAGATATTGACAGCCGTTAAGGAGAAACTTCAACAATACTGTACAGTTGCTTATTCCAGAAGCGGTGTAAATCAGATGTGGATACTAAAAATTTCTAAACAGCTTTTAGAAAATTTGAAGGCACACAATTTTTCTCGAATTCACAGTGTTTGTTGCATTTTATCATATTCATTATGAAATTTATTTGCACTTTGTGATTTCATTCATTTCTATTTGAGGTGTACCTCAGCATTTCATTAAGTGTGTAATTCGCAGTCTTCAGTATTTTTACAAAACTATAACTTTTATAATTTTTATCATATAGACGTATTTCCTAATTGTTTGTTGCCGTGGCTCACCATTGTCACTATCGGTGTATCTTGTCATGTAAGTGTATCTCACAAATATTATTATAGTAGTATCTCTTAGTTTCAGTTCATATATATATATATATATATATATATATATATATATATATATATATATATATATATATATATATATATATTATATATATATATATATATATATATAAGGATTCAGATAATTCTGACCATCATCATCTAATCTGCCTTTCACCTATTTCAATATGATTTTTTCTCTTCGCAGTCAATATCGCTTTTGTTTGTTAAAATTATCACCTTGCAATCTTACCATAACGAGCCGTCATATCATTCATGATCGTTGAGGTTTATTTCCCAATATTCATATATCACTTTTGTTATCAGTGATGTTTATTTTCCATTACTGGTTGTTTTTCTTATCCCAACCATTTATGCATCAAAATGTCATTTTTTCGTAAACTTTTACAATTCCAGCCAAGATAACAAGTATCAACCCATCCTTTTTCAATCAATGACATCTAAAACATAATTTCAGGTCCATTTTGTTTACAGACTCTCTCTCTCTCTCTCTCTCTCTCTCTCTCTCTCTCTCTCTCTCTCTCTCTCTCTCTCTCTCTCTCTCTCTCTCTCTCTCTCTGTTTAGTCTTTGTAAAAATATGATTACTTGATAAATGCACTATAAACTGCTCAACACATACAAAATTCAATACGATTCTAGTATATCAGCAGTGTACACATAGATAATGACAGTAAGTAACGTAACATATTGAAATCTTGATATCAATTATTCTAAGATATATATAAATGTATATAATATATATATATATATATATATATATATATATATAATATATATATATATATATATATATATATATATATTATATACCTCTCTATATAATCTGGAGTAGGCCCATATATATATATATATATATATATATATATATATATATATATATATATATATATATATATATATATATATATATATATATATATTATTCAAAATGGCGACGTTTTCGCATTAACAATTGTGATAACACATTATGATATGAGGTTGTATTTATGAACATGTATGAGCGAAAATTCTATCAATAGATATACGTTTATTCCACCCCAGGGGTCACTAATCCTGTAAAACCCTCGGCAAGCCTCTGTTCTTACAGGGTTTCGTGACCCCTCGGATAGAATAAACGTGTACCTAATGAAAGCATATGAAAGAGTCTTTATACATAACATATCTCTGGGGTCCTTGATATATTTATCGTTTGTTATGTTGGTGTTAATGCCAAAATCAATCGTCTTTTTACAATGAAACGGTGGCGGCGTGTTTTTGTTTATGCCGGTGATAACCCGGTTATAAGATACCAAGGAAAAGCCCACCAACGTCTTGGAAGTAAACTGATAAACTCTCTCTCAGAATCAGTTGACGTTCAGGCAGAACTTTAAGCGTCGCTGAAAGATGTTATGGCTTAGAGTTTGATTTTGTAGACACCTGGTCAAGGAAGTCCCTCGAAATCATATACGTTAACATGTTACTGAATTATGCATGTCTTTTACGTCTTTTTCACTTATTCCTTAATGATATATCAGAATTAAGAATTAAAAAAGTATATAAACCAAACTAAGAAAATTACCAGGAAAATTCTAATGGAGCATGATTAAGGAAGTACGATAAGGTTAACATTAAAAAAAAAGGTGTTTAGAAAAGACGTGTAAGATCTCATTTTATTACAGTGTATGGCATAGAATGTATAACCAATAGATACAATCTATAAATTTTGTATGTTAAATGGCCAGTCTTACATTGCACAATTGTCTTCTCAAAATATCCGTGATTTTGACAGTTTCTTCTTTTCTAGGTAAGATGATCTAATCTGGTTATCAATTATTCATGTATACAACATCTGCGTGTTGTCATAACAAGAGTTACTATGCTGCTAGTTTACGATTTAAAGATCTTTATTAAACTTTAATAATTGCATATATGTTTTCAACATGCATGCATGATAAAGCAGTTCAGTTGTCTAGCACTCAAGAGATAGAAATATAGTAGAAATGTGTGTATCACATCAAGGAAGACAGACCTTTTTTTCCTTTATGAAGTTTAAGCGACATGTGTAAACTGGCTTCCGACTACTGCTTATATGATTACTCAAACATGTGTGACTCATGCGACAACATTTATTTCATAGATAGAAACAGTTTACTTAATTATCTACGGAAGCCTATAAGGGTCACTCTGAAAAGAAAAAAAATATATATATGTCGTTTTAACGCGTTAATTTTCTTGTTAAAACGCGGTAGTTATCTCGTTAAAACGCGATAGTATCCCGTTAAAACGGGATAGTATCTCGTTAAAACGCGTTATTTATCTCGTTAAAACGCGTTAATTATCTCGTTAAAACGCGATAGTTATCTCGTTAAAACGCGTTATTTATCTCGTTAAAACGCGTTATTTATTTTGTTAAAACGCGATAGTATCTCGTTAAAACGCGGTAGTTATCTCGTTAAAACGCGATAGTATCCCGTTAAAACGCGATAGTTATCTCGTTAAAACGCGTTATTTATCTCGTTAAAACGCGTTAATTATCTCGTTAAAACGCGATAGTATCTCGTTAAAACGCGTTATTTATCTCGTTAAAAACGCGTTATTTATCTCGTTAAAACGCGATAGTTATCTCGTTAAAACGCGTTATTTATCTAAAGTAAAGTCAGTCAGTAAAATGAGTAAAAACCGCTGAATGTTACATTAGTTTTCAAAACTGCATTTTCCGTGATAGAGGCCTACGCCATTGCAATGTTTGTAGTTCTTTAAATGTTGTTATTGTCAATGCAATTAATGCAAGATTTGCTGCAGACAAATGGTATTAAACCTTTATTGTTTATATCGGCTTTTACATTTTTTATACGAGCCGGCCTGGCTCAGTCCGTAGCGCGCTCGACTCTGGATCGTGAGGTCGTGAGTTCGAGTCCCGCTGCCGACAGGTTGGTTTCCTGTCTTTCGGATGAGACTGTAAAAACTGGAGGTCCCGTGTCACAGTAAGTGTCGGCACGTTAAAGAACCCTCACTGCTCAATGGCCGTAAGTGCCGAGCATAGGCTAAAATTTGAAGCCCTTCACCGGCATTTGGTGACGTCTCCATATAAGTGAAATATTCTTGAGTGGGACATTAAACAACAATAAACAAACAAACAAACAGAAATACATTCTTATACAAAAAAGTTTATATGTTTTATATTTGCATTTAAACGTTTGTGATGAAGTGACATTTGCTTTACACCCACGTAAGAGCACAGGAAATTAATTAGCGGATACGTATTGGTTTTGGAGTAGTATATATTTGCCCTATTTGCGCGTCCGTGTCCGAAGAAGGGGAGGGGGTAGTTGAGGGTTAAATGGGTGGAGTATAGGTGAATTTGGGAGTAGGTGGAATGAGGGGGTTAGGATATGTGGGGGTGACACGGACGTTGACGTGCAAATAGGGCGCCTAGTGCTCCGTATATTCTACTGTTTGGTGGGACTATACTTGTAATGGCGCGATACTCCCTAACTACGATAGTACCCGTTCACAGCAGCATAAGAAATCCAAGATCACTTAGTATACTATATATTTGTTTATAACGCGTTTTAACGAGATACTATTGCGTTTTTAACACCATAATTAACACGTTTTAACAAGATAAATAACGCGTTTTAACGTGATAACTAACGCGTTTTAACGAGATCAATAACGCGTTTTAACGAGATAAGTAACGCGTTTTAACGAGATAACTACCGCGTTTTAACGAGATAAATAACGCGTTTTAACGAGATACTATCGCGTTTTAAATAACGAAATAATTATCGCGTTTTAACGAGATAAATAACGCGTTTTAACGAGATAACTAACGCGTTTTAACGAGATAAATAACGCGTTTTTTAACGAGATAATTATCGCGTTTTAACGAGATAAAATAACGCGTTTTTAACGAGATACTATCGCGTTTTAACGGGATACTATCGCGTTTTAACGAGATAACTACCGCGTTTTAACAAGAAAATTAACGCGTTAAAACGACATAAATATTTTTTTTCTTTGCAGAGTTACCCTTATAGGCTTCCGTAATTATCATACACAAAATTAGGTATTGGAAATAAAGCTTTAAGCTTATTCTAATTCTTCTCCCTGAACAATAACAATATTTGTCAAACAATGAGTTTGACAACTTTCTGGCATAATATAAATACGTGTTCAATGGAATATAATAAACAACTTTAAAATGTATAAACTATCGGAGGAAGCGAACACACGTCTGATGGTTTGTTTTGTGGGACCTGTTTTAACAAGCTATATTAATATGGAAAAAAAAATTGTTATTTTGAATTTATCATTTGCAATTAATCGTTTTCTATTTTAGAAGAACCTCCCTGTGTTTATTATGTATGTTTGAACATTTAGAAAAATGGTTTTGTTGTATTGACAATATCTGGATTCGTCCCCGTATAGTAGAATTTCTAGGCTTGAGATATGCCCTTTGTTTCGAAACATGAAAATCCATTCGTGTGTATGTGTATATGTAGGATATTTAAGAATAAAGTGGTCGATAGTATCAACTATCACGAGCAGAGGATATCAGTCTCTTTGAAAAAAATAATACGTAAGAGCTGAACTGTTCATTCGAATCCTGTGATGGTAAACTTGCATTTTACGACATCCTATATTGAAATAATCGGGAATAGTATTGAGTAGATTTAGATGTTAGAGTGCTCGTTTAAAGGATTAAACTGTGTCTTATTCACGTACATGTGTTAGAAGTGCATTCCAGTCTCATACTAGAAGGGATAAAACTGCAATGGTGATACTCAGTTCTACTTATTGGAATATTAATATTTTTGGAATGACTTGTGATGTAGCACTTTATATTACAATGCTGGGAGGGCACAAGATCACTTCAGTATTGGGGCGTAAAGTTGTGTTTCATTTTGTAAAATTGTAGAAGTTTATGATTTTCCTTTCTTTTTGCTAATATTCCCCACCCACATTCATTATAAAGATTTTCCAAGCTGGCTAATTTATAGCAATTTTTTAACTGGGATATTTTCAAAGTACAAATTGAGATGATTTATACTTTGACAATATATTTCAAACTAAATACACAATACAGGGAACACATTATACATTCAACGTCCCTAATATAAATTCTGAAATATCTGGAGAACCTTGAAGTTTATTTATACTTTTAATCATTTTTACACTTTGTTTCATTTCTCTGATCCACGTATGCATACTAAACTTATCTTGTTATATTCTGAACCAAATCAAAGATACGTAGATTTTTTTTTCTTTTTTGCCGTAGGGTATATTCTTGCGAAGTTAAAGTGAGTTCGCGGTACTGTAGTAGACAAATCATATTACGATATCATCAATGTATTGATATTCTAGGTCTAATGTCGATCTTGTCACGCTGATGTTGAAATAAACTATGGGAGCGTATTAGAATCACCCTAGAAAAAACGTTAGACTTATAATATCCTACGTATGACTTATTATCACCTACGTAAGACTTATCATCTCCTACATAGGACTTATTATTTCATACGTAAGACTTAAAATCTATTACAAAAGACTTAGTATCTACTACGTAAGACTTAGAATCCCGTATGTAAGTCTTCTATGTAAGTCTTATCGCCTACGTAAGACTTGATATATCCTACGTATGACATAGAATCCCCTACGTAAGTCTTATTTTCTCCTACATTAGACTTATTAACTCTTACGAAAGATTTAGATACTAGAATTTACGTAGGATATAATAAGTCTTACGTAGGAGATATTTTTTTTCTGAAGTGAAACTAATACGCTGCCATAGTAAACAAAAAGACAGGTCAGATAATTTACTGGTATGTATTGCAGACTGAGATCACTTTCTGTATTGTGACTACATTAAAACTGAAGCCTTTATACATTCTTTCGCTTTAGAATATATATCCCTATTTATTTTTCATCGGTATTGTTAATGACAATTATTGTTATATATTTTGTTTTAAATGTACATGATTATATCATACTCCTAACATTGTGTCTTCGACATATTTGCGTTGCGATTACAAATTTTTATTACAAATGGAATTACAATATTGAGGACCAAATCAAAGATACATGATGCAATTGTTTGTACAACAATTTGCGATTAACCTACGTGCTATTCCTTCGTAAAGATCATATCACTATCCACAATTGTGATAGTTCATCCAATGGTGGCCCTCATATTACCTCTTCCTATCACTGCTGATTTATTTCATAATTAAGTTATCAATTATCATTAGTTATATAAATCAATCAACTAGCGATTAAATAATAACGTAACTGTACAAATCTGTTTTGCGAGGTTATATTTGAACTACAGTCAAACAGTCATACTACACCTAATGAATGGATCATGTTCTCACTTTTTCGTTAAACCCCTAGTAAATAATAAAGTACGACCATGATGGTTGATTATTACGGAAGCCGATTAGGTAATTATGATTTCACATCAACTTTATTTTGATCGAGTGCGAAACTGATATACGTAGTAATAAAGATGATACATGGAACTTCCGTGCCAAATGCATTTGTTTGGTGGTCCGCAGCTAGAATCACGGGTACTTGTGGACAGGACCGACTAAACTTCTAATCCTATAAATCCCCCCTTTGTCCTTCCTTCCAGAAAAGAAAAAGGTAAGACACTACGAAGGCACAGACGGAGGTACCGCCAGGTGTTTCTTATAAAAAAAATTTTTTTAAATATCTACTTACTCAAACATTTGTCAACGGCATTCAAATCATTAAGAATTATATCTTATAAATATACATAAACATATTCCATAAAGTTCGTAATAAATCCGTTTTGAGCAATTTCTTTCGAAAATGTATCGTCATTTTGAGACAGCCAAGTAGTTTAGACGGAAGTGGACTGCGATGCGCCACGAATCAAAGACGACAACTTTTTCTGGGAGTTCCGACTATAACGCGTGCTACAGTGAACACGAGTCGTTCCGAAAACTTTCAGTTTCGTTTTCTTCGAAAATATTCGGAACGTCTCCGTAGGCACTTTTGACGTCATTTTAATCCTATACGGATTTGTGATCACGTACATTTGCATGATAAAAATATCAAACTGGCACAGAACTATTTATTCTATTCCTATGTGAGTACAACAATTAACGATTAACACATTTCTTTTTATTAATATATTAAATAATTTCGACTGTAAAATAAAGTTCCACTTTTGTAAACATCGTACATAACTACTTTAAAATAGAATTGAACAAAAGTGTGTATGCAGTGATAGTGCATATTTCATTAACGTGGAAATTACATTTTCCCTTTATGCCACTTAAGTGATATCGATTTTTCTCTGGATGCTTCGCGAGTGCATTTGGTTTAGCATACTTTACTGTAAAACAACCGAAGTCAACACTAGCTAAAATTATATAATACTTCAATAATGCACATTAGTTTCCAGATAATGTTAAAAAACCAAAAAAGAAAAGAAATTGTCACAATTCATAATTTTACCATACAGTCAGACTTGTATATCAAGACCGCTCATGTGGGGAATTACTAAAACAGTCTTTATAGACAGGTGGTCTTTATATACAGGATCACATGAGATTTTATGAAATCCATGGTATCGAAATTGACTTTCATTATTTCCAACTAAATATCTATTCCCTGGTTAGATGTTTCATTTAGTAATTAAATGTATATTGTATTTTTTTTTTACTAAAATGATTTTCCTAAAAGTCCAGGGTCTGGAAAATTGAAAAATATTCACTTTTGTAATTCGAAATTGGGAATTTTTTCTGGAGAAAATACAAGCCATTTTTGCATTGAGAAGGATCCTGTAAACGGACCAAAATTACATGTATAACATATAAATAATGAGAATAAGAAATAATTCAATGTTTTAAGTAATTTAAATTAATTTATGATGCAATTATATACATGTACATCGAGGATATGGCGCATTATTAAAACTGAGACAAATCTCTAAAACATGTGCTCAAAGTCGGTGGTCTGTGTTGTTAAGTCACGCGGAAGTGTAAGAATATACAGAAAGATGTTGATCATACAGAGGTGTAACAAGTTGTAGAATATGTAGATAGATTTTATTTAATTTTCATTTTATTAGACATAATACAAGGCTACGAGCACCGGTGATTTTACTCTTTCGATTGATATGTTGACTTCCTAATCAAGTGATGTTCGATAATATAAGATGTAAGACAATTACCCCGTTGCATTCCAGAATACGAGTAAATAATTCATCAGTCGTTCAGCCAGCTTTATATATCGCTGGTTCAGCGATGATATTTAGACGCTCCTGTTTGTAAAAACACCTTGTCACAAAGTATGTTCTGTCTGATTTTTTTTCTTTTTATTCATAGTATTTCGCCGAATAAGTAATCATCACCGGAAACTTAGGTCATTAATTGAAGATCGAAAACAAAACATCAATCAGTGATGATTGTTAGTCCGTGGTTGTAAAAAAAATCCTGTCATAAAGCACATCTGAGTGCCAAATTACTACCCGTGGCGTTAATTGACACCTCCAGGTGTGTTGTGACTGCCAAAACATCGTGTATAGCACCATGTTATGATTAGGTCTCGAATTGTCCCGCGAGAATTACCTACGAGTTATCTCCATTTCACGAGTAGTTAGTGTATAAGCAGTCACTGTACGCGAGTAGGACAACTACCGGCGGACAAAATAAAGCGGTCGCTGGTCGCATAAGGCAGGTGGTCGCCATATAAGGACTAAATATATAGTATTTCTCAAGGGGCGGTCCAAATACGGTCACTATGGACAGGAAGTCGTTATATGAGGAGGGTTGCTTAGGCAAGCTTGAATATATTTCAATATCCATAGCATAAGTATCAGTTATGTGATCAGGCCATTGGGGTGATGCAAATAAGGTGTATAATATCTAGCATGTCACTGCTACTGTTAAACGGGTGTTATGTCACTGCTACTGTCACACGTTTTGTTGGTGTTATGTCGATTGTACTGTTACGTATACACGTTTTGTCGGTGTTATGTCGAATCTACTGCTACACGGTTTCTTGGTGTTGTGAAACGTATGCAGTTTCTATGTGTTATGTCACTGCTACTGTTACACGGTTTGTCGGTCTCATGTCATTGCTACTGATACATAGTTTATCTGCGTTATATCACGGATACTCGTATCCTGTTTCTCTGTGTTATGTCACTGCTACTTTTATATGACTTCTTGGAATTATGTCACTGCTACTGTTACACGGTTTATATGTATTATATCACTGCTACTATTACATTTTCGTTCTGTTAAGTCACTGCTACTGTTACACGGTTTCTCTGTCTTACCTCGCTGCTATGTAACTGCTACTGTTACAATTTCTCTGTGTTATTTCACTGCTCATGTTACACGGTTACTCGGTGTTATATCACTGCTTCTATTACACGGTTTCTCAGTGCTTTTTTTATTATTATTGCTACTGTTACACGGTATCTCCGTGATGTTGAACTGCTACTGTTAAACAGTTTTTCTGTTATGTCATTGCTACTGTTACACGACCTCTATGTGTACTTTTACATTATTTCTCGGTGTTGTGTGACCGCTACTGTTACACGGTTCACTGTGTTTTTAACTGTCACTGTCACAGGGCTTTTCTGTGTTATTTCACTCCTACTTTCACACGATTTCTCGGTGTTATGTAACGACTACTGTTGCAGGGCTTCTCTTCATTACATCACTGCTATTGCAACACCGTTTGTCTGTGTAATTTGACTGTTACTGTTACTTTCTCGGTGATATTTCACTGTTACTGTTACACGGTTAATCTGTGTTAATTACATGTTCTGATACACGGTTTCTCTGTGTTATTTCACTGCCATTGTTACACGGTTTTTCGGTAGCATGTCACTGCTACTATTACACGGATTATCTACTGCTATTTTATACCGTTGCTCGGTGTTATATAATTGCTATTGTTACACGATTTCTCTGTATTATGTCACTTCTTCTGTTACGCTGTTCCCAGTGTTCTGTCACTGCTACGGTTACGCGGTTTTCTGTGTTACTTTACTACTACCGTTACTTGGTTTTTCTTTGTTATTTCACTGCTGCTGTTTCAAAATTTGTCTCTGTAATTTCACTGCTACTGTTACACGATTTTTCTCTGTTATTTCACTGCCACTATTTCACAATTTCCTTATGTTATTTATCTGCTACTGTTTCACGCTGTAATATGCTACTGCTACCGCTATACGGATTCTCTTTCTTATTTCACTGCTACTGTTTCAGGGTTTCTCTCTGCTATTTCATTACTACTGTGTTATTTATCTGCTACTGTTTCACGGTAGCTCTGTGATATGCCACTGTTATTGCTATACGGATTCTCTCTCTCTTATATTACTGTTACTGATCCACGATTTATCTGTGTTATTTCACCGCGCTGTTATACGGTTTCTCTTTGTTATTTCATTGCTAATGTTTCACGGTTTTTCTCTCTTCTTTCACTGCTATTGTTTCACGTTTCCTCTCTTGTTATTTCACTGCTACTGTTTTACGGCTTTTCAGTTATTTATCTGCAACTGGTTCTCTGTGATATGCCACTGATACTGTTACACGGGTTCTCTCTGTTATTTCACTGCTCCTGTTACACGATTTATTTGTGTTATTTCAGTGCTTCTGTTACACGGTTTCTTTGTGTTATTTCAGTGCTTCTGTTACACGGTTTCTTTGTGTTATTTCAGTGCTTCTGTTACACGGTTTCTCTCTGTCTTTAATGGCTACTGTTTCATGGTTTCTCTGTTATGTACCTGCTATTTTTACACTGTTTCACTGTTAGCGTTACACGTATTCTATTATGTCACTGCAACTGTAACACGGTTTCCCTGTTATGTCACTACAACTGTCAGACGATTTCCGTATATTATGTCACTGGTACTGTTACACGGTTCTCTGTGTTTTTAACTGTTAATGTTACACTGTTTCTCTGTCTTATTTCACTACTATTGTTACAAAGTTTCTCTCTGTTATTTCACGGCTACTGTTTCATGGTTCCTCTGTGTTATTTCACTGCCACTGTTACACGGTTTCTTTTTGTTGTTTAATTTCTTCTGTTACATGGTTTCTCTTTGTCTTTAATGGCTGCCATTTCACGATTCGTAACCCACTAAGAATCAATATACAGCTCGTGATCGTATAGATTTTATTGAACAGAAGTGCTACACCAATAACACATACAGGCGACAGTAGCTTGTGTCAAAATGGCGGTCTCTCTATGCTGGTCTCTATCGCCTTCTAAAACCCTGGTGCTTATATACGAAGGTCAATTCCGAACAACATAGAACACCAGAATTCTAGAAGATTCTCCCGCATTCTGATCAACAAAGAACTTGAGGAATACTGGCGCTGTGCATATCAAAATCTGTCAAAGTTTCACCTTCCGTGACCTTTTTACATCATCAGAATTAGTACAATTTTAGTACATTATATTATTTAACATTACAATCAAAATTTGTTTACTGAGGATGACGATGACAGATATTGACCTATTTAACCTTGCAGCTGCAACAATTGCCGAAATTTCATTTTGATAATTAGTTTCGATGCTTATAAATAAGTTTAATCGAAATGGGTTGACAAGTTGTTTGTCCGAAACATGAATTTCATTGTGTAACTTAATCAGCTGTCCGCATTTCTCACTAAGCACATGTTACGATTTATCATAGGGCACACCAATCTTATTATCAGTTTATATTTATTTACAAGTTAATATTTTCTTTTATTTAAAGTATTTTCCTTCCGTACCTCATAGTGTTACATTCGTCCCTATCCATCCGAATTTTTTACTAACTTTAAAAATTTCGTTCTTTTCTATAAATACTTTTCAAAAAAAATATTTGATTTTGAATTTTCCTATTAGTGTGACCTGGATGTATTTTCATTTATACAATCATATACATGAAACATATTTTTACATTTCAATTTTATCATGGAGGCTTATAATTAAATCATAATCAATTCATTATATATACACTGTATCTGAGTTTTTTTGTCTCATAAATGTCCACATCAGTTTGTGTTCCGAATTTTTATTCACACACATTTAACACAGTTCTTGATTCAGAGTTCATAACTTGGATTAATATCAGTTGACAATATTTAGTTCCATTTGTGAAATGGATTTTAATCTGTGTAAATTCATTTTCATGTAAGTATTATTTAAATTATAACACAAATGAATTTACGTTCAATTAACACAAATGATATTTTATCATAAATCCTCTCCTGGATTATATTAATGTGAAACAATAATATATTTCATGCTTTGTATAATGTCATGCACAGTGTTTATATAATTAGTCCACGAAAATACAGTTTATCACTTCACCAACATATACTCAAATATCAATTATAGTTTATAATACGCATGTCTGTTTTAAATTCATTGAATTATACGCGTAAGAGCACAAATATGTCTTCTTTTTATGGAAAGTTCCCCATATCAATAATAATATAATGTTTCCCAAGGAAAATCCTCCTTGAATTTTTACCTTCCTGACTTGTTCTGAAATAATGTTAATCTGTTATCAGTACACTTTGGTTTCTAAAATTAACTCACATAACACTGTGATATTTTCAATTTGATTGTTACTTCCTCCCGAGTCGAAAAAAGTTCACGGCCGATTTTCTTTTCCTTTAATTACTTGAATATTTGAAACTATTTCCAAAAGAGTTTGTGATCGGGTTTCTAGCTTGAAACCAATCGGTCACCGATTTCAACACCTGTTAACGATCTTCTATTGGTTAGTTCATCTTCATTTTGTTCTTTTGGCGTCACATCGCCCATCTTTTGTACTTTTTCATTTGGGGTTTTATTTATTATTGCCATTCCAATGCCATTGAGTCCATCTTTTTCAGTTACTGTTTCAATATTATATTTTTCTGCCATATACAGTTTACATAAGTTGTGGTCCGGATATGCGTCTGATTTCTTTTGTGTAACAATTTTGTCCATTATTTCTCTTGATATTTACCTAGTACCTGTTGTATGTTCATGAACGTGATCTTGTAGAACACTCAAAATGTCACTGACTTGATTGTCCCTTGATATACAGCTTGTTTGCGGTTGACTGCTTGGTATACAGTGTGACTGACTGTGTGGAAGACTCAACTCTTCATTTCCCCTATCATTTGACCACTTATCTTTATTATTTTTCTTTTTAACAAAAGGCCCGAAACACCTACACCTACCTCTAATTCTCTAATAAATATAATAACCGTTAAAATTATCAATTATCGGGATGAGAAAATATATACCATATTTGAACCAAAAACTATCTTCTAACATTGGTTTCATTTCTTCTAATTTCAACTAGTTTATTAAGTTAGCCATGTTAATTTCTTTAAGTGGTTTTAATGTTTTGGGAATCTTTATTTTAACATGCTGGGGAAAGCTTTGATGATATCTCCAAAACAATTTTAATTTATCTGTTTTGTACTTATCTAATAGTGTTTTCAATGGATCAGTTTAATTTAAACTGCTTTCTTTATATATATAAGGTGATAAGGTCATATCCCTTTTTGAAGCCTGACAATTTTACTCAAGAGATAGAACATCTAAAGGTGGTGATGTCTTCTTAATTGTTGATTTCTTAGTGCACATAACCATACAATTGTTTGATCTCTCAGAAATTATTAACCAGTTTCCTTCTGAAATATACTGCCCTTTAGGTATAATTTCATTATTTATCAATATTGTTTCACAATTTTGTTTAATTTTATGTTTCAAATCCAAAAATATGGAAATAACACTAGATTTACGATTTGAACAGTATAAATAGGACTATCAAAAGAACAATAGCGAATAGCAGGATTTGAACATCTTCCTAACTCTTGTAGAGTCAAGAGAGCAAATTGAGTTTTCTCTTTATTTATAGCTATAGCGTCTGATTCGAGGTCATATTTGGCTAGTACGGTAGGATCTTCCATATGTAGAATTGCTAAATTGTTCCTATTATATATATCTAGGACAGTTGTGGTGTCAACTAAAGGTACCGACACAACAACTACAATGTGTTCATCCTTGAAGTATGTAGCACAGGTCAATGTTTTATATAGGTCCTTAAGGTCATTCTCAGGGTCAAACGGCAAGCAAATCGAGGATTTAAGTTATCTTTGATTGATAAGAGTAATTGCCGAACTTGTAAAGGTTGTATGACAGGTGCAAATGACCCAGGGATAACATGTTCAATTGAATTTCAAGATGTTGCATTTTATCTTGTGCCAAAATAACCCAATCTTTAACATTGTCTAAAGTTTTATCCAATCGAATGCAAGTTTCCACGGCCAATTGTATCTTATTTCTCTGAATGGTCATATTTCCTATTGTAAGTATCATTGTTTTCAAAGAAGTCAAATTTTCAGTTAAATTTTTCGATTCATATTAATTTGAAGTCTATTATTTTTTACAATTGTGAGACTGGCATTTAAAACATGTTTTATCCTGTTTTGATTATTTGCCAAACTTTTGATATACCAAAAAGCCAAGAGAGAGCATTGCCTACAACAGGCAATAGAGCCCTCTTTCTTCGTTTCAGGTTTTGTCTGAGAGTCGAAATATCATTGAGTTACCTTGTAAAACTTTCAATTTGTTAATTTCGAATGATATCGTTATCGCTTGTTGAATTATGTTATTATTTACAAATGAAAACCTACTAGCTTCTTTTAGATCAGTAGTTAACTCTATCAAGTTAATTTTTTATTTAGTTTATTTAATATGGTTTTATATGGCGTGATTGAGATGTGAAAAGTGCGGTACAAATGATAGAAAAGACGGCGAAAAGGAACTTGGAATTCATGTTTGTATTCTTTCTCTGGGGAGAATAAATAAATTTACTACTTCTTCTAAATGGGATATATCTTAACGCTAATAAAACATTCAAATACCCAATAATTTGTTTTAATTCATCGTCAGAATAATTATTTTCAAATTTGGCATATCTTGCAAAATCTATCCAATGCATCTTCCTAATATAATTTTTTGTTGAGTCATAGATAACTTTGTTACCCTTAATGTACTTTATTAATGATGGTTTTATGGAATTTTCTTCTATCCCTAACCTAATTTTAATGTCTGTTTTTCTTTGAATTTGAATACATTCTTTTAATTCGGTAACTAATGGTTTTAAACGATCGGCCTGAATATATTGATAGTATTTCAAAATTTGATCTCTAACTAACATAGGTAATTGTTTTATTTCTTCGCAAAATGAATCTAAATGTTGGTCTACAGAGGACAGCTGTACAATTGACCATTTCTTAGCCCTATCCCTTTTTGGTAAGTCTAATGGTTTACGCCTCACCCATCTATTACTCTCAAAATAATAATAGCATCCTCTGTTTTCTGGATACATATTGTCTATTGCATCTCTACATTTTTGTTCAAAATATCTATAATTTATATCAAACTCTGTTACTATTTTTGCTTCAATGTTTGTTTTTGAAAAGTCACATAACGGAACATATACCTTGGCCTCGCCCAATTTACACTCTTCACACCTAGGAGTCCAAGCAGAATGTTCAAATCGGAATTCCTGATATCCGTTATCATGGGTACCTAATTTTGGAATGGCTGCCAACCCCATTGATAGAAACCTTAAAATTAACTCAATGTTTTGCCTATCCTGTGTAGGGGTTTTGACTTTTAAATATCGGCTAATTACAAATAATCTTGTACCCATATTTTACGACGATATGTTAATTTAAAAAATTCGAAGTGCCTTACTAGTCTCTCGTTTGAAGTTTTCTTACGACTATTCTTATTTTTGTTAATTACTTTACTAATGATGGCATAATTAAGAGAACTTCTTTTTGACGATAAATGGCTTTGTTTATTCTGGCTATTTTTAGAATTTCGTTATTTATAGGAACTTTCTTTTTATTTTGTTTATTTACATACTCATTGTAAATCTTTAACCTTAACTCTTCAGGTAATTAATTTACAAAATAATCTAAATCTGTTTCCTCGATGGTTTGGATTATATTATCGAAAATTAATTTAATTTCGAAATCCATTCAAAGAGTTGAGCCTTTTCTGTTCAACTCTGTCATTCTCCGAGACCTGTGAATATTTTATATTACTGTTTTAAAGTTTGCATTGTTTTACACATGTTATCAAAAACTGAATTTAATGTTATCAACATCCCTTTTAAGTTAGTGTCTATCTCGTCTACTAACTTTTTATGACCTTTAACCTCATTTATTTCTTTGTGTTCTGTATCATTATCATGTTGTGTTTGTGTTTCCCTATCTTCTTTTTTTGTATTTCTGTACATTCTTTATAATTCTGATAAAGGAATATCATCTTAACTATCTGAATCATCTCGAATACGTCGAGACCTTTTTACAATATGTTCACCTTTAACCTTATCAACATCTTCATCTGAAGATTCTGAATCTGGGGGTATTACATAGGTTGATTTTCTTAATGGTTTGTTTAGTTTGGCATGGGATATCTCCCAGTTATCTAGATAAGCTAACCTAAGATGTCTAGCGTGTGTTTTTGTTGTAGTTCCTGTCAACTGGATTTTAACTATAAAACTTAGAGGTCCTTTCTCTTCTATTATCCTGTAATGAGGTGTCCATTTATTATCTAGTTTACTAGTTTTCCTCTGATTTTTATATACACTGGGTCACCTACTTTAATTTGAACTTTCTGAGTACCCCTATCTGCATATTTCTTTTGTCTTTCTTTCGATTCCTATAAGTTTTTATGTACAAACATAAAAACTTTATGTCGCTGTTGTAATGCTATTTTATGTTGATCTTCCCCATTATATTTTCTTCTGGATTTAAGAATTGTATCTAATGGTAATATTACATCCCTGTTATATAACAAGTAAAAGGGCGAGAACTTAGTAGATTCATTTGAATGAAATCGAATTGCTGCTAATGTTTGATTTAAATATAAGTCCCAAGTTTGGACATCATTAGACATTTTCTTAGCCATTACGTCAAGGAGGGTTCTATGAAATGTTTCTACTTTGCAATTACTTTGAGGACTATAGTAAGATGTTGTGTTATGGTCTATATCTAACTCTTTGAGTGTTTCTTGTACTGCTTTATTTACATTTTCTGATGCGTTATATGTTTGTATCTGAAGAGGGCAGCCATATATTGGAAATATGTCTTCTAATACAAGATGGACTATATTATCAACTGTTTTATTGGGTACACTAAATACTTCTGGCCATCCAGAATATAGATCTATAAATGATACGATGCATTTGTTACCTGATAAGGTGACTGGGTATGGTCGTGATAGACGTAAACCAATTTTAGCGAAAGGATAGGGTGGAATATTCGTTTTCTTAGGAGGTGGATTTGTTTTTCTTTGACTTCTAGTTTGACACGTTACACATTGTTCTACATATTTGTTCAACTTTTTATACATTTTTGGGAACTAATATTTAGGTCTAATAATGTCATATGTTTTATCTACTGCCATGTGTCCAACAAAATCATGGTGTTGCTTAATGACAATGTTTTCTGGATTTTCAGGTATATACAGTCTAAGCTTTGGATCGTCTGAATCTTGTTGTGATAGAAAGTATAACAAATCCGCTATAACCATTAAACTGTTTTGTTCTCTCTTAGTGGCCCTTCCATTTTCCAATTAAACTTTAAGCTTTGCTATTTTCTCATCATTTTCTTCTTCTACTTTTATGTCTATATCCCCTGGTAGAACTATAAAGTCATCAGGTGAATCTATCTTACAGCTAGCGTATCTCTTAGGTATGAACTTATTTGAATTTAATACTCCTATTTCTAAGAATCTATCATCTATTTCTATCTCTGTATCTGACTCTGACTCAGAATTATCAATTGTTTTTTTTACTGTCTGGTATTCTTGACAACAAGTCAGCACAACAATTAAATCTACCTTCTATATACTCAATCTTACAGTTGTAACCTGCAATACTGAGAGCCCATTGCTGTATTTTCTTATTTTGCATTGGTGAATCTAATAGATACTTCAAAGGACGGTGATCCGTCCGTATCAAGAATTTGGCATCATGTAAATATAAGTCCAGTTTCTTAAGGGCAAAGGCTATTCTTAAACACTCCTTCTCTATTGTGGACCATTTTGTATGAGATTTACTTAAATTATGAGACAAATAATAGATAGGCTTTTCTTCTCTAGTATCTGTAATTTGCGTAAGACAAGCGCCAACACAAGTATCACTTGCATCTGTGTATAGCACATAAGGCTTGTTTGTATCAGGGTAAGCTAACAAAGGTACCACTGTTAAACTGTCTTTGAGAAAATCAAAGGCTACTTGACATTCTTTTGACCATTTGAATCTAGCATATTTTTAGTTAACTCAATTAAAGGCTCGGCTATCTTTGAAAAAATGGTATGAACCTGCTATAAAAACTACACATGCCTACAAATCTCCTAACTTCTCTTACATGTTTAGGTACAGGTAATGTTCTTATAGCTTTTACTTCCTTTCATTAGGTTTTACTCCCTGGTCACTAACAATTAAACCTAAGTATTCTATTCCTGTTTTAAAGAAGCTACATTTATTTTACTTCGTTTTAAAACCATGCTGCCTAATCTCATCAAACACTATTTGAATATGTCTAAGATGTTCTTCTTTTGAAAATATTAAAATGCCATCCAAGTAAGCAGTGGCAAAGTCCTCCCATTCTTGTAATACTATATTCATATGTTCTTGGAAGACAGCAGGAGCATTACTAAACCCAAAAGGCATCACATTAAATTGAAATAACCCTTTGTGACAAGAAAATGCTGTTTTCATTTTTACTATCGTCATCCATTTGTACTTGCCAATACCCACTCTTAAGACCTAAACTTGTAAAATGTTTTGCTTTTCCTAACCTAGCTAAGATGTCATCAATCAATGGTAAAGGAAAAGATATAGGTTTCACTATCTTATTTAAAGATCTAAAGTCTACACATATTCTTTTAGATCCGTCCTTCTTACCAACTACAACTAATGGCAAAGCCCATATTGACCTTGACCTTTCTATACTACCAGCATCTAACATTTCATCTACTGCTTTGTCAATCACTTGTCGTTTGTTAAGGGGCGTTATACGGCCTATTTCTGATTGGTGGATGGTATCCTGTATCTATTTTTTCATTTTTACTGTATTTGTATGTCCTAATTCTATTTTCCCAAAGAAATATTTGGGTTTTTTTTCTGCAATAAACTAAAAATACTATTTTTATACTCTGAAGGCGCATCAATATCTTTAAAAGAATCTTTATTTCCTACCGTATTTTCTGGACTGTTGATTCTCATCTATTTCTAAAGCTCTAAATTTCCCTATCACTTGACATCTTTTTAACCTATAATATTTGTTTGTTTGATTGACAACTAATACTGGAATATTTCTATTTCTTGTTACTTTTCCTATTGACTCTTGAACTACAAGTCCTGGGTCTCCTAAAAGACATCCATCATTGATATTTGATAGTTCAAAATTTTCTGTATTTCTCCTATTAAATGCCCTGTTTGTTTTAACAAAACATATTGTTTTAGTTTGTGGTCTTAATGTAGTTACATTTGACACTCTTACAATAGATGATATGTGGGTGCCATCTTCATATTTGACATAGTTTCTCCCTATTCTCAAATAACCTAGGTCAAAGTATAACCTTACTCCGTTTTGTCTCAACCAATCCCTACCAAGGATAAAGTTTCTGCTCAAACCATCTGTGACATAAAACTTGTGATTCATGGTCAACTTACTCATCGTAAATTTAATATTTACTGCACCTATAACCTTGAGTGACTGACCATTCACTGTCCTGAGATTTAGTTTTTCACTAATAACCCTAGCCTTGATTGGAAGATTTTGGAAGCACTTTTTACTAATTAATGAAACTTCTGCTCCTGTATCTACTTAAATTCTAAACTTTTGTTTTTGTATCCAAAGTACACATGAACTAGGATTTCCTGCCAAATGAATTTCATAACTTTGATCTAATGTATCACTTAATTTATTTGTCCTACTGTTTCCTAATTTACTACAATAACTACCACTCTCCTTATTGGCTTCCTTATAAGGAGAGCTTACTGGTTTTCCTGTTCCCTATATCGAAACCTTTGTTGTCCTAATTGTAGGGTGTTTTTTTCTGAATTTTGTTCAGTTGTTGCAGGCGGTACAGGAAGCGCCAGGTGCCTATTTGACTGAGGTGTTTTGTACTTTTGCATAGATGGCACCGGAATTGCTACCATTTGATTGTTTGGCTGAGCATGCTGGTATTCAAATTGTTGAGGTCGAGGGTTGAAGTTTTGTCTATTTTGATAGTTATTTCTATAATTTGCTCTACCCCTTCCACGATTAGATTAGATTACATTGCCAATATGGTACCCAATTTCGAGGATTGATTTTACGATTGGGACAATTTCTTTTGAGGTGACCAGTCATGTGACATACCCAACATTCTGCACCTAACACCCAGTCTGGTACTGACTGTTGGTTTTGTCCTTTTTGATTTACTTGACTTTCTCTGTGTATTTGATTTTTCGTCCTAATTTTATGTTGTTTATTTTTCTTAGCCTCTTTAACCTTTTTAACATGTTTATTTTTACTAATTGGTAATATTTGTGCGTTATCATCACTGTCACTATCGTCACTGTCAGATTCGTCCGCAGCATTTACATCTATATTTCTGGGAAAATTTTGAGTAGTATGACCCTTTATGCAAGTTTTTCATTATTTCTTAAATGATCAACTTCCACTGGCTGAATATCTCTATCATATTTTTCTGTGTTTAATCGGAATACATTTTGCGAACTTTCTAAAGTTAATGAAATTTTATCCCTGATATTTTGCTCACGTTTTGCTACTTTGACAGCAGCGTCTAAAGTTCCTGATTCTTCCCTAATCAATTTCATTTTTAGATAGTCAAATGTGACACCCTTACAAAATATCTATCAATTGTTGTTCTATTAAGTCTTTTGTGTTTTTGTTTTTTCTTTGTTCTGATGTATAGACATTTCAGATTGCCTGAATTATTCTTTCCCAAAACATTTGTACAGATTCATCTGTTTTCTGTTTTAAACCTCGTAATTTTGCCAATGCCTGCCTTCTATTTGTAATTTCTCCAAACTTATCCTTTAGTAATTTCTTTAGGTCCCCCCAACTGGGTAAATTTTCATTATTTTCTTGTTCTATCAAATACCTCCTAATAAAATCTGCTACTGCCCCTGAACATGTCACTAAAGCTACTTTTGGCATCTTCTCTACATTTAGCTCTACTAAGTTAGCATATCTTTCAATGTCAGAAATCCACGTTTTGAAATCTGCCGGTTTACCCGAGAAGTTTTAATCACCTGATACACAGGTACTGCCATAGCACTAGCCATATTTGAAAACTGTTTCATTATCTGATCAAATATTTGTTTCGCTTCATTATCATTTTTATTTTCTGTATTTTTAAATCCAAATCCTCCTGACAAACTGTAAAATTTGCTGTCTGATTCATTATTTTCTGTTCAGTTTTAAATAAGCTTTTCCTTTTAGCTTCACTTAAATCTTGTCTATACATTTGATTCTCTATATCGTCTAACTCTTGGCCAATTTCTCCTAACTTAATTTCACTTCTATTTTCTGCCATATTAATTTTAAATGAATTGTTAAAAATTTCACTTTATGTTTTGAATTGTTTGTTTTATATCTATATTACATAGTTAGATACTTTGAATTACTAGGGTTTTTGTTATTATTAGTTAACGAATACCTGCCCGTTGTATCTAAACTACTAAAACATTTAATTAAACTGCACCCAAATTAACAAAGTTTTCACTGTATTCAAACTATAAAAGTTTCAACTGTATTCTAACAGAGTTCTGACTGTAGCTAAACTTAATAAAAAATCTGACTATAACTTATTCAATACAGTACAATGTATATTAGTATTCAAACTATATATCAGACGGTTTTTACTGTAGCTAATTTGACAATGTTACAACTGTACCTACATCAAAAGTACAATTTTCACTGTGTAATATTCTCTGTATCTTAATTAACACAGTTATTACAGTATCTGAATAATTAAGTTATAATAAGTTTATTAAAACAGTATTATCTAAATTAACCAAGTTTTTTATTTTTCGTGTTTAACAAGGTTTTCACTGTATATAAATTCACAAAATTTTAACGATATTGCCTAAACAAGTTTTAAATGTTTACTTTAATAAAAAATAGGTTGTGGTCAAAATTAATAGAGTACCGAGAAAAGTAAAAGTCCTACCTTAATGTCCAGGTCACGGCACCAAATCGATTCTTGTAACCCACTAAGAATCAATATACAGTTCGTGATCGTATAGATTTTATTGAACAGCAAGTGTAACATCAATAACACATACAGGCTACAGTAGCTTGTGTCAAAATGGCGGTCTCTCTATGCTGGTCTCCCTTGCCTTCTAAAACCCTGGTGCTTATATACGAAGGTCAATTCCGAACAACATAGAACACCAGAATTCTAAAGATTTCTCCCGCATCAACAAAGAACCTGAAGAATGCTGGCGCTGTGCATATCAAAATCTGTCAAAGTTTCACCTTCCGTGACCTTTTTACACATTCAAAATTAGTACAATTTTAGTACATTATATTATTTAACATTATAATCAAAATGTGTTTACTAAGGATGATGATGACAGATATTGACCTATTTAACCTTGCAGCTGCAACAATTGCCGACATTTCATTTCGATATTTATTTTCGATGCTTATTATTAAGTTTAATCGAAATGGGTTGACAAGTTGTTCGTCCGAAACATAAATTCCATTGTGTAACTTAATCAGCTGCCCGCATTTCTCACTAACTACATGTTACGATTTATCACAGGCACATCGATTTTATTATCAGTTTATATTTATTTACAAGTTAATATTCTCTTTTACTTAAAGTATTTTCCTCCCGTACCTCATAGTGTTACAAGTTTCTCTGTCATGTACCTGCTATTTTTACACTTTTTCCCTGTGCCATGTCATTGTTATTGTAACACGGCTTCTCTTTGTTATTTCACTACCACTTTCGTTGCTACTGTTACACTGTTTTTCGGTTTGATGTCACTGCTACTGTTAAACTGTTTTTCGGTTTGATGTCACTGCTAATGTTACACAGTTTCTTGGTGTTATGTCGATGCCACTGTTGCACGATTTTCTATTTTATGCCACTACTTCTGTTACGCGGTTCCCTATGTTCTGTCACCAGTACTTTTACACGGTGTCTCTCTGTTATTGCATTGCTATTGTTTCACGGTTTTTCTGTGATATGCCACTGCTATTGTTACACGGTTTCTCTGTGTTATTTCACTGTTCCTGTTATTCGGTTTCTCTGTTATGTGCCT
Source organism: Atrina japonica (assembly GCA_030159075.1). Taxonomy (NCBI): domain Eukaryota; kingdom Metazoa; phylum Mollusca; class Bivalvia; order Pterioida; family Pinnidae; genus Atrina; species Atrina japonica. The sequence continues at coordinate 1,874,597 of BROG01000043.1, read as the reverse complement.
GCTATTGTTACACCGTTTCTGTGTGTTATCATTCCTATTGTTACACGGTTTCTCTGTTATGTCATTGCTACTTTTCTACGGATTCTCTTTGTTATTTCACTACCACTATGTTATGTCATTGCTACTGTAAAACAGTTTCTCGGTATTATGTCATTGCTACTGTTACACAGTTTCTTGGTGTTATGTCACTGCTACTGTTACGCGGTTTCTATCTGTTATGTCATTACTATTGTTACACAGTTTCTTGGTGTTATGTCACTTCTACTGTTACACAGTTTCTTGGTGTTATGTAACTGCTACTGTTTCACAGTTTCTTGGTGTTATGTCACTTCTACTGTTACACGGTTTCTATCTGTTATGTAACTGCTACTGTTACACAGTTTCTTGGTGTTATGTCACTGCTACTGTTACACGGTTTCTATCTGTTATGTCACTGCTACTGTTACACGGTTTCTATCTGTTATGTCATTGCTACTGTTACACGGTTTCTCGGTGTTCTGTCACTGCTACTGTTACACGGTTTCTATCTGTTATGTCACTGCTACTGTTACACGGTTTCTATCTGTTATGTCATTGCTACTGTTACACAGTTTCTCGGTGTTATGTCACTGCTACTGTTACACGGTTTCTATCTGTTATGTCACTGCTACTGTTACACGGTTTCTATCTGTTATGTCATTGCTACTGTTACACAGTTTCTCGGTGTTATGTCACTGCTACTGTTACACGGTTTCTATCAGTTATGTCACTGCTACTGTTACACGGTTTCTATTTGTTATTTCACCGCTACTATAATTACGCGGTTTCTTTGTGTTATTTCATTTCTCCTGTTATACGGGTTTTCTGTGTTATGTTAATGCTACTGTTACACGGTTTTCTCGGTGTTCTGTCACTGCTACTGTTACACGGTTTCTCGGTGTTCTGTCAGTGCTACTGTTACACGGTTTTTCGGTGTTATGTCACTGCTACTGTTACACGGTTTCTCGGTGTTCTGTCAGTGCTACTGTTACACGGTTTCTCGGTGTTCTGTCAGTGCTACTGTTACACGGTTTTCTCGGTGTTCTGTCACTGCTACTGTTACACGGTTTTTCGGTGTTATGTCACTGCTACTGTTACACGGTTTCTCGGTGTTCTGTCAGTGCTACTGTTACACGGTTTCTCGGTGTTCTGTCAGTGCTACTGTTACACGGTTTCTCGGTGTTCTGTCAGTGCTACTGTTACACGGTTTCTCGGTGTTCTGTCACTGCTACTGTTACACGGTTTCTCGGAGTTCTGTCACTGATACTGTTACACGGTTTATCTTTTATGTCATTGCTACTGTTACATGTTTATATGCATTATTTCACTGCTACTGTTACACGGTTCAGTGTGTTATATCACTGACCAAATTGGACAACATATTGAAATGACCAAAATAAACCGTCCAAAATATGTATTCAATGTGTTTACGGGTAACCTTTTAAAGATATTTTAAAAAGTATTTAATAAACAAGGGACTTTTAAAATAACACAGTCTGGGCGTTTATCTTAATTACGTACCATGTGACGCATCAATTCTAATTATTCTACCGCCACTCTTTAATATGTTGAAATGTTCGACAAGACTAGACCGAGATCTGATAGAAGGACAAATTTAGATATGAAATCATATGGCCAAATTCCAACAAACCGAAAATGAAAGACACTTCATTTTATGACCAAAGTAGCTAAATTTTAGCGGTGACAGAATATCCCATTTTACGATATGTCACAGCTAATCATTATTTATATAGTAGCAACTGGAATTTCTTATAGCATTATAAATGAATATGACAGAAGGGTTTTCGCTTTTTGGGGATGATTAACGCTTTTAGCAGATGCCAAATCTAATGTAACAAAATATGAATAAATGGTTTACTTTCTGGCATTCAAGATAAAAATATTTCATGTATATGATTAATAAATAAATTCATAATCAGTTTCACTCAGCCCACGGATTTCAACGTCTTTTGTGCATTAAAGATCACACATTATGATACCCTGAACGTTTTTATTATAATAATAATAATAATAATAGTAATAATAATAATAATAATAATATCAATAATATTATTGTATAATTATTATTATTATTATTATTATTATTTCACCTTGAAATGTTGGTATCAGACGTTCAAATAAGTTTTTCGATGCCATAAATGAAGTTACTATCTTTTTAATTGATGGGTATCATTTGTCATTCTGGAACATCACTCGATTGTTTACATTTATATGGAGATATATCTAGCCTAAGAAGTTCCAGAATTTTGTGTTTATACTATGGGCTGACGGCAATGCACTGATAATTTTTACGTGCTATGGCCTCCCGTGACGGTCTCACGGTGTTATTTCTCGTCCAAATGACCGTGACTTTAACTTGGCGAAGGAACATTCGCATCCATTCTTAAAGTATTTGATGTAAGATGATACTAGGAATCGAACCTGGAAATATATGCTTGCGAGTCGAACCCTCTAACACTTCCCTACTGCAGGCCGTCTTTTATTTCACCGAAATAGGACTTGAGGGGTAAGTAGATCAAGTGTAAACATCATAGCCCTGTATCTTTAGGTTCGGAAAATAAACAATCGTAATAATTCTTTGGTATGATAAAAATGAATTTGAAAAAAAAAAATTAAAAGATCAAAGCATGCGGGACATGTTGATCCTTTCAATCAACAGGCCCCAACCTGGTTCTGAAATCACCAAATTTACTCAGTACTCAAGCTCAACTTTAATTTCATCATTTTGACTATATAATCCTTGGTAAAACTTCTGGGTTTGAGTGATAAGGAAACATGTTATTTTTTTTTCATCATTCACGTATAATGTTTTACTGTTGCTTTAACCATAGTATAATTAAATTTCATAACTCTATTTCGATATTTTGATGTAAAAAATACTGGATATATAAATGAAATAACAAATTCATTCAGTAATTTTTTATTTTTTATATTTAATTTTATATTCAGTAATATCATATACCACATTATCCTCGTTTAAGACTTTTAAAATTAACACCAGGAAAATATTAACGTGGAAGTATTTTAGAATTTTTAATCATGGACACAGACATAATTTCAAAAACAAAACCAATATTACACACATTCACATATATTAAAAGTTGTTTAATAACTAGTTCTTATTCAGCTTTTTAGCAATCGATTTATTTCTAATGTCCCTTTGCTTTAACATACTCCACTACGAGGAATTACATATCAGCTACCGTTCATTGCGGTTTACAGTTTTTCTCCCCGTTATTATTCGATATCAATGCGTCTTCGATCTCGTTATGATTGGCACAAAGTTGAAAATAAAAGTAAATACAAGGCATGCGAAGCTTCTGTTGCTATGTTTATTTATTTATCTCCAACTGAAGAGCTCCGGTCATAACTTACGTCTGGACTTACCTTTATAACAGCGTTACGAGTAAAGTTACAACGTTTCGTAAAATGCTTTCTGTGCACATGCAAAAGCCGTCGTAAACTCTACGCTTACGTCTACGCCTGGATTTACGACCTTTAGTAAAACTAGCCACTGTAGCTTTTTGATATCCCTATGTCAATAATTGTCAGTAAGTTGTTTACACTGTAAATGAAATGTTCATATGTTGAACACGCACTGGCATATCTGATCATTTGTTGTGAGACATAAACACCATAAACAGGTGACTGGTGGACATCAGTACTTAAATGTGTAAAATTTACGATGGGAAATCCGAAATCGTCGCGTTTGTCGTTATCAATTTTCTGTGTGTGTATAGTACGTTAAATGTCCATGTGGCATTCATTTGTCATTTTTTTATAAATCTAAACTTTTTAGACAAAATATGATTCTGTGTATAGTAGATATATTACTTCATTTTAATTCTTCATGCTAATATGACACTTATCAGGTATCAGTAATACAGCGTATATCATTATTATATTTTGATTATTTATTCATTCCTACATACAAATTTCAGATCTAATGAAATTAAACTTTCAACTTAAGTATCTAGATTCTTAAATTGGGACACACACATTCATTTAAGGATTACTTTAACATCTTTTGCTATATACTGAAAGTTAACTGGCATGAGGCAGACCTTGTATTGCGCGGTACAGCAGAGTACACCTTGTATTGCACAGAGCGCAATACAAGAATGTGTAGTCTGCCTCATATCAGCTAACATTCAGTAAATAGCAAAGATGTTAAAGTTTATCCTTATAATTTGATTATAAACATTCAATACAACACGAAGAGGATACATAGTAGATCAAATGAGGATTTATTTTATTTTTTGAAAAAAAAAGTAATCAAATAGATATCAGCTGTTCAGCATTTAAGCGGGAAAATTAGGTAGTTACGTCCCATCACTATTGAAGATACTAGTACCGACAAACGTTATCGGTTATCACGTGGTTCTATTTGTACAAAAAGACCTCAGATCTAGACAGTTCTAAGTATTCAAGAGGTACGCAAGGTACCGTTGACTGAACCAACAGGTTACTACAATGAAACCCATAGCGAAAACAAAAGAAGTTAAACTGTGTCTTGATCTGATGACTGTTTTAACCCTTAGAACGCCACCGTCAAAACTTTTAAAAAGAGTGCCAGGTTTGAAAATGAACCTTAGATGATGATAACTACATGACGTCATAATAGTGCCTACGTACAATGTATACAAGGTGTTTTTTCGTTTGCGTTATGCATTAATCTTTTTCATTAATATATATTTAGTCATAAAAATATTTTTCTGCGGTAACACATTCAGATTTAATAAAAATAAATTCCAGTTTACACATATTTCTTAACGATTTTTAACATTTTAACATCATTTTTTATATACAATTCCATCGTAGAATTATTGCTTATTGTTCACTAACGTGTTGGGGCAGACAATGGGCGTGAACACCTTTTTTTTTACACAAGGTGCACTCTGTCCGAGCCATCTTCCGCCTTTCCCGGCGAGAGCACACGATGCAGTCTCTTTCGTTTCCACTATTCACACGTTTCAGCTGTGTTAAGATATTTCGAATCATTGTATGATTTCGTCTCTCAGTAGCGTTCCTACCATTTACACGACGTGTTTGCAAATGTACATCGGAAAGAACCTCTATGACTTCCTCTATAAATCTATGAAATGTTAATGATAAATAAATGGATAATTTATAATGCATAGGCCTAATAAAAACAATTGACATCTACTACCTCCGTAATCTGTTGATATGTGATGTTCAAAACGTGACGCAATCAGACTGATCTGCCAACACGGGATGTTGATTTCTTTTGACTATGAAAACATTACCGAGGATGGTTTGGCTTTTATAATCGAGAATGCATACTTATCTATGGGGCGCCGTTTTACTGTTTTATACCAGTTAATGATATCACTCTTTCGAATAACATCTATTCGATTGGGTGAAATCACCCATTGGGATACCGAATAAGTGATATCATCTATTCGAATAAGTGATATCTCCTATTTAAAAGATTGATATCACCTATTCGAAAGAGTGATATCACTTATAGGAATAAGTGATATCTCTTATAACAACGAATAAATGATATCACCTAAGTGATATATCTCTTTCGAATGGTGATATCACTCTTTCAATTTTCAATTCTTTTATATGTTATGGGGCGCCGTTTTACTTTTTTATACCAGTTAGTGATATTACTCTTTCAAATAGGTGATACCACTTATTCGAATAGGTGATATTACTCATTCGAAAAGGTGTCATCACTTATGTGAATAGGTGATATCACTTCTATAAATTCTTCAGTGATATCATTTATACGAATGAGTGATATCACCTATTCGAATGAAAGATATCACCTATTCAAATGAATGAGCGATATCACCTACTCGAATAAGTGATATCGCCTATTCGTTTTGTAAAGTGAGATCCCCTATTCGATTAAGCTCCCTATACAAAAATAAAATATATACCTGGATCTAACAAAAATGACTTGTGTCATCTTGGGCATTATAAAGTATATATGTTTTTATTTCGTTACATTTGGTCCAAACAATTATTTATGTTGTTTTAAGTTCAACCACTTTTAAAGCAATTTTGTGCGGAAATCTGACTCTAGTTAAAGCGATATAAGCTGTCACAATTACTGTTTTTGTCCCCTGATGTATAGTCGAGAATATGATAAAATATGTGTTCAAATACCTTGTCAAACACGTAAAACGATGTAAAAGATCTTTTCGAAGTTACTTGTTTTATTAGAATTTAGGTTTTCCCGTACCTTAAACAATCAAGCTGTATTTCCGTTTGCAGGAACCTTTCAGATAACTCTTGTGTATCGTAATTCGGTCAGGGGATCTCGGTTCTTTAAACAATCGAACTATGTTCAAGTCTGCCGATTTGTATCTGTTTTATATTTATTTTTGAAAATACAGGACAAGTTTTTATTGGAAAGTGCATGTATTATGTAAAATTAATGTTTTACAATCGTGCCGCCATGTCCGGTGGAGTTGGACAGTTCATGATCACGTGTCAGGAATGATGAAGTCGAGAATGCGATGGGACGAGTTAAAATGGGTCGAGACCACCCGATATACCTGGCACGTGGACAATTGTTTTGAAACGACGAAAAGGAAAAACTTTGCCTGATTTAGGTATGAAATGATAATGTACGAAAATAAATGCAAAGGGTGATAAGAATAGAATATGAGTATTAACTGCAATTAGCACGTGTTTATTGGTCTCTCGGTAATCTTCGTAAAAACTTACCGAAAGTTAATTTGCAATGCTCAAAGTATGGTGGACAAAAATAACTAATATTACGGGTTACGTCTGGCAAGATTGTTGTAATTTTACACACGCATTTGTTATTCTAACCATCAGATGGTCTCTTTGGAATATACATGAGATAGAATATCACATAAAATGGGCATGTAAATTTTTCACCGACGAAAGCTCACATCACTTTAAAAATCAAAGTCGGCGGCAGGGTTTCGGCGGCTCTGTCTGCTTTGAATGCTGAACTCTATCCAAGAAACATAAGTAACATTTATATGAATAAGTGACATCACCTATAAAAAACGTCTTTTTATAAGTGATATCACTGATTCGTACATTAAGTGATATCACTCTTTCAAATAGGTGATATCAATCTTTCAAATAGGAAATATCACTTATTCGATTAGGTGATATCACTTATTCGGTATTCCAATGAAGGATGAGTGATAGGTGAATAGATAAATGATACATAATAATAAATGACATCAATTACCCTCTTAACCTGTTGATATATGCTGTTCAAAACGTGACGCAATCAGACTGATCTGCCAACACTGGATGTTGATTTCTTTTGACTATCAAAGCATTACCGGGGATGAGTCCGTATCGAATGTTTGGCTTTTATAATCGAAAATTTAGTGATTTATTCACATACTTATCAACTTTCTTTCCTGGGATGAAATGTACACGATCTTTGTTTTTTTTTTTTTCATTTCTGAATGGACGAGCATACTGTAGACAATGCCCAAATACGAGCCCCGGATCCTGTGCTTCGGTAGGCTAAGTATCGGCCTTATCCGTCATAAAAACAACATGATGGCGCGTTAATGTTTTGTCAGGACTCCTGAATTATAAGATCTGTTATACTAATGTTGATATCATAAAACATGAACAAAAAGCGTAATGGTTTTATTTATGTTTTTGTTCGACAGGCATACTGTGTGCATGTAAACAGTGCCTTTGAAAGTAGTTCTTCTGCTCTGTAACGTCAAGGGGCTCGTGACGTAGCATTGTCAGTTGCAGTATACACAGATTTAATTTGCTTTGCTCCAGCCAATCAGTAGTATTTGTGTAATATTAAATTACACTTTGAAAATTTAATCCGAATTTGTCAAACATTTATGTAAAACAAATGTCACTGTTTTTTGTTGTTGTTTTTTTTTCTGGTTTGTTTGTTTGTTTGTTTTTTTTTTGTTTTTTTTTTTTCTGTACTGCTTGATAAACAAAGGGGAATAACTCGAATACACATTACATATTTTTAGCTTCCATTTTTATGTAAAATACTGAAAAGTTTCTTGAATATTTTGAAATGCAATACTCTAGTGTTTCTTACGTGATACATGAATTTCGGATTTCTGTAATCGATTGTGCCTTTAGAATATTGGTAAGAAAATTCTCATTCGAACTCTGCCTATAATGATTCTGATAAAAACATAAATCCATGCGCTCCTTAGAAAAACTGCATACATGTTTGGTTTTTAGAATGATTAACATGTCCTTTACAAAGAGTTTTTTGTTGTTTTTTATCTATCAAATATGTTCCTTCTCCTGTCCTATGTTCAGCGTAACCTGCAAATTAAAACCGACAAATTAAAATAGTATTACTTTGTCATAATGCGAGCTCATTTTCTGGTTATCAAAACGAAATATACGGATCTCAAACACGGAGAAATAATTGATACTTGGTTAGAAAACGTGCATAAAAATAACAACAACAAAGGAGTAATTCATAATGTATTCAAATTAAACTATTCCACAAATCAATTTATTGACATATTTTTATGTTTACTAAATCTAACAGAAATGATAGGGGGTTGACCGCATTTGTACATTTTTGAGATCTTATAGAAATAAAGCGACCCATTTCATTTCGTCAAAATCTGAGGGCGGACATTCAAGTTTTACAAAAGGACAAGAGGGCAAACATGCAATCGATCTGACCAAAATACGATATACAAACCAATAAACAAAACTATCATAACTTTGTAAAAACAACAAAACCAACCGTAAACCTATAAACAGACAAGTCAATAACCCATAAACAAACCATGAATCTATCAACAGACCAGTCATGAATCTATAAGCAAACCAGCCATAAACATATAAGCAAACCAACTGTAAGCCTATAAACAAACAAAAAAAACATAAACCTAAACAGACCAGTCAATAACCTATAAACAAAGCCATAGACTTATTAACAAACCAGACAGAAAAATGATTCAGTTTGTAACTGACCGTCCACGAGATTATATCGGGTTGAAAAATCCATAGAAGTGGAAGCTTATATGGACTTGAGCAACCCGACATAATCCGTAGAAGGGGAAACTACCATGAATTTGAGCAACCCGACATAATCCATAGAAGGGGAAGCTTATATGGACTTGAGCAACCCGACATAATCCATAGAAGTGGAAGCTTACATGGACTTGAGCATCCCGACATAATCCATAGAAGTGGAAGCTACCATGAATTTGTGCAACCCGACATAATCCATAAAAGTGGAAGCTAACATGGAGTTGAGCAACCCGACATAATCCATAGAAGTGGAAGCTTACATGGACTTGAGCAACCCGACATAATCCATAGAAGTGGAAGCTTACATCAATTTGAGAAACCCGACAAAATCCATAGAAGTGGAAGCTTACATGGACTTGAGCAACCCGACATAATCCATAGAAGTGGAAGCTTACATGGACTTGAGCAACCCGACATAATCCATAGAAGGGGAAGCTACCACGAATTTGTGCAACCCGACATAATCCATAGAAGTGGAAGCTAACATGGAGTTGAGCAACCCGACATAATCCATAGAAGTGGAAGCTTACATGGACTTGAGCAACCCGACATAATCCATAGAAGTGGAAGCTTACATGGACTTGGGCAACCCGACATAATCCATAGAAGTGGAAGCTTACATGGACTTGAGCAACCCGACATAATCCTTAGAAGTGGAAGTTTACATGAATTTGAGAAACCCGACAAAATCCATAGAAGTGGAAGCTTACATGGACTTGAGCAACCCGACATAATCCATAGAAGTGGAAGCTTACATGGACTTGAGCAACCCGACATAATCCATAGAAGTGGAAGCTTACATGAATTTGAGAAACCCGACAAAATCCATAGAAGTGGAAGCTTACATGGACTTGAGCAACCCGACATAATCCATAGAAGTGGAAGCTTACATGGACTTGAGCAACCCGACATAATCCATAGAAGGGGAAGCTACCATGAATTTGTGCAACCCGACATAATCCATAGAAGTGGAAGCTAACATGGAGTTGAGCAACCCGACATAATCCATAGAAGTGGAAGCTTACATGGACTTGAGAAACCCGACATAATCCATAGAAGTGGAAGCTTACATGGACTTGGGCAACCCGACATAATCCATAGAAGTGGAAACTTACATGGATTTGAGCAACTCGACATAATCCATAGAAGTGGAAACTTAAATGGACTTGAGCAACTCGACATAATCTATAGAAGTGGAAGCTAAAATGGACTTGAGCAACCCGACATAATCCATAGAAGTGGAAGCTTACATGGACTTGAGCAACCCGACATAATCCATAGAAGTGGAAGCTTACATGGACTTGGGCAACCCGACATAATCCATAGAAGTGGAAACTTACATGGATTTGAGCAACTCGACATGATCCATAGAAGTGGAAACTTAAATGGACTTGAGCAACTCGACATAATCTATAGAAGTGGAAGCTAAAATGGACTTGAGCAACCCGACATAATCCATAGAAGTGGAAGCTTACATGAATCTGAGCAACCCGACATAATCCATAGAAGTGGAAGCTTATATGGACTTGGGCAACCCGACATTATCCAATAGGCAGTTAATAAAAAACCTGTTTTAGTTTGTCGAGGAATGTATTCTCATATAGTAAATGTCTTTGATTTCTATTGTACACACAATTATAGTGTTCCGTATCATCCGTCATTTCCGTGTCTTGTTTGTTAACGACTCTCCATAAAATCATTGACGGCAGCCACATGATTCTTGATACCCAATCAAATGGCGACATTTCAGTCCGAGGCAACACAAAAACCTGTAAAAACCAGCCATGAATCTGTAAACAGATCAGCCATAAACCCATAAACAGACAATCTATAAAGCTATAAACAAACAAACTGTAAGTCAATAAACAGAACAATCATGAACCTACAAACAAACCAACCATAAACCTATAAACAGACCAGTCAAAAATCCTATAAACAAACCAACAATAAACCTATTAACAAACTCACCATAAATCTATAAGAAAAACCTCCAAAAAAGACTATAAAAATTCGATATAAATCTAGAAAAAAAAATTCACCATAAAAAGTTACCCCCATAAATCCTATCTATGAACAAACTCACCATAAATCTATAAACAAGCTCGTCATAAACCTAAAAACAACCTCACCATAAATCTATAAAATAATTCATCATAAATCCAGAAACAAAACCAACTATATATCTATGAACAAACTCACCATCAATCTATAAACAAACCAACCTTAAATCTATAAACAAACCAACAATAAATCTAAAATAAAGCACATCTCACCCATAAATCAATTACCAACTATAAACATAAAAACTCATATCTAAATCGTAATAAACTAGAAACAACCCTCAGGCCATAACGTCCACGTAGCACATAAACCATCCCTAGTAACGTCCACGTATTAAACTAGAATCAGATCAGTACCTATTAACGTCCACGTTTAAACTAGAAACAGACCCCCAGTCTATTAGTATCCTATTGAACTAGAAACAGACCCGTCAGTATCCTATTAACGTCCACGTATTAAACTAGAAACAGACCCATCAGTATCCTATTAACGTCCACGTATTAAACTAGAAACAGACCCGCCAGTAACCTATTAACTACCACCTAACTAGAAACAGACCCATCAGTATCCTATTAACGTCCACGTATTAAACTAGAAACAGACCCGTCAGTATCCTATTAACGTCCACGTATTAAACTAGAAACAGACCCGCCAGTAACCTATTAACTACCACCTATTGGACTAGAAACAGACCCATCAGTATCCTATTAACGTCCACGTATTAAACTAGAAACAGACCCGCCAGTATCCTATTAACGACCACGTATTAAACTAGAAACAGACCCGCCCATTAACCCGTATTAACTACCCGCCACTATTAACTACCATCTATGGACTAGAAACAGACCCCCTATTAACGACCAGTATTAAACTATTAACGACCAGCCAGTATCCTATTAACGACTACGTATTAAACTAAGAAACAGACCCAGTAATCTATTAACTACCATCTATTAAACTAGAAATAGACCCGTCAGTAACCTATTAACGACCACGTATAAAACTGGAAACAGACCAGCCTGTAACCTATTCAGTAACCTATTAAAACGAAAACCTATTAAAACACATATTAAAATATAAACAGACCAGGCAGTATCCTATTAACTACCACCTACTTAACTAGAAACAGACCCGGCAGTAACCTATTATTACACTAGAAACAGACCCGCCAGTAACCTATTAACTAGCACCTATTAAACTATAAACAAACCAGCTAGTACCCTATTAACTACAACCTATTAAGGTATAGACAAACCAGCCAATACCATATTAGCTACCACCTATCAAACTATAAACAGACCACTCAGTAAACTTTTAACTACCACCTATTAAGCTATAAACAAACCAGTCTGTAACCTATTAACTACCACCTATTAAGCTATAAACAAACCAGTCTGTAACCTAACCTATTAACGACCTGCCTGTAGTATTAAACCACTTGGAAACAGACCAGTAACCTATTAACTACCACCTATTAAATTCAGTCATTAACCTATTCAAACTTTAAATAGGCCACTCCATATATAAAACTAACAACCCGGCATACCTATCAACATACCTATTAAACTAGAAACCCGGCCAGTATCCTATTAAACTATAAACACCATCTGTAACTAACTAACTAGAAACGATAAACAGACCGTCCAGTAACCTATTTACAACTACCCATCAGTATCCTATTAACGTCCACGTATTAAACTAGAAACAGACCCGTCAGTATCCTATTAACCGTATTAAACTAGCACCCCAGTACCTATAACTACCACCTGGACTAAACAGACCCATCAGTATCCTATTAACGTCCACCTAAACTAGAAACAACTCACAACCTATTAAGGTATAGACAAACCAGTAACCAACTACCATATTTAGAAACAGAACAGTATCCTATTAACGTCCACGTATTAAACTAGAAACAGACCCGCCAGTAACCTATTAACGAAAACCTATTAAACTAGAAACAGACCAGCCAGTAACCTATTAACGACCACGTATTAAACTAGAAACAGACCAGCCAGTATCCTATTAACGACCACGTATTAAACTAGAAACAGACCCGCCAGTAACCTATTAACTACCATCTATTAAACTAGAAATAGACCCGTCAGTAACCTATTAACGACCACGTATAAAAATGGAAACAGACCAGCCTGTAACCTATTCAGTACCACCTATCAAACTTTAAATAGGCCACTCAGTAACCTATTAACAACCACATATTAAAACCTGCCTGACCAGGCCTATTAACTACCACCTACTTAACAAGACCCGGCTTTAAATCAACAACTCAGTACACTATTAACAGACCCGCCAGTAACCTATTAACTAGCACCTATTAAACTATAAACAAACCAGCTATTAACCTATTAACTACAAACACTATAGGTATAGACAAACGCCAATACCATATTAACTCCTATCAAACTATACCACTCAGTATAAAACAAGCTATAAACAAACCAGTCTGTAACCTATTAACTACCACCTATTAAGCTATAAACAAACCAGTCTGTAACCTATTAACTCCCACCTATTAAATTAGAAACAGACCTGCCTGTAGCCTATTAACTACCACTTATCAAACTTTAAATAGTAAACCTATAAACACCACCTATTAAAGTATCTGTAACCTAACAAACACATATTAACGTATAATCCTATTAACTACCATATATAAAACTAGAAACAGACCCGGCAGTAACCTATCAACAACCTATTTACAACAGTAACCCTACCTCATATTAAACTATAAACACACCAGTCTGTAACCTATTAACTACCACCTATTAAACGATAAACAGACCGTCCAGTAACCTATTTACAACTACCTATCAATATAAACAGACCGTCCAGTAACCTATTTACAACTACCTATCAAACTATAAACAGACCGTCCAGTAACCTATTTACAACTACCTATCAAACTATAAACAGACCGTCCAGTAACCTATTTACAACTACCTATCAAACTATAAACAGACCAGCCAGTAACCTATTAACTAACACCTATTAAACTATAAACAGACCAACTATAAACCTATAAACAAACTCACGCGACCACAAACGAAAAATCCACATATTATATCTGGGACATATTAATGCCATGACCAATTTATCTAATTTCAATAAAAAAATTATATTCATTTGAAAGGCGATATATCCAGGTATCCATAAAACCAGCTAAATATAGAAATAAACGTGGTCTAATTAAATTTTAGTTAGGTCCATACATGTTTTTCATAAGAAAGTTATAGCAAATGTATAACAAAAAGTCAGGCACTTGAGAAAAAAATTGTCTTTTGATTTCCAATTACCACAAAACACATAATTACTTATTATACAGTAAATTCACCTAATTAACTCAGGAGCAGACCTGGCTCCGTCGGTAGCGCCCTCGACTCTTGATCGTGAGGTCGCGAGTTCGAGTACAGCCGGCGGCAGGCTGGTTTCCTGTCCTTTTGATGAGACAGTAAAACCGAGATCCCGTGTCACAGTAGGTGTCAGCACGTTAAAGAATCCTCATTGCTCAATGGGCGTAAGTGCTGACCATATGCCAAAATTTTAAGCCCTTCACCGGCATTTGGTAATGTCTCCATATGAATGAATGGTTCTTGAGTGGGACGTTAAACAGCAATAAATAAACAAACAAACAAAACCTTAATTAACTAAGGCTTAAATTACTATAATTAGAGCTTAGTACTAGACTTTCACATTATGACTTTTAACTACATGAATATATATTTTTTAAATCTCTGGGTGTGACTGAATGAAAACAATGTTATAATTTTGGTTTTATTCACATTTGGTCAAATGTGTGATTTTTCAGATGATAAAAAAATGAAAACTACCTGAAGTATGGAACTCCAAATATGAGTATGTATTTAATATTATAAAGATAATACCATAGTTATAATGCCCAGTAAGATCGTGTCTGACAATTTTACTTCATCAGTTGCGCCCAAGTTTAAAATAGACGTATTGTATCTAAAGAGAAAGTGGTACCATAGAAGGTTAGATAATAACTATTATGTATAGCCAAATAAATGCCCAGGACGATCCGTCTCTGCCAATAGTACTTCATCAGTTGAGCTGTAGAAACTATGATCTAAAGATCAGAGTTTCGACAGAAGAAAGGTGGAATGAGACAGGGTCTAAACTACTAAACCTAATATAAATTTATATTTTATTATTGGACTGCTTATTCAAATATTATGAATCCAGATTTGGACTGTTTGGTTGACAATATTTCTGAAATTGCTGCGTAATCAACTTCATCTTCCCCATTTAATCTGCAATATTTTGAAATGGGTTGTATCATTGTATGAATATGTATACAGGTGAAACTGTCGAACACTAACAATCTGCTATTACTTACCTGGATGACTTACAGCTTTTCTTCTACCTTTGGACTTGTTCCATGTACATTTAGGATCGCCCATTTCCTCTCCATTACTGCGCCCATCATCATCCGAGTCTAATTCGCAAATTGCTTGCCATGTTTCATTTGCATTTGACTCACGATAGTGCGTCTGAAAATCCTTTAAAGAAAAATGAATGGAAACCATATATAATATTATCCTAAACTACATCTTAACATCTGTGTCTAAAAATAGCAGCCATTCGGAGATGTTAAATTGCACAAGGATGGTTATTTTTATATCATATCACTACTACTTCATATTGCCATTTATGCCTAAATTCAAATGAAAATTTTATGTACAGACAAAAAAGACAAAAAATAGGAATTTATCTATCCATCTTTTATTTTTTCGAAGCAAATCATAGGCTGAGTGGATGAAGCACTGCGCTTAAAAATTTGAATTATCTCACCTCTGGTCAGTGCGTGGTCGAGCCACGCTTGATTCGATTTTTTGTGAGAAAGTTTGTGGTTTCTTCCGTGGTATACTGAACTAGGGTTTTCCCTTCCCCTCTCCCTACACGAAATACTACCACACCTTAACATACCATTAAGATCATCTGTTCGGTTGTTGTTGTTGTTTTTTTTTTTGACAGAACCGTAACCCGCGGTTAGGGAGATAACATATATTTTCACATATGAAAGGGAATTTTGTAATCCCACTGAGGGTTCTTCATAACAGAAAGAATACCTTTGTTTATATTTCATCTAAATACCGTTTTATGCTGTGATATTAGTAAAAGAATATAAAAATCACATAAACCAAAGTTCCAGGTAGTCGAGAAGACAATAAATTAATATAAAAATATCGAAAAAACGTGGACCCCCGAAACAAAGGAGTCTTTTATGTGTCCATGACAATATGATATGGTCTGTATTTCAAAATAGACTCTACTGTCACCAACTCGAAACGAATTATTAATAGTATGAGGCGAACCGTCTCGAAGAGTTTAGAAACCGAAAATGTATTATGTCTGATCTTACTCTATGAGACTTTATATAAAGCATAAGATATATTTATACAATATACAATACATGTATGATATGAAAACATATATTAGTTATAGCTTTTTTTTTCATTTCAGAATAAACAATTCATTTATATCTTGAAATAAGTGTTCACGGCCCGAAGTCACATAATTTACTCTATACTCAAGCTCAACTTTTATTTCATTTTTTGACTATAAAATTGTTTATAGAACTTTTGGATTTTACTGATTAGGAAACATATTATTATTTTTAATCATTTACATATATAGTTTTGCGTCACACTTATGATTTTCCGTTAAAAAACGAATAAATACGTTGAGTACGGTACTCAAGATTTGAGTACGTACTCAAACATCTTTATTAATAATCCTGAAGTTTTCTTCAAATGGGCAATGATTTTTATCATTACTTACAACTGTATGCCATCAATATACAAACATGTCCAATTACAGAATAAAGTTAGCATGTTTTTACCTTAAAATCGCTTAAAGTTAGTAGAGCTTGAGTACTGAGTAAATTTGGTGACTTTGGGCCCAGGTTCGTATAATGCCACAATGCTTTATTGTTAATATAACTTAATTATCTCATATCAACCGTTATTCAACCACAATATGCAAATATTTTCACTAAAGATTTCGAGTCACTCATTGAATATTTTTTCTTATCACGACGCTGTCATTTATTTAGATCTATTCATAAATTTAACATTAAATATTCAGTCTGCAAAATTATAATTATGTGCATTTCCGTCTTTGTTACTTAATTTTCACGAGGAATATTATCACAAAGGTTTCGTTCTATTCCTTGGGAGCTTGGAAGGCTTAAAACCAATACTATTATTTACTTTTTACCGTAATAAGTATTTATTGTGCAAATATGTTTTGTTCACAAGGATAATTTTATATCTAAGTTCACAAATATATATCAGAATGGTGTAAATTATATATATATATATATATATATATATATATATATATATATATATATATATATATATATATATATATATATATATATATATATAAACTAAAATAATTAACTATAAAAGATAATGATAAAACGTACCTTTCCGAAAGGGTTTAATATTACAAAGCGTGCAGTAGAAACTACATACTTGTGAAAACCACATCCTGCGTGACCTGAGGCAGATATTTTGTAATCCGCTAGTGATCCATTATTACACCAAACAGGAATTTCCAAAGCTGGCAAATCGAACATAAAGCGGGGAAAACAAAACCCTAATCTCAGGAAAGGTATGGAAAAGATAGTGATAAACAACAACATGTCAACGCAATTGCTACTGTAGTATAGTGTTCCAGTGCTAGCATTTGCAAAACGATTATGAAGACTCGCAATGACGTAAAGATTTGAAAATGATTTATGGCTCATTATAAGATCTAAATACATTGTTATTATCGCCCTGAATATCAAGTAGACAATGTATTGACCTCAATACACTCAAACCGTATATCATAATGATATACAGAATATGAATGCGTGTGTGTGTGTGTGTGTGTGTGTGTGTGTGTGTGTGTGTGTGTGTGTGTGTGTGTGTGTGTTACTGACTGTATATGTTGACTCAATGATAGTGTTAATCTTGTGTTTATTTTTGCTATGAATGCAGTTACTCATAAGACGTCAAACAATGATGTAACTCCATCCATAAGTTGAGATCTCTCCAACCCCCAAACCGTATCCGGGCTTATATGTGTTGGTTATTGACTGCATATGTTGAAATATTGACGCCCGAGTCTTTATTTGCGCCACAAATGAGGGCGTAAATATTTCTACATATACACTCAATAACATTTTATTTGTATTTCCCTATCTACGATCATATATAATTAATAACATTTTATTATATATCCCTATCTATCCTATATATCAAGCACACACGCTTCATACTTAGACATTTTACTTAATATAAACACAGACGGGACATTAGCAACTAAGCTATACAATAAACGCGACGATTTCGGCTTTCCCATCACAAATTTTCCACGTTTAAGTAGTAATATCCCTTTGTCACCCGCATATGGAGTTTATATTTCACAAATGATCCGATATGCCAGGGGGTGTACAACATATGAAGATTTCATATACAGAGGTAAACTACTCAGTGACAAATTATTGACACAGGGATATCGAAAACCGCGTTTAATGTCAACGTTCCGCAAAGTTTATGGCCTGTAAAATAATCTTGTTTGCGACTACTCTGTTTCACTAAGTGAAATGTTGAGTTGCCTTTTCTTT
The DNA here is from genome assembly GCA_030159075.1 of Atrina japonica. NCBI lineage: Eukaryota > Metazoa > Mollusca > Bivalvia > Pterioida > Pinnidae > Atrina > Atrina japonica. Next base: position 1,855,828 of record BROG01000043.1, on the reverse strand, counting down.
GGCGGTTGTTGAGACGTCTGTACCAATTGTGACGAGGATACACTCCTCACGTATTTTATTGGACTTGACTGTGGACTCACAGCGGGTGTGACCGGTCGACAGGGGATGCTTACTCCTCCATGGCACCTGATCCCACCTCTTGGTTTCCAGAGGTACACGTTTGTCCATTTTTACCGGATTTGTATCTATGTCCTGGACATTCTATTGATTTATACTTTGGTATTTGAGATTTTTTATAACTAATGACATATACAGTCAATAACATTTTATTATATATCCCTATCTATGATCATCTACAGTCAATAACATTTTATTATATATCCCTATCTATGGTCATATACAGTCAATAACATTTTATTATATATCCCTATCTATGATCATCTACAGTCAATAACATTTTTATTATGTATCCATATCAATGAGCATATTAAAAAAAACTTATTTAATATAGAATAATTCACAATAAATTCAAATATTTACCCACAGCAATCACTCATATATATATATATATATAGATAGATAGATAGATAGATAGATAGATAGATAGATAGATAGATATGTGTGTGTCTGTGTCTGTGCCATGATGTTTTCATTTCATTAAAATTTGTATCCTAATCCATGATACACCACTCCAAAATCATATTAAAAAGTTAAACCTAGTTTTTCTCAGTTAACCCAGTTTTTCTTCAGTTAAACCAAGTGTTTTCAGTAACCCACATTAACTAGAGGAAAACTAAGTTTGACTGGGATATACTAGGTTTAACTGCGCCAAAATGATTAAAACTATTTTTCTCAAGAAAAATTTTCACAGAGAAAAACTAGATTGAACTGCACCATAGTCATATTAATGAATATTAATATAATTTTGGCGCAGTTAATCCTCGTTTTTCTCAGTTAAATCTATTTTGACTTCAGTTAATGTGGGTTACGAGAAAAACTATGACTAACTGTAGAACATGAAAAAGAACTCGTAACCCACTTTACCTGGAGAAAAACTAGATTTATTTCAAGAAAAACTAGGATTAACTCATTCCTGTAATTTCGGCGTGCTTCATCAGTTAAACTTAGATTATTTTACTGTTAAACCTAGTTTTTCTTCAGTTAAACATAGATTTTCTGAGTAACCCACATTAACTGAAAAAGCTAGGTTTACCTAAGAAAAACTAAGTTTAACTGCGTCAAAATCACAAAAATTAGTTATTTCTTGGAAAAATAGTTTAACTGAGAAAATCTTTATTTAACTCCACCACAATCAAATTAATGGGTATTTGGCGCTGTTAAACCTATTTTTTCTCAGGTAAACTTAGTTTTTCTCTAGTTAATTTGGTTTACGAGAAAAATTAGGATTAACTGGAGAAGAATTAGGTTTAATTCGTCACCCACATTAAGTGAAAAAACTAGGTTTAAATGAGAATAAATATGTATATCTGGGGAAAACTAAGTTTATCTGAGAAAAAATATATTTTACTTATTAACGTGATTTTTGCGTGTCATACCAATCCCAATCCACAGTTGTTGTAGAAATCTCTCTAGGTTGATTTACTTGAGAACTGCCCACTGTTTTGAATGGGATGTTTTCGTAAGAAAATCCTGAGTATTCAATCACACTTTCCAGGGTCACCCTTTTCATTGTTTGTTTTGATTGAGATTCTGTAATTTGCTAACTTCGTGTATCAATTTTGCCTCCAATCACTGATGTTGAGTGGATCCAATGGAACATGAACATCCTCCTTCATTGTTAGGTCATTCTTGTCACCAATAGTGCAAACATTCGTCGGGGTTTTGTAAGGCTGAGCTGGGTTTGTAGTACACACAGTAGCTGTAGCTTGGCTCACTGTTTTCAGTTTTGTTTGATATCAGAACTCTAAATATATAAACTAGGTTTTAACTCAATTATGTGATTTTGAAGGAGTTCATCGCCTGATCATTACTTTATCTATAATTGAAACCTTAATCTAACGCTTTTATCTAATTCAGGTCAGTCCATATCAGCGTGTTTCATTATGGGTGAACAAGTAAAGTTTAAACTTAACAATGAACTGCAATTGGTTGCTAGAAATTAAATTCCGTATGCTTCCATTCGTATCCTCTTGTCTATTTGCAGCTCTGGGCTTCCGTTAAAACATATTTGTTTGTTGTTGTACACTAACGACATACAGATTAACTTGTCTAAGAGTTGAAGGACATTTCATATTTTGTTTAACACTCGAGGAACAAAGACAGCAATACTGATTGGAATATTTGTTACAATAATGAAAACGTGTATATCGATATATTTCCATTGTCATCATCTTACAAATACAAATCTTTAAATAAGATAACGAAAATAAATTAGAATATTTTATTACAAAATGAATTCATCATTCATAAATTATACAAAAACAAAGTCGTGGAAAACGTATCTAGTAATACACAAATATATAGATGTATATGCTACAAATCCAATTATATTAAATGAATGAGGATAGCTGACGCTCTGGTTGCTTTTATAGCTTTTACCATGATAATCTATCAGTTAATTGAAATACTTGTTTACACACACACACATAAACACACAATCACACACACACACACACACACACACACACACACATATACATATACATATATATATATTTTATATTGCAGTATATAAATAAAATCACTCTGAGGTAAAGCATTAAGTATAAAACTGTAAAAATGAAATTACGAAAATATATAACATCTCAATGTGTTATCAAAAATTGTTTGTGTGTAAAAACAAAATTGCATAACATATATAAAAATCATGCATAGTTACATTTAAAACACATCCATCCATTCTTCCATTCATCCATCCATCCATCCATCCATATATTTACATACAATTACATACTACGTTTTTTACTAATATGAATAATCCATACATTTATATATCATTATAAGCCTATATAATTCATGCCGTTGTTTGTTTTTTTAACTGTAATAAGATAATAAAAACTAGCGCTTTCATTAAAGATGTATTCGGATTTCTGTCAGTGCTGAAATTACTTGGAAAACAGGTTCCTGATTGTATCCTTGCATGCCAAAAATTTATGGTAACCAACAATTCGAAAGCCTTTAGTTGTGTTATTTCCATCGATGATTCTCTTTTCACGGTAACCTGAAAATAAGCAACAATAACAAGGAATTAATTTATATGAAAATGCGTCCGTGCAGTGTAGTTATCATCAAAATCGTCGTCGTCGTCTTCATTACTATTATTATAGTTATCATTATCATTGTTACAATTATTATTATTATTATTATTATTATTATTATTATTATTAGTGTTTTTGTTATTATGTTAAAATTTGATCGAAAGTTAAAAGTAAAGAAAGCCAGAGAAATTCGATGTAAGATTTCAATTGTTCAGTTGAATACAGTTCTTATTTACAGGATAAGCTGACAATCTGACATGAGAAGAAAGATTGAAAAATGTTAACACCGTATATACAGTACCTGGATGTGATTTTGCTATTAACCTTGGACATTCAGTAGCATTTTTACAAAGTGTCCATTCGCACTTCGGATCTCCCAGTTCCTCGCCGTTACTCATACCATCCCCATCCGAGTCCTTATTACATAAATCTTTCCATATATACTCCAGCTTCCGAAAATGTTTCTGAAAATCCTGATAATAGTAGAAAAACTAATTAATTTTGATGAAAGTTATCATTGTTTTACAATTATTCAAAGCGATGTATAGTGAAATAATAATTGAAATATTTATTGACAGTATAACTAAGTACGTGAATTTTATTCTATAGATGCGCTAATAAATAAATAAAATATTAAACTGACAGCAAATAAGAACATTAATGTCTATTTATATGTTGCTAACACCGAGATAAATAAAAATTCTTACTTTTCCGAACCTATTTAGTCTCATGGTGGCGAGGTGACCAATAGATTTCGTCCTTTCCGTGTCTTCCTTTTCACCACAATGAAGAGGGACATCATCAACTGGGATATAATCCCGATAAAATAAGAAACTTTGGGCAAGGTCTGTAAAACAGACCGAAAGTATAAGAAATACGTTTACAGTATTCATTTCGGCAAGTGATATTCATTATCAGAACCATTGTGTGTTTATATATATATATACATATATACTTGAAGACTGATTAACATACGTAAATGTAAATGTCATTGCTAGCGTGACTGTGAAAACAAATGCATTTACGTAGTTCTTACCTCAGTAATGATTAAATACATACATCAATCTATTTGTAGAATATCACCGTTTACCTCACTGTACTGTTTTTATTTTGTTTATGTTTTTTATTTGTTCTCTCATTTAATGTAATAATTGTTTTTTATCTGACATTTCGTATTTATTCATTTAATTCATTCAAAAGTATTTCAGGAATTTAGGCCAATTGCTGGCGTTGTTTTGATTGCAAAAAAGTAAGTACGATTTTTATTTTTTACAAACTATAACACAGTAAATAACTATAAATACAGTTCACCCACCTTTCGTTTTCCTGAATCTTGGCGGTATAACGGGTTTGGCAATATATCTAAGTTTTCTATTCGAGATGTGGTCGTTTTCATCTTGACATGTCTTTTATCCCTGTTGTATATCATATCCTGTTTACAACTCATATCGTAAATTCTGATATTTTGTCCACTGTTTAAAATTGGACAACTTTGCCACCCTATTAAAATGCCAAAATTAAACTATCCAAAATATGTAACAGTACATGTTCGACGGCCGGAAAATCTAGATCTGTTTCTTACATTAGCCCGGAAACATTTAACATTCGTCGTTCTTGTTTAAAATAACAGTTTGACAGGCTGGTAATACAAAGGCTTAAAGTTTATAGATCTCATCTACTCATAATTATTTCCTGAGCGTGATAATTGCTGTGTAAACACACGAGGTGTTTATATTTTCCAACTCTCACGGCAGGGTGACATTCGTAAGCTGGTCCCCGTCTGACTTCTACACGTTGTTCATACAACCGGTTGTCAGTTTATGACACTCGATATACGAGTTATATCCCTTTGCAGTCGAAGCATGAAGTAAACAAGTTACCGTCGGCTAACAGTTTTACTCACACCTTTTTTTTCATCTGGACTGGCGATATGTTCTAGGGATTTAACATGTATAAAATGACCATTTGTACCACATCGCGGTATGCGAGTTTTGGCGTTACAACGAGGGAACTGTATGGGAGGAAATCCGTTCTTCAAGAAAAAGAGGCGTTATGCGGGTTTGGCGTTATAACGGAGGGCGTCATAACGGGGATGAACTGTATGTATTTAGATATTTATCATTTAATCAAAGATTGTAAAAATAAATATCAATCCAAATAAAACATTTAATAAATAATTGAAATCGGAAGTGTGCGTTCATGTCATAATTTTCATTATGATAGATCAAGGAATTGATCAAACTTCTCCTCTGATGAAAAAACATATTTCTATTAATACTATACATCAGATTCCAAATTCAAAGTTTTAGTTATCTATGCGGATTTTTCCGGATCATGACAGATTTAATTTAATCCGTGTTTAAACCTTTTTTCATAACAAACAACAAACTAACATTTTCCCTCTTTGATCTTGTTAAACAATGTGAAATACCCTCTCAGGAATGTTAGATAGAATTCTGGAGCACGGACATATACACTTTCGCCAATCAGATCTCAAACTGATGGTATTTTCAACAAGCTTGACCTTTCCACCTAACTCAAGAGGTTTCCCGTTCGGAATTTGCAATTGTTCTTCATGTTGTTGGGATCATTTATATCTAAGTTATTGTATTATAATGTACTTAATTCTACATTTTTACTCTTTGCATGTCTTTATATATATTTTTTAACTAATATATTCTTGATGACTGTTGTCATATCATATCCAGCGCCTTTGTTTAAATGTAATCGTGTAATTAATTGTGTCGTCTTCATTTTTTATTTTGTAAAATATTCATGTTACTGGAACGTAGATAACAGTTCCTATTGAATGACAAAGAATGACAGATATGTAAGTTCCAATAGCTGAAATAAATTATCTGTCACTTGATTTCTATCTCTCATAATTATCCAACTAATCGAGAGAATGAAATTATTAAAATAGGGTAGAAATGATCGTTTGCATTGTTAACATTATCTCTACCGTTCTAAACAGAATATCCGCATTTTATTTATCACATCATTTGGACAGTTGCAATTATTCGATATTATTCTAGAGAAACTAATTTTTGTGATTTTGGAGGTGTTACACTTAGTTTATTCTTAGTTAAATTTAGTTTTTCTTGGTTATATATACTTTTTCTCCTTTTAATGTTAGTTGCGGAGAAGCACTTTGTTTAACTGGAGAAGAACTAGGTTTAACTGAGAAAATCTAGGTTTAACTCATGATAGTGATTTTCACGTGCCATTATCAGGTACGCATCAGATGATATCATTCGATTAATGAGAGTTGTTTAGCAAAACTTTTTTCCTATATTAAATTTCAGATATTACAGTATAGATATTCAGAAAGTCCAGGGTACATAATACAAATCTAGTGATATAAGACAAACACAGACTTTTGCAAATCCAGGTGGGATCAGGTGTCATGGAGGAATAAGCATTTCCTGTTGACAGGTCACATCCGTCCTGAGTCCACAGTGAAAAACTGCTATCGAATAGATAATTCAACAGTTCATGTAATGAAACAGAGTAATCTCAAGCAAGGGTATTATACCGACAACGTTGATATCAAACACGATTTTCGATAACCCTGTGCCGATAACCTGTCGGTAAGTAATTTACCTCTGTCCATGAAATGTTCATATGTTGAACATGCCCTGGAAGATATTGCTACTTAAATTTGGAAAAATTACAATAGAAAAGCCGAAATTGTCGCGTTCGTCGTATATTCTGGTTGTGAATATTCTGTTTGTGTCTGTAGTTAGTAAAATGTGTATGTATGAAGCGTGTGTACTTGATTCTTCTGAGTCATTAACTTAACTGGGACCAGTACATATTGGTCATGTTATATATCCAATTGGTTATCGCTTCTGGGTCAACAGACAAAGCAGGACAACGTATTTTCACGGTTCCTTTAAATTTTAGTATACGAGATTTTATCAACCATCGTAAAGCTTTTAGACAAAGTATTTGGTTCCACCTATTCATCTTGTTCTTGTTGTTGTTGTTGCTGTTGTTGTTGTTGTTGTTGTTGTTGATATTATTATTTCTATTGTTATATATTTTTTATTACTATCACTATTGTTACTAATACCATTATCATATATTATATATTATCATTATATTAGTAGTAGTATCATTATATCTATTAATATTGTTGCTGTTGTTGTTTTTCTTTCATTTCAAGTATAAAATGAAGAGTGTAAAAATCATCTACTCATCAACTGGTCTTTACATTGTATATGAAGTTATAATTCGGTTTCAACTTCAATAAGACAAAAAGGTAATGTGACAACGCACATGTTAACTATGATTCCTTTATCGTTTTGATACAACATTCATTGTAGATTAATTATTCTATAAATAAATCTGAAAGTTTTACTCTACAGTGACGTTTAATTGCATTCGTATCACCTTTTATGGGCAACCGCAAACAACATACTATACATAATGAGTACAACTAATTAACATGTAAAATCTCGCGAATTATTTCTGTTATAGATGTGTGGAACATTAATCATGACTTCGTTTACATAGGTAGTCATTGATGTAATTTATATTCTTAATATTTAAATATCTCGATATGTGGTTGTCCACCATCAATCTATGTTTGAATAGAATTGTAAAGAAATCTGTGCTGTACAAAATTTGATTTGTGAATATATAAAATCTAGATGAACACTTTTATGATTGTATTTTGATAAGTGAAACTAAAGAAGTACCATCGGATGACCAAAACTCAAAGTCCATTAGAATATGACAAATTAGATATACAAAATGGTCTCAGCATGAAGAACAGTAGCGAATCCCAAACGTGTTAGGACCAGGTGTCCGGAAGGAGTCAGATTCCCTGCTAGCATGCAGCACAAAATATGAACAAGAGTTGTGTTAATACTGAACACTTATATCCGTGCCTCTACATTATTTTATATTACTATAAACGTGCTAAATTTGCATTTAAGATTCAAAAATGTTTTTGTGATATTTTGACATTTTATCTAAAGTTATTTCAGTTAAGTGTATAATTTGCAAACGTACAAAATCTTATTTTCCATTGTTACATTTCAAAGCAAGAATGTCCATTAACATCTATTGTGACTGTAATTTCGAAACAAAACGTTTAATATCTTCAATAGACAGCGACCATGAGTGTCACCTGTCACCACAGCTTAACACTTCCTGTGTGGACAGATGAGAATACTTAGTTTAATTACTCAAGAGATTAAAGAACAATTACAGTTTAAAAAAATCTGAGATACCAAAGTATAAATCAATAGAATGTCCAGGACATAGATACAAATTCGGTAAAAATAGACAAACACGGACCTCTGGAAACCAATATGGGTGGGATCAGGTGTCATGGAGGAGTAAGCATCCTCTGTCGACTGGTCATACCCGCCGTGAGTCCACAGTCAAGTCCAATAAAATACCTGAGGTGTGAATCCTCGTCACAATTGGTACAGACGTCTCAACAACTGTCAACGAAAAAGCAACTCAACATTTCACTTAGTGAATCATAGTAATCGCAAACAAGACTATTATATCTACCGTAAAATTTGCGGAACGTTGACATTACATAGTGCTACATATATTTTGTACATTTGTATTTTAATCTGTTCGGATTCAGACCATTGTATGGAATCACGGATGTGATTCAGGAGGATGTGATTCAGGAATTTCCTGAATCCGTCTACCATCAGTTCAACATTAAAACCATCTTTATTACTTACCAAATCTTCAACATCTCTTCTCTTTTTATAACAAAACATTTACAATGGTTACATTACCTAATAAACTAATGTTAAATATTAAGCAAGTTTATGATTAAGCATCATATTGCAGTTATATCATCATCATAGAGTTATATACTCACATATTTCTTGATCTAATCCAATTACAGCATTCATACATACTTTATTTTAATGAAAAACACACCATATCATTTTTACAAAGAAGAGCAGTTTAGTAGGATATATAAAGCAACATTTTATGCTGATAAATATTAGGCTTGTATATTTCTTAACGTTGCAGATAACTCTTGTGCTTGTTGACAGTTTCCAAGCCTACATGTTTGCCTAATGAACAACCGCACCCCAGTGTAGGTTGACTGTTGGAGAAACACCAGGCGCATACATGTATATATATATATATATATATATATATATATATATATAACTGACCTATATTTTGTTTAACCCTTTCACCCCTATATTTATAAATGGTACTCCCTTTTCTATTGCTTGTGTGAGTCTATGTGGTCTGTAGGGATGAAATAATTAAATATTTAAATTGGGCATTCGGAACTCATATTGTATGTAGATTTCCCAGGGTCCGAATGTATTTTCGTATTTTTGACAGTATGTAATAAGGTTTTAAAAAACATTTATTCTGATAATTATTTTTTAATTCTGAGTTTAACTTGCACATCTGGGACCCAAAGTAAACTTAATTTGATGAAGGAAATAATTGCAGTGTATCTGGTTAAGTCAAACAAACCGTTACAAAGCGTCACCCCCCCCAAAAAAAAAAACGAAGTGAGTACAGTATACCTGCTCATGAATATACATGAGACAGGCATAATTGATGCCAATCACCATATCTAATGAACACTTGCCATACTAATTTTTGTGACTTTTTTGTGGTGATCTGATCGCATACAAAGATGTCTTTGAAGTCTTAAACAGAATAAATGTCTTGATTAAATTCATAGACAGGTAGAAACTAGGTTTACCTCATTAATATTAACTAAGTTTTGGGAACCTAAGTTTAATTGAAAAACCGTACTAGGTTCAACTCATTTATGTGATTTTTGATGTTCCATAGTGTTTCAGTTTTTGCATTTATTAGTCTGAATATAGGTTTAGCTAAGCAATATTTCTTGTTTGCAATTTTTCACGTATAGATGTGAGCCGGCCTGGCTCAGTCGGTAGCGCGCTCGACTCTGGATCGTGAGGTCGTGAGTTCGAGTCCCGCCGGCGACAGGTTGGTTTCCTGTCTTTCGGATGAGACAGTAAAAACTGAAGGTCCCTTGTCACAGTAGGTGTCGGCACGTTAAAGAACCCTCACTGCTCAATGGCCGTAAGTGCCGAGCATAGGCCAAAAATTTGAACCCCTTCACCGGCATTTGAGGACGTCTCCATATGAGTGAAATATTCTTGAGTGGGACGATAAACAACAATATACAAACAAACAAACAAACAAACGTATAGATGTTGTAGAAGTAACTTTTGTTACAAGATATTTAACAAATTTCCTAAAATAACCAAAATGATGAAATGAGAAATAAATCTTATTTTCTTTAATATGCCAGCATTATCATACTTGGCAAACGTCTCGCTCTCCATATTGAAATTATTTTCTACATAAGTACAAAAAGTAAAATGATAGTAACCGTACTTCGTTAAATGTTGTGTCTTCAACATCAGTTCATTGAAAACACTAATGTTCGTCGAATGTGTTAGTGTTTAAATTTCTTTTCTTCTTTATGCACTTTTGAATTCATTAAAAAGAAACATTACATGGTATTGTTGGCTTTTCTGATTGTTTTTTCTGCTTGAAGATACTGTAGAAAGTATCATTGTACAACTGGATACATCTTTACTTACCTTATAAAAGTATACCTAATATATTAACTCATCAATCCCTGCGATCACACTTTAATTCAACCATATCTTAGGAAGTCAGGTATGTATGATTTACCAGAATTAATTGCCAACTATAGTGAAATCTTGAAACGCATCCATGCCAAACTGTTCAAACCCTATGACGCTTACTCTTATCACTAATCAATTACACCTACGTATGTAAGCATAGTCAGTATTTGAACTTTGGAAAGGGCGATGTTGCGTATATTTTATGTTCTTTTATTCAGCCAGATGTTTTTACTACACATTCATCAACTTTAAAGACGTCACTGAAATTGGACAGACGATTACATACATTAATGTATCCTTCAAGACGTATATTGTTAAAAATGACAATGTTTGATCCGCAACAGAGGATCTTCATATACATTCATTCGATATAAGATGACTTTGTCCAAAACACTCTAGTTGGAAATAGTAGCACTATCCCTCTGTAGTGTGAACACTTGCTGAAGTCACCATTCTTTGGAATTTTAATGGCGCAACCCTCCTCCTTTTGGACTCTTTCTTCCTTCCAGATCTTACGAAAACGTGATTGAGCATTTCTCGTGTTATTACTACTGTAAGATAGACATGTCTGCGAAGGGTACTACATTTAAAAGTTTTAAATTAACGTCTGCAATAAGTAAATAATAAATCATGTAGGTTATTGAAATTATTAAACATATATTATAAACATAATACCAAAGTTATAATGCTCAAGACGATATAGTTTCTGTCAATCAGACTTGATCAGTTGAGCTCAGGAATTATTGCTCAATTGATTAACATTTAGCTGATTTTCAGTGAGTATGTTGTTATTGTGCACTTCTGGAATAGCAATGTTTGCAGGTTGCGGAAAGATAACCTGCAAATCTTATGCATTTGAATCTAATCACAGATTATTTCGTTTATTACTCATGTTGACATTTGTCAAATATTTTAAACATAACACTACAGTGATAGTTTTATAAAATTAGCTGAAATAGAATACTCAAGGCGACATTTTCTGTTAAAAGGACTCAATCCGTTGAGTTCGAACTTTAGTTAGATGTATAGTTCCTAAACAGAAAGCGGTATCATACATGACCAAGAATAATCTTAATATATCGCCAAATTCGTCAAAGTGTAACCAATGTAAAAATTACAATCTTAGCTTTTGAGAAGTTTACAATTTAAACATTGCTATCATTTCGAAATATTGCACTGGAATAAAATAATCAGCTGGTACCAAAATATAATGGATCTCAAGGACTGAGGGGTCCACAATCATTTGCAACAACCCAGTGGTTATAGAACTTATAAACATGAATACTAAAGTTGTAGTTTTGTATAAAATGGCCAATATATATGCTCAAGACGATCGTTTCTGCCAATAAGACTTCATTAGTTGAACTAAAATAGAGATGTAGAATTCCATAACAGAAAATTGCATCATAGAAGGCCAGATGTAATGTAAATGTATTACCAAATCCATCTAAGAGTGACCAGAGTAAAGTAATCTTAGCTTATGAGGAGTATACAGTTTAAAAGTTGGTATCGTTTCTAAATATTGCTTTAGTATATAACAATCAGCTAGTACCGAAATATCGGGTACTTGTTTTTGTTTACCCCGGGGACTGAGGGGGTCCACCAGCACTGACAACAACCCCGTGATAATAGAAATCATTAACATCAATACCGGTACCAAAGTTATAGTTTTATATATAAAAAGTCTGAACAAATGTTCAAGACGATATTTCTGTCTATAAGACACAATACAAAAATTTAAATCGATGTAAAGTTTCTGAACAACAAGACTTTAGTAGTATCTCACAAGGTCAAAAAGGTATTCTATATACATTCCCAAATCCGACTAAGATTGACCACTGAAAAACAGATAACCATCTTAGTAATTTAGATATTGTCTTGCAGCGATGTGTTTTAAAACAAATTTGACTGAAAACTTGAAGTATGTTTCAAAACGGTTTCAGAAAGATAAGATGGCGCATATGTGAAGTGAAAAATCAGTCTTGGATTTGTTTTCTTTGATATCGTAATGCGCCACACTCAACAATTTGTTTTCAGTTATACGGTGGGAAGATATTACCGGCATTCTGCAAGTAAACTGGCAATCTTTATCAGAAACATTAGCTCAGGTCCATGCGGGGATGAACCAGCTTTGGATTTATCATGATCAACTTTTACAAGGGAGATCACCTGAAAACTATCAATTTTCGTCATCTTTAAGAACGAGTTGTGTTTCTTACCATAACGATAATGCATTGTTTCATTGTTAATATTATTAAAAATTATTCATATACGGAAAAACACCAGCTTTGTTTACAACATGGGCGCAGACATTTTGGACACCCAAAGTTGTGCGGAGGGTAAAATGAGCCCAGTGATCTGATTGGTCATTAAATGAAAAAAATAGTTTTTTGCCATTAATAAGTGAAATAAAGATGATAAAAAGATACATTTGACGGTTGAAAATTGAAAGGGAGGGGTCATATGAGAATAGATATTTTCCTTTGGTGCGGAATACTACGAGTTGTAAACAACTGAAAATTTGAAGTAAAAATGCAACGGCAAACCTATACTTTTGATTGCAAATTTTGTTATCAAAAATATTGATCTTTCACCACAGGGTACTTATTTGACCCAGATATAATAAACATGGGAGTGACAGTGACCTGAAGTTTTGTAAATTAGCATTGAGGCCTATGGGAAAATATTTGGTGGTGTCTGTCCTATAGAGAAATTCACATTTGACACATGTAGGCTGGATGAAGCCTTAAAATAAGTCATTTCTCTAATTTTAATCACCTAAATTGCAATTCATTCACTTTTACTCATTTTTTTAAACAGATTTGAGGGTCTCTATGAAATGGGGCACCTGTTGGGGGTCCACAAGGTGCAAATTTAATAGGTGTGTTGCCTCTACACACATTATTATGCATTTGTTGCATATTGAGATCTCTTAATTTTATCTGTATGTTTTATATTACACCTAGAACTAATATTTTATCATTTATTGGTCAAAATTCCATCTGTACTTGGAAAATTCAAATATACCCCCACCCTCTCCTACAAACATGCGCATGTTCTTTTATAAAAAAAAATCATTTAGTTATGGTTATGCATAGTGACTAATTTTAGCAAAATATTTTGGAAATGATGTTTCTATTGTAAATTTTAACTCATTTGAATTAAAATCAGACCTTTTTGAGGTAAAGACTGGTTGATTTTCTTCTTTTGAGGGCAAAAATCTACATATTGGACCATGTCATTTTACTCATGCAGTGTATTTTGTACCTTTAGTTGTATATATGTACTGTATCTGAAGGGTAAAAACCATCTCATTTTTAAGAAAATTGTATTAAACTGCATTTCAGCATTTAAGTCTCATCAGTAAAATATTTCATCATGCCATATACATTGTAAACAGTATAAAAATTAATTTAAACACCCCCCCCCCCCTTATGCTGATCTGTACACAAGAATTTCCATATTGTGTTTAGGTCATATTATGTTAAATTTGGGTAATAGATAATTTGTAAATAAAAAAATTCTTTAGAAATAGGGCGTTTTAACATTTTTTTCATAATCTATCAACATTTTAACCTGTAGAAGGAATATTTCAATTTCTTAAATCAGGGAAATATTGTCCAATAAGAGATTTTTTATCTAATTATCATACTCAAGTACCTGTAAAGATAATTATAAAGTATCAATTATATTTTTTTCTGTATTAACTCACCTAATATTCATTCAAGTTGGATGTTTTCATAAGTTTTCTAAATTTTCAGTCATGCATTTTTTTGTTTGAATCACCTTTTTTTCACCCCCCCCCTTCCAGCAAATGTCACTTAACACTCTCTTGGGGTCATACCAGACAAAAATTAACACCTGATATTGACTTTTACTGGTTTCAAAACTTAGTATAATTAAAATTTGACTTAGTTTTTTCATCTGAAACAGAACTATACATATGTCATATCCTTTTAAAAGCAATTTGACTATCATTTTGCACCATTTAAGTGTCAGTCATTTAAAAGTCAGACTCAGTTATCTGCCCTCTGTATTTAATTACTTACATCATGAGACTGTAATTAAGGGATGAAACAAAACATGGACATGTCTGAAAATGATTACATAACATATTTTATATAAATGAACACAATAAGTCTATTGAAATGTGTTGTATGTAAGGGTATCCCCTCCAAGAAGTTTTACACTTTTATTAAGGGTGCACTTCATTCCTTGTCAATAAAAGCAATTTGATGATATACAAAATGACATGGTTTACTTTTAAGTGAGCTTCAGAAATTCTTCTTTACTTCTGGTGCCTAATTGGTTCCATGCTCATTAAGCAATGATCCAAATTTTAAGTTTTTGTGAAGAAAATGTTATATTTTGTCACTTTTTCCATTATTAAGGGGTACCTTCTACCCTTATTTGATATCATGGACAATATTGGTAAATAATGGTATGAACTCATTCAAAATAATGAAGTATCTGTTTTACAAACAATTCTGAATGAAAATCATGAAAGAAAAACAGACAACTTCTTCATATAATGCATTTATTTGTTAATATCAATGAATTGGAAGGTATTATTATAAAAGGTTATTCTTGGTGTATAGTGAGATTTCCAAAAATGCAAAATGACTCCCTTTGTTTACAACATCTTTTTGGACACCCAAAGTTCGGAGGGTTGAGCTTTTGATTGGTCATTAAATGAAAAAAATAGTTTTTGCTTAATAAGTGAAATAAAGATGATAAAAAAGATTTTATTGGTAGTACTTTGGAAATTATAGGGTTGACGGTTGAAAATTGAAAGGGAGGGGTCCCTTTGGTGCGGAATACTTTTTGAAAATTTTGAAGTAAAAATGCAACGGCAACCTATACTTTTGATTGCAAATTTTTGTTATCAAAAATTATCTTTCACCACAGGGTACTTATTTGACCCAGATATAATAAACATGGGAGTGACAGTGACCTGAAGTTTTGTAAATTAGCATTGAGGCCTATGGGAAAATATTTGGTGGTGTCTGTCCATACTTCTTCCTCTTCTTCTTCTTCTTCTTTTTCTTCATTTTCTTCTCCTTTTTCTTCTAATTATTATTATTATTATTATAATTATTTTTATTATTATTATTATTATTATTATTATTATTATTATTATTATTTCATTGCTGTTGCAATATTATATACAATAGATTATAGTATATATTTCGTAACATATATGCACCCATCAGTTTAAATAATTTCAAGGCAGAAAATAACGGAACAGGAGCTTCACTTTTATTTTACTGAAGCGTCCCATTATTCAGAGGTAAACATCTTCATGTCTAAAATTATCATCTAAGTTCATCTTTTGTAAGAATGCCACAGTATTGATTCATGTCAAGTATTTAATCACCTGTTTTAATAATGAGTATACTTTACAATTTGCATTTCACGTTACCATCTCGTGTTGATGCATATAATGTCTGTAAATACATCAATGTATATCATATCCAAGATAAAAATATATCTCATGTTTTGACATCATAATGCAAAATGTAGACCCTTTTACAGACAGGGGTCAAAAGTTTGTATTATGAAGGTAATTATAATGATACCACAATTACCATTATTAATATCATTATCTTTTATCATTGTGTTCCTAAGACGATTAAATTAGCTATGGTACACATGAAAATAAATTTTCAAGCAATGCCTTATAACCGTTATAACCCATAACAGATTAAGCCAGATTGTTGTTATGGCGCAAATTACAAAAAATAATATTATAACTCAATGATGACTTTCATAGTTAACAGACATTAAACGAACGTTAAGGGTAATACACTTCAGAAAACGGTTTATTCCGTTGTTAGAAGTTTATGTAGAATTTTGTTTATCAGAGTTATTTCTCTTTATTTACTATTTCGATAGATATATAGTCCCGAACATTTAATGTATTATTTCAGTGGAAATTATTTAATTCGTAATTGTCTGACCTTCATATGATGATCTGATAAATCAACATTACCATTTTCCTTGTCGGATATATATATATATATATATATATATATATATATATATATATATATATATATATATATATATATATATATATATATATATATATATATATATATATATATATATATATATATATAATTTTAGCTAAAATGGTGAAATCTTATTAACATAAACGATCGTATTGAGCATTTGCTTTACCTCTTTTGTAAAACTATAAATTTGGTGTTGTTAATATTGAACAAAGACCCTTAACGAACATTGGTGTGAACATAATTAGAGACAATATAAAAATTTCAGATACCAAAGTATAAATCAATAGAATGTCCAGGACATAGATACAAATCCGGCAAAAATGGACAAACACGGACCTCTGGAAACCAAGAGGTGGGATCAGGTGCCATGGAGGAGTAAGCATCCCCTGTCGACCGGTCACACCCGCCGTGAGTCCACAGTCAAGTCCAATGAAACAAGTAAGGAGTGTATCCTCGTCACAATTGGTACAGACGTCTCAACAACCGCCAACGAAAAGGCAACTCAACATTTCACTTTGTGAAACAGAGTAGTCGCAAACAAGACTATTATACCGACCGTAAAATTTGCGGAACGTTGACATTAAACGCGGTTTTCGATATCCCTGAGTCAATTATTTGTCAGTGAGTAGTTTACCTCTGTATATGAATATATTCAAATATTTTAGAATTGAATATACATTGTATCTATTACAGTTGATACATGATGCAATGAAGTATCGGTAAGATGTTACACCCTCATTACACAAAGATGGAATGTCCAGCAATTATATTAAATTCACTCTTCATATGTTTACATCTATCGATGATCAAATAAAAATGAAGTAATCGTGTCGTAATTTCACGACGATTCATGGCATTGACACCAACATATTTTTTCAACAAAATTTTCATTGTTTTCTATAGGTCACCAGTTAACGGTTTTTTATACCTGTAACAACCATCGCTGATATTCACATCATAGATTACCATATTTAATACATCAACCCAGTTGTTGTTGCTGTTGTTGTTGTTGTTGTTATTGGAGTTGTATTGTTGTTTAACGTCTCATTCCAGAATTTTTCTCTCATATGAAGACGTCAAGGTTAAGGACTTCAAATTTTGGCCTATGCTCGGCATTTACGGCCATTGAGCAGAGGGTTCTTTACTGTGCCGACACCTACTTTGACACGGAACCTCTCTTTTGAATGTTTTTAAAACTAGGTTTAACTATAAAAATAGGTGTAACCGACAACAACCGCATATAATAGGTTTAGATTGTTAATGGGATTGTAGCGTGCCATATTTGTACATATAATTATCTCCATGTCTTGTGCTGTTTACATTACGTCATTTAGGTAATGATGGCAGGTAGTATTCGTGCAATAGGTAACGGGTGGAACAGGATCTTTTTAAGCCTGACATAATTATTATATATAAATTATGAATACTTGCTGTTGCGACCTCGAGGTGACCTCACACTCGAGGGAAAAAGATTCAGAAATAAGTCGTCCCAGTTTGCTAAAGTAATATTGCGAATGGAAAGCAGGTTAAATTCGAAATTCTCGAAAAATGAGATTGTTATATCTTACCCTGGTTACACTAAGGCAGATGTAGGAATACATTTGTCTTATATTATTGCTTTGTGTTATGCCACTTCTTGTTTAGTAGCTTAGAATTTATTCTAAATAATGCTCAACTGATGAGTTGAATTGCCAGAAATGGTCGCCTTGAACATTTGTTTTTTTTCCAAATTATTAGAAATCTATAACTTTAGTATTATATGAATACTATTTAATGTATACTAATATATTCATAAATGTTTTACACATGCTTAAATTGTTTCGCAATGATAATTTTACGCTGATCATATCACCCGTATTTCTTCCCTTATAATTTTGTTAGTTCCATCACTTCAACTTGAGTAATATTATTGGAAAAAGTGTCTCTATTTTTGTTTTATATATATTATATATATTATATTATATTATATCAATACAACATATATATATATATATATATATATATATATATATCATATATCATGTGAAGTGGATGTTTTGCACTCAATCTTGTAATTGTGCAGACTTAATACTATGCAACTGATATACATATTGTCGTATTTCACTTGATAAAGGCCGAGTGGCCAAAAATTTGTGAATATTTAGTGTTGTACTGTTTTTTCGCATACTGATGCTTCTCTTTGGGGAGCATTATTTTTTTTGGAATACATATATATATATATATATATATATATATATATATATATATATATATATATATATATATATATATATATATATATATATATATATAGATATATAGATAGATAGATAGATAGATAGATAGATAGATAGATAGATATAATTGATATAATTGTTGTAGATATTAGTTTTTTGTTATGTGTGATCTAGAAAATGTTGAACTTTGCACAATGATGTCACAAAACAAATAAATAAAGGATATGATATTTGCGTCACTTTCTTGTAATTGCTAGATCGATGTACATCACAGTTAAATTGGAAATTGGAAATGTATAAAAAGTAACAACGTTATAAACTTGATACAAATTCTTATGCTTCCAGGTATTTGGTCAATTGCCCTGTAAGTCTGATCAAATTAATGTGACTCTATCGTACCGCATATAATTGTTGAAACGGTTTCTATAATTTCAACTAACATCATTCACTCTATCAAATATTTGCAAATGTGGTTCCTAAAACTGTAGTAAAAAGCCTGTAATTCGACAGGTGTTATCATTTTAAGAAATTAAAACATAGTTTCAAGAATACTCTTGACTATACACGACTCAATCACAGTGATTCGTATCATTTTAAGGGAACATCAGAAATGCCAACATGGTTTTAAAGTGAACCTGGACGAAACACGATTCTATCATTTGGATTAATAATTAAGACTAATATTTAGAGCAAAATTATTCTACTTTGCAAATACGGTTCAACCAAAACCAATCGATAGAATATATGATATCGGTGATCTGAGGGTTATCAAATCCTCAGTTATAAACGTTACTCACACACCTGAATGATGTCAAACCATTGATAAACAATGCTTTGTCAAATGATTCTAGATTTGGGGGAACGCGTAGATGTTTACTTTCAAATTCTACAAAATAAATATTGATAGGAAAGACATTTCTTTTTCGTTATTCACGTCATTATTTCTCTCTCCCTTCCCTTTGACGATTACCAAATATTTGTATGTGTATGTTTATAAGCGTACAAGAGTGAGTGTATGTTTCTTATTTCAATGCACCTTTAATATTAGATCTATATATTTATCAAAAAATAAAATCCAATAATATCTCTAAGTAAAAATGGACATTTTCCTACATATTATATTCTTCATTTATTTAAAAGCGATGTATTATGAATATATGTAATATTTAGAGATACGTTTTACCTTCGAAAGCATACCACTTACCAGCTATTAAAATGTGTCAAATATTATGTTAATTTGGATTTCTACATAAAAACTAACACTGACTCTATAGGACTTTTTTCTAGAAGAAATGCCCTGTTTTTTGTGCTGTATCATTTGGATCTTGGCATTCGTTTTTGTAACTTATACACATATGTTCTAATGTTACTATTTCTTTAATTTGAATAAAACTCATTATCATGATATATGAAAGCATATAAAATGACTTATTTGCTAATATCGAGGGTATACATATAAATTACATGACAAAATAAAGCTATTTACGACAATTAAATGGACATTGGTTGTATTTGCAAAAAAAAACAATTATTGAATTTGTCTACTTTTACTACCTGCACGTGATGTACAATTTTCACTTTTGGCAAAATATATAGGAATTGAAGAATATCTTTTTTGTTATTGTATACCAATTTTAGTATTAAAAATATTTTTTTAAAAGTGAAACCACAGCTAATGCCTATTTAGATGTTGTTTTCATTAATTTGATGTCAACAATTTTTTACATCCATATTTACTTGTTTAGTAAAACAGGATCCAGAGATTGTGCTCATTGATCAATAGAGAAAGAAACGTTTATAACATTTGAATAAAGTCGTAAATCGATTAGCAAAATTTCTGAAACAAATGTATGATATTCCTATCCCTTCAATAAAAATCACCGGATGTCTTTTTGTCCAACAATTGTAAATGTTTCCTTTACGTATGAAACAAAAAACAGCGAATCATTCATAACGAAATTGAACTGTTTCAATCTCCACGTCAACAGGACCTCGCCGGATATTAGCTACAACGTGAAGACAGCAAGTAATTGTGGGGTAGAGCTCGATCTTTCTGACGTCTGTCAAAAAGACTCAAGATTTATATTTGTAAAACTATAACCAGTACTTAATATTGACAAATTTGCTATTGCTACTGTATCGCCTCTAATTTCCTTGAAATAACTAGACATGAAATTTGAAGAACGGCATAATTAAGCTAATATCTTAAATTAATATCTTTAGTTCCCTTTTATTCACTCACTACTATAATAAACATTTATCAATTTCATGAAGCCTTGTTAACCGTTCGATTGATATTATTAGCATTAGTTCTACTATAGAACGAGTAGCATAGTGACAGGATGTTGTAAACAATAAATACAACGATGACAGCGATGTCCTCTGATTTAGAACAAAGCTTTTCCAAATAATTTCATTATGGCCAATTATTTCTGAAAGTATTTCTGGAACATCAGAATACATGGAACGTGTCTTGATGCAGTTTAGAAGACTTAATGTTTACAAAAGTGTCATATACGAGTGTCATGTACATCATAGATCAGTGATTATCTCGTGATCCACTTTGTAAACCAATGGTAAGCTTGGATTACATACGAAGCACTGCTTCTCATTTAAATCTGTACTTTACAAATATTTGTGAAGTAGAATAGAAGTCGTCTAGAATGTCAAGACAGAAATAATAAAGGATATAATATGCAATACATGTCAGCATGCTGCTCGTACTTTTGGATAAGGGTGTTTTTTCCCCTACCTAACTTAGCAATAATATAATGTGACTGTGTAAGCAAATTAGAAGCAACGGAAAAAAGAAAGAAAGGAAAATATAATTCACAAGAAATAATTCGCTGATACTGTTTAAATCTAGGTAACATCATACTTAAAGCGAAACAGCTGTTTTGTTGATAACAGAGGCAAATCTGGTTTTTAACACCCATTCTAGCATTAGCAATGTTGAATCTTCTAAAGAATTTCAAATGTGGAGCACAATAAGGTATTCTCCATATCATTGTGTATAAATCAGAAACCCCAAATTTCATGGTCATTTACAGACATTTCACTTTTCATTAAAATAAGGTAGTCTTGTTAGAAGAGACAAATTAAGTTATCCTCCCAAGGTGCTCTTTAGACGAAAAATGATCACAAAGTATGGGACAGGAGGTGTTACTGAAATCTCATAAATCAGGGGTTAAATTGACCCAAATACAAATGAATCTGCTTCGGACCACCTGCATGAAAATCAATCTGCAGAGTTATATCCTAAAGTTACATGTGCTTTATCAGAACCCTTAAACCCAATCAGGGGAATTATGTCCGATGACGGTTATTTGAAAACATTATCTAGTCTTATATTACAACTTTAATTCATAATAATAATCCTAGTACCTTATTTCACTCGAGTTATCAAGACAGATATATGTTTATTTACATTGGTCTGTTGAAAAATGTACATAAACTTCTTATGAAAATTTGATTCTTCTGTAATACAATTATAAAATCACATGCACGCACGCACGCACGCATGCACACACACGCACGCACACACACACACACACACATATATATATATATGTGTGTGTGTGTGTGTATGTATTTAACACATGAAAGTGTTAATATTTGTGCATCTGCGTTTCTCATTTTATTACATAACAATGTAATATGTGTGAACAATGCTTCATATGCTAATCTTGCCGTATAAGGAAGTGCATTTTATAATCTTGTCACATAACAGAATTATATTATAAACAAAGTCTAATGTGCTATTATTTCCAATTAATCAGAAACTGCAATGGAATTTACCTCACAATCGTTAAGGCAGAGAGGTGTAAAAGAAAGCGTGTGGTTTTGCTTCATTTGTTAACAAATTATGTTGTTGTAAAAGAGATCCTCTTTAATACAATGAGCATGAACGGTCTGACCTCTCATTTACATTACTTAGTTGCATCTGATAACGATTAAGTCTGTTCCTAGTCAAAGGTCTTTCAATGCCTGTATTCAATTTCGGCAATATTATCTATAAACTTCATCAAAGCATTGGAAGTCCTAAAGCCTTAGTTGTCAACTTTGATTGTGTACTTGCCAAGAAAGTATTTTAAAAGGTGTATTATCCTTATTGCGCGCTGATGTATGCGACTTAATTTTTGACGCTAAATATCTATAAATCAGACAAAATTTATTTTGATAGGAGTTTGATATCTTTGCAAATAGAGAATGATATTTTCGAATGACACTAATTTTTGCGTTAAATAACAAAATAATATCGATGACGATCGAAATATCATTTATCTTTTTAATTAGAAACACACATCGACATTTGAAATGGAACAATTAGACAATAATAATGATAATAAATCGACTTGTGATATAATAATTGCGGGAGCCAAATGTGTGGTTATTTAAAAATAAGTTCATGGCAGTGTTATAAAAAGGAATGGCAAAATATGTCTTTGGCATTTCAATTACATAGAAATTCACAAATTTAAATAAATGTTAAAAATCATGTGGCAATGTAAAAGGTTATATTAGTTTTTCATTCTTCTGGAGGAAATATTTTAAAGAACTATTCCATAAATTTATTTAAGGATGATCCACTGTTTGATTACGTCATAGATACATTAGGGGAAATAACTCTTGAAGTACAACAGTTTTGATTTTGTCAGATTTTGCTGAAAAAGAGGTATTTTGATGATATTTATTTCATGAAAAATAGCAGTTCTAGGTATATTTGGTAATGTGGAATCAATAGTAGATGTTACAGAAAGGTTATTTGCCATGGTAACAAAATAAAAGCCTGTTATTGGACAAAATTTTGATATTGTCAGATTTTCATAAAAAATGGTTCTTTGGGTATTTCCGTGTTACGAATTCAATGGCCGATGTTATGAATGTGTCAGCTGCTATGGTCACCGATTGGTCAAAACAAAGATATTTTCAGACTTTCCTCTTTATATCATGTATTGGCAATGTGCCAATACTATTTCTCAAAAAGGTGGGTATAACTTAGCCGTGTATACTGAAAATTGACATCGGTAATCTATTTCTTTTGTTTAAACAACATATAACAAATTGTATCAATAAAAGAAACCTGCCATACTAGTTCTACACACATACTTATTTTACCATTGTTCTTAATACCGTGCATTGACACACATTTTGGTGAAAAATCAAGGGGTTGGGTACTACTAAGCCGTATATTTTGAAATCTAATATGGATAGATATTTATTTCTGATATTTAAACAACACAATTTATATCAACTTGTCTTAATAAAAGAAACTTGTTAAACTAGTTTTGCAGACATTCTTATTTCACCATTGCACTTTATATTATGTATAAGCACATTTTGGGGGGGGGGGGGGGTACTAAGCCGTATTTACTAAATTTAATATGGATAGATAGTTTTTTCTTTTTATTATACAACATCTATTATGCTGTATTAATGAAAGCTGTAAACTAGTTTCGCACACATTTTCATTTTGTTATATCTATTTATTTATGCAATTGAACTATATTTTCCTCTGACATATAGACATTATAGAATACCCTATATAGGCTACTGTTTTGTTAATTACAGCTTTGTATGTTTTGAATTGTGCTTATTTTGAAGAAAAATAATTGTTTTGAGAAAATCAGTTAATTATTATTATTATTATTATTATCATTATTATTATTATTATTATTATTATTATTATTATTACAAATCTTAGAATTATCATTATAGCTATTACTATTATTTTATTATTATTTTTTTATTATTATTATATTATTATTATTATTATTATTATTATTATTATTATTATTATTATTATTATTATTATTATTATTACTATTATTATTATTACTATTATTATTATTATTATTATTATTATTATTGCAAATCTTATAATTATCATTATAACTATTATTATTATTTTATTATTTTTATTATTATTATTTTTATTATTATTATTATTATTATTATTATTATTATTGTTATCATTATTATTTTTATTATTATTAGTATTATCTTTATTATTATTATTATTGTTACTATTATTATTATTATTATTATTATTATAGTTATTGTTACTATTATCATTATTATTATTATTATTATTATTATTATTATTATTATTATTATTATTATTATTATTATTATCATTATAATTATTATTATCATTATTATTATTATTATTATTATTATTATTATTATTATTATTATTATTATTATTATTATTATTATCATTATTATATTTGTAATGTTCGGAGACGTGGTCTTTCAACAAACTGTCGGTATTCCTATGGGGACCATTAATAATGACAATTTGCATACATATGTCAATGCGATATATCCCAACGAACTAGAAATTAAAGATACAACCGAATCAAGCACACACGCTTCATACTTAGACATTTTACTTAATATAGACACAGACGGGAAATTGGCAACTAAGCTAAGTTGCCTTTTCGTAGGCGGTTGATGAGACGTCTGTACCAACTTTGACGAGGTTCACTCCTCATGTATTTCATTGGACTTGTCTGTGGACTCACGGCGGGTGGCTGTGGACTCACGACCGGTCGACAGGGGGTGCTTACTCCTCCATGGCACCTGATCCCACCTCTTGGTTTCCACAGGTCCGTGCTTGTCCATTTTTACCGAATTTGTGTCTCTGACCTGGACATTCTATCGATTTATACTTTGGTATCTGATATTTATTTATTGTTTAACCGCACAAAAGTTACATTAATAAGTACACTATTAATATTAAAAATGTGGTTTAGGTGCAGTTAAATCTAGCTTTTTCTAATCAAATATGTGGACATTGTAAACATTGGCGTGTCATTCAAATAGGGTATTGGATTTGCTAATGACACTTGATCTACAGTTTCATTTATTGAAAATAAATCTCGTGAACTTTATTTGAAAAGGTAACTGAATCAGGATACCGTTTGAAGTTACATCGCTGATTCGAATATCATATATTCATATAACGGCAAATAATTAAACATGAGTACAGGTATAGGGCAGCACCGAAAGATTTGAAACGACTTATTTATCTTAAATTTAGAAACTGTACATTTTTGTATCTGCAACAGAAGGATGCCATTGTTAAATAATTCAACTTATTTATGAAACGATTAAAGTCAATGGTGCGATGAAAACTAAGCTATATTCTAGTTATGCATCCTTTGCAGATGTTAAAGGGAAATATATTTCATTGGATCCTCAGTGATGAAGTCTAATTGACAGAAACGATCATCTTGAGCATTATAACTTTGGTATATTATGTTTATAACATTTAGTACAATTTACTTTCATTAGATATAATACTTTTCATATTGACTTAACAATCATAGATATTACATTGATTCAAGTTATTTAATAATCAGTAATTGCTCATTTTGTAAACATCAGATTCATAATTATGTTGTATTAAATTCCAATGTGTTATCATAGTACCTAAGAGGAATAATTGCATAATCTCCTCTGTCATGATCATTTACAGGTAACATAGAGATTTTCAATATATCTCATTATCCTATATCGTGATTTATAAACAGTTAAGTCAAACGGCTTTTATTCTGGAGTTTGACAGAAATGTATTGCAAACTTGGAAGTGTTCGCATGGTCGCAAGCTTTACAAATTAGGCGATGATACATCACAAACCTAAATACTACACGAACCGTAAAGGCATTGTAAATACATATAAATTCATAACTGTTCCTGCCATTCCTCTTACATAGAAACATGATTTCTATGTAAATTGGTTTTATATACTTTTAAATGAATTTATAATATGAATATATAATTCCTGATTCATTTCGTAATATTTAGTCATCGATGTATTAATGTTAGTAATGATAGATAGATAGATAGATAGATAGATAAATAGATAGATAGATAGATAGATAGATAGATAGATAGATAGATAGATAGATAGATAGATAGATAGATAGATAGATAGATAGATAGATAGATATATAGATAGATAGATAGATAGATATATAGATAGATAGATAGATAGATAGATAGATAGATAGATAGATAGATAGATAGATAGATAGATAGATAGATATATAGATAGATAGATAGATTAATAGATAGATAGACAGACAGACAGATAGATAGATAGATAGATAGATAGATAGATAGATAGATAGATAGATAGATAGATAGATAGAATGAATCATGACATTTTCTCCAAAATAATTCTATAATATGGGTTCACTTACACTGTTCACATATGTGAAAATGTCAGCACTGCCTTACTGATGCTACTGTTTAACTGAAAATTGTTGTATGAGGCAAGCTATTATATTGTTTTGATACGGTGATTTTGAAGACAAAAATGTTTCGTAAGAGCATACCTTTATACTTCTATATACAATCATAAATCATAGTATACTTGTTAACACATTCCATGTGTGTCATATTTTACGTATATCATATTTAGGATGTAAACAAAGAAGTGGTACTTATACATAAAAAACAAACCGTGAACACAATCAAGGATAATGAATTATAAAATCCTAATGGTGTCGAACAAATTTGAAATCAAAAGTTATAATTGTTTGCATCTAGAATTGAGACGCACCCATGAAATACGAACTATACTTGCAGATAATTATTATTAGTAGATTATAGTAGTAGTAGTAGTAGTAGTAGAAGTAGTAGTAGTAGTAGTAGTAGTAGTAGTAGTAGTAGTAGTAGTAGTAGTAGTAGTAGTAGTAGCAGTAGTAGTAGTATTAGTAGTAGTAGTAGTAGTAGTAATAGTAGTAGTAGCAGTAGAGTAGTAGAAGTAGTAATATTAGTAGTAGTAGTAGTAGTAGTAGTAGTAGTAGTAGTAGTAGTAGTAGTAGTAGTAGCGGTAGAGTAGTAGTAGTAGTAGTAGTAGTAGTAGTAGTAATAATAGTAGTTGTTGTTGTAGTTGTAGTAGTAGTAGTAGTAGTAATAATATATTTTTTTCTTCTTCTTCTTCCTCTTCTTCTTCTTCTTCTTTTTCTTCTTCTTCTTCTTCTTCTTATTCTTCTTCTTCTTCTTCTTCTTCTTATTATTATTATTATTATTATTATAATTATTATTATTATAATTATTATTATTATTATAACTATAATTATTATTATTATTATTATTATTGTTATTATTATTATTATTACTGGATGATATGGAATGATATACTTGCAAGGGCAGTGGTATAGACAAATGTCATCACTTAAAGAATATATTCAGATGCCATGGAGGAGTAAGCATCCCATGCCGATCGATCACACCCGTCGTGAGTCCACAGTCAAATCCAAATCAGGATATAAATACAAATCTGGTAC